>OY744515.1:11091303-11453803 GCA_963556195.1 Sepiola atlantica
CTCTTTCTTGCCACCGCTTTCACGTAAATGTATTACGGATTACAAAATTAAATCTGCCGTACAATTAGTTTTTTTTTAATAGAGTAATATATTTTGGAACAAATTACTTGATCAGATCAAGAATAGCTCTAATGGAAATCTTATAAACTGGATGAATTAAAAATAATTTTAAAATATAAATCTACAGTGACATCTTTGGGGGTATCTGATGAAATATTTTAGAGGGTTTCATCTGTATATTCATATTACATATTCTGTGAGATTCTTTTTAAAAGTTTTAAAAGTTGAAATTATATGAAATTATTTCAAATAAGCAATCCCCAAATAAGTGTCTTTCTGTATGTGTCCCCCCCCGGCTAAAAGTCAGAAACTACACAAGATACACATACAAACGTTATCATCATATTTAGTGTGACCCCTAATTTGATTATGGTAAAAAATACGGTACTGGTACAGCTTTTGAACCAGACAAAACCGACTTTTGCCGAAATATGTAAACAGCCGGAAAAGGCCGAATCAAAACGAACTAGCGTCAAAATCAAAGCGAGGCTGATTTTCAATATTAAAAAAATAATTTTAAAAAAAGATGAAAAAAATAATGAAAAAAAAGATGAAAAAAATAATGAAAGAAAAGATGAAAAAAATAATGAAAGAAAAGATGAAAAAAATAATGAAAGAAAAGATGAAAAAAATAATGCAAAAAAAAAATGAAAAAAATAATGAAAGAAAAGATGAAAAAAATAATGAAAGAAAAGATGAAAAAAATAATGAAAGAAAAGATGAAAAAAATAATGAAAAAAAAAAATGAAAAAAATAATGAAAGAAAAGATGAAAAAAATAATGAAAAAAAAGATGAAAAAAATAATGAAAAAAAACGGCTCACGGTATCTTTGTAAACAAACAAAGATACCGTGACATTTTATTTATTTTCTGACGAAGAAAATAAATCAATTTTTTTTATATATCCGGTTTGAAAGAAAGTAATGTCGTATTTTTTTACTTCATCACTTTGCAGCCGCCTAAGTTGTACACAGTTCTAGATTTTTTTATGAATTGGTGTCTTAATATCTTACTTTGCTATTCAGGTATAATAATTTGTTGGAAAACATTAAGTTTAACGATCTTAGCCGTAAAAAATTGATATTAGTGAGGAACATCTGAGACATTGCATGCTCTATGAATTAAAAAAAGGAAACTCAGCTTCAGGAGCTGCAAGGAATATTAGAACTGTCTATGGGATAAATGTTCTGAATGATGATTTTTATTTTTATTTTTATTTTTATTTTTTTAAATTTTTTTTTATTTATTTATTTTTTTTTTTCCTCTTCTCTTCTTAAGTGACCTCAACTATTACAACGCCACATTGTGTTTTGTCGGCAGTTGAAACCAGTATTCCAGACATTTAATTTCCCTGATGATCTGCCAAGCAAGTAACTGCTTGGTAGTGAAACACGTGTAGGAAAAAACATTTAATTTGAATAAATAGTATTTGTAAGAAAAAATATCTTTAATGGTGATCATTGGTGTCCTGAAAGGAATGCTTTGGTAAGCCTTCATAAAATCACATATAAATGCTCTGTACTCTGTAATCGAGTATCATCGAGCTTGTTTTTTATTGGAACAACCCCGGTCTTCACTGAATGATCTATTTTATAAGTGAAAAATCTAAATCTATATATATATATATATATATATATATATATATATATATATATAGAGAGAGAGAGAGAGAGAGAGAGAGAGGGAGAGAGAGAGAGAGAGAGTGTGTGTGTGGGGGGGATGTTTAAAAGGCAAGATAGAGGTTCCAGACTGATGATGCGAATTCTAAGTGTGGTCGTACCATAGATATATGACTTGAGAGCGGCTCACAAAGTTCTTGTTAAGTGATGACAAGTCACCCTCGTCGTTTTTGACACTTTTAAAGATTTGCTTTGTCCAACGCAAATCGCCACTGACAGTGATGACAAGGTGACATTACCAAGACGGCTTCTTCGTATTAATCCCGTGAGAGTATTTCATTATAACGTTGCAAATCACAATTGGCACACCAAGGGCACGAACAGTCTAATGGATACATATATGGCATGGACGGCGGCACCGAGGGGCAGGAAGGCGGGGGGGTGCTGAAGCCCCCTCACTTTTTGACTTGGGCCCCCTACTTTACGGTCATCAATAATTAAGTTGATATGCATGTGTTTAACCCCCCCCCCCCCCACTTTTTAGGAAAATCCCCCCCCCACTTTCATAACTGTCTTGCCGGCCCTGTATGATCTAAGAAATCAACTAAGCCAATAGGATCTATAGGATTCAATTACATTATAATACTATTTGGAAAGGTATGAACACCTCTTTCCACCGTTGGATAAAATATGTATAGATGAATATGTTAGTGTTAAGTTAATAATAACAATATTTTAATTAGTTTTTTTCTAAAAATAGAATGCGTACAAATGAATTTAACCGGTAAAACCTTTATTAGTTACCACCCATAACCGTAGTAATAAGTTAGTAATGCTTAATCTTATAAATAAAATTAAGTGTTCTCATTTTCGTACATCCGACCTAAATAGAATCTGATATAAAAATCGATATTTGATTCTGTTTAGCTTTCTTCTGACGTGCTTAAAATATTTCCATTCTATGGAAGTTTGGCGCGAACGTAGACCTCAGGATATTATTGTACGACTTTTGTTAAAACTGAAACATACTTGTATTATTTAGATTGTTCGGACTATTGTTCTCATCTTGGGTGTTATTCTCACAAAGTCTAAACGTTGTGAGAATAACACCCAAGATGAAAACAATAGTCCGAACAATCTAAATAATACATATTATCAATCTGTATCTAAAAAAGAAACAAAAAAACACGAAGCACACTTATCTAAGAACTCTGGTTAATATAGTTTCAGAATATATCTGGTTATGGGGGGCTATCTCCAAAATCCTCGTAGAAGTTTGTGGCATATTTCCATTCTATGGACGATATTATTGAACCATCTTTCGATAGAATAAATACAACACTTTGATCCTAACCTAAAGGCCAGGAATATGTACTTTAATTCGAGTTTTACGTTCGACACAATTTTTAAAGTACTTTTTGCCTTGCATCTTCGATGATCGGGCGATCCCATCTTTTAACAAGAGGTGAAGGGTGATAACGTAGTACGAACATGAAACGAACGTTTGGCGGGACATGAATATGCATATCGTCTTTTTATTATAACTTCAACATTTTGAGGTATTTTTAATTATATTTAATTTCTTTGCAAATGTAAACAGGTACCCCTCTCGCTTCTCACCGTGTGGATATCGTCGGCCACTCACGCACAGGTGTTTGATATCTTGGTCGCGATGCCACTTGTAAACAGATACCCTACTCGATTCCGCGTCATGGAACCACTTTTAAACATAGTTCCCCACTCGTGTCTCTATCTCTGTGCTCACGCCTCTGGTTCTCTACACAGAGATCTTGCCAGACCGTGAACACTCTCTGGCCGATTGTCGTAGTGGCAATAAAAAATATGTCGGTCGAAATTCCTCCAGGCCGGGATGATGTCGATGATGATGATGGCTTCGTTGATTCTGTGAAAGCAAAAGTTATTCAAGCAGAAGAAGTCAACAATAGAATGATGCAACAACTTGGCGAGGTCTTTTTGTATGAAAGTAATTATTAACGAAGATAAAAGAATTGTTTTAACTTTGAAGTAATGTCTATCGTATGGTAATGTCTTTTATATTCATATTACGTTGTCTCTCTGTGTGCGCATACAATCGTAATTAGCTATTAAAGTCCTAAACTATGTGCGAACGGCGATGGCGAGAATTCTGTTTTTCTTCGGTGATTTTTCATAGTCGAAGCCGGGACAGAGCCCGGTTCGCGACCGGCGTCTCTGTCGTGTAACTGCGATCTGTTTTCTCGTTCTAACTCAAAGTCCTTTCTCTCACTGAAAAGGTGTATGGTCACACCCTCCCTTTTTCCCAACATATTTCTCTATATCTTTCTTCCTCTCTTAGGGGTTTGGAGGCGGGGCGCCTCTTTCAACGCTACAGATAAATGGGATTTCTCTCTTTCTGATTTTATTGTTATCGCCATTATAAAAACAATTACTCGGTATTTTCTCGCCGTGAAGCCATCATCCATCTGCCTCAATTAATAGGGACAGAATTAGATGATTATCTTGCTCGCTCGCGATCTTCCAAGTGTTGACTTTTTACTAGCCTATTGGTGATTAAAGATTTTGCCCAAATTCCAATCTTTCATCTGGTTTATAACTATCTGTTTCAATGGGTATCCAATTTGACACCCAACACGACTTTTGCCAGACAACACGACGCTATTTTCTGTCGTCTGAATAAGCCCTTTTCCGCGTCAATATATACTAGTCTTATATCTCCACTTCGTTTCTACGTAGGGCCTAGCATCATCACCAAGATGCATACTAGTGTGCCACTAGGGTACCCGATCCCCGTCGGCCCCGACTGCTCTGTCACACAAATACAACTTATTCTTCTCAGATTATTTTGGCAATTAAACAAATATTTCCTTTCAGCAGATAATAAAATTCAGGATGAAAGCCAATTATTTCTTACATATGAGTTGTCTATAATCAGCCTTTTTTTAATCCCTCAACCCGACAATATGTACATTTATTAATTACTAACATAGCTATATTCGTTTTAAATTCATTTTCAGATTTCCATGATATTTCGGAGTATTCGATTTCAAAATTACAATACCGACAAGCAGTAAAGGGATCTGAAGTTACTTCCATTGTTTATGATGTTTTAGGTTACTTTCCTTTGACTTCCCAATGCCGGGAAGTAACAATAACATTTAATTTAACAGATCTTTTTTAAGGCTTAATTATTTGAATAATTTAACAAATTTTATATTTTTACTTAAATTCCGTAAAGTTTCCCTACCATTTTATAATGTTCTGTAAATGTTTAGTTTTTCTTTTTATTATTACTTATGCCATTTATTTATTTGCGTCATCCTCTTGCTCTATTTCTTTTACGCGTTTGCTGCTACTATTACTTTAGTATTTTCTTCTTTATTTATGTCATTTATTTATTCGCAGCCATAAAGAAAAATGCCACGATTCAGATATAAACAAAGTGTCGGTAATGATAACAGCTTTAAATAAAAAAAAAACGAAATTCATTATTTTTATTTATATTTAATACGAGCGTTTAAAAAAAGTAACTAGTATTTTTAAAAACAAAAATCAAGCTTAATGATTCCTTTCTTTTAATTTAAATACACTAATATTTTTTGTTTCGTTAAGTTACTGTAGAATAATTTCCTGTGCAAATAAAAAGACATTAAAATATTTATCAACGCAAATATTGGTTATGTATACATATTTTTAAATAATTTTTAAATACAATAATTTTTAAATACAAGAAAATAAATAATAACGCACAAAAATTGATCAGACCTAAGATCAAAAATCGCTATACAAATTGTGTCTTGCCGAATGAAGGGTCTTGAAAGGAAGAATTTTTAAAATAAGTGAAAATTAAATCGAATTTGTAAATATCCTATTTAAGAAGAAAATGTAAACATAACTATATTTTTAATTATTTTTATGTAATCTTTCAACACGGGCAAGGCCCTGTAAATACAGCTAATATGTAATAAATGTACATAATGCCGCGTGAATGGCTTAGAGCATAAATACAGCCGGCGTGTGAAAAATAAAATAAAGTCTGGCAAAACGTAAAGTCAAAGGAAAATAACTTAAAACATCATAATCAAGGGAAGTAACTCCATATCCTTTACTGCTTATCGGATATTGTGGTTTTAAAATCGAATTCTTCAAAATATTATGGAAACCTAAGAATTAATTTTAAAATAATAAAGTTAACAATTAATTAATGTATATACAAACACCCTTGTTATTGAACGCTAATATCAATGCATATATTTAATGACGTAGTATATATTAAACGTTTGAAAATATTAATGAAAACATTGAATAACTATTTAAAAAAGAGTTTAAATAATTGTCAGTTTTATATCTGTCGTAAAAGAAGATGGGGACCTAAAGACAATAGATTTCCTTATACATAGTTATGATAGACTAGAAGGCCGACTGAGTATTGTCCGGTAATAATTGAGGACCTCTGTAACCCGTGCTCCCATCCCAACCCCTATATTACCATTTTTATAGTATTCTGTAATTTTGAAGTTTCTCTTTTCTTCTTTATTTACGTCACTTACTTATTTACGTTATCCACGTACTCTCCTTCCCTTACCCTACTGCTGCTACTACTTTACATTTTCATTTTTCCACTTTATTTACGTCATTTATTTATTTACAGTACCCTTTTACTCTCATTCTTTTACGATGCTGTTGCTACTACTATTACTGCTACTACTACTTTAGGGGTTCCTTTTCTTCTTTATTTACGTCAATTATTTATTTACGTCATCCTCTTATTCTCCTTCTCTTGTGCTGCTGATACTACTACTTTAGTAGTACTTTAGTCTTTAACTTTTCTTCCTCATTTATGTCATTTATTTATTTACATTATCCGTCTTATTATCATTCTTTTACGCTGATACTACTACTACTACTACTACTACTACTACTACTTACGTCTTTTCTTTTCTTTTTCTTTATCTACGTCATTTATTTATTTAAGTCATCCTCTTGCTCCCCGTCTCTTAAGCTGCTGCTACTACTCCCTCATATCCCTTTTTCCTACACCCCCCTTTCACTA
This sequence comes from Sepiola atlantica, assembly GCA_963556195.1. Taxonomy (NCBI): domain Eukaryota; kingdom Metazoa; phylum Mollusca; class Cephalopoda; order Sepiida; family Sepiolidae; genus Sepiola; species Sepiola atlantica. Next base: position 11,098,033 of record OY744515.1, read on the forward strand.
TTCCTCTCTTCCGACCTCTTCTCATTCCCAGATCATCTAAAATATTCAATGTACAAAAAGCAAGATTAACAGAGTTTTAGTATTATAGATGTTAACAATTAATCTGTTTCAATGGGTATTGTGTTTAAAAATCAAATAACTTGAAAAGGGTTGATATTCCGTAAAGCAGAGGTGTGTTTATTTGGGTTTTTAGATGTGGACGCGCATCTCTATACTGGCTAATCTTCGTATGTTGGTCAGTGGCACAACCATGTGACGTATTTGTTCTTTCGATGACGTCATCACATAAATATCAAATGTTTGTATTCCATTTTGAAAAACCTAAATTTGAAAATATCTTATTTGTGATGAATGGAAATAAAATTAGAGAAAAAAGAGAAATGCTTTAAAACTAAAATTCGATTATGAAGTGTGAAAAACATTTTTCATTAAACTTTCTTCCCATTTTAAGTAGTGTTATTGCTTTTCCCCGTCTTAAGCCGAAAAAATAGCGATATTAGAAGGGTGTTATTTGTAAGCCCATCGAAAGAATTAGTGAATTAAAATGCTGAACGGTCTTATGAGAGAGCATGGATGCGTCTAGTTAAGAATAAATACTCAATCAAAAACTATGGAATTGGCATATCTATAAATCCTATATTTATGGACCAATAGCGTGAGTACTAACAAATAAGGCGCACGCCTCAAAATTACAGCTCAAAAGCAATCACATTTTTGCATTAAAAGAGGCTGAAACCAGATTAAGACGAAATTATAAAGTAGTAAGTCACGTGATAGTCTACAATTACGCCCATTGTCTCTTCCCGTAAAAAAAAAAACATGCTCTCAGGATCACCGTATTTTCTATAAAAGGATTCAACACAAGCAGTCAAATAAGTAAAAGCCAGTCAAAAAGTAGGACACAACACGCTTTCGACCGAGGCCTCCACCAGCTAGGAGCTGAATGAAGGGAAGAACGAAACTGATGTATACTCTATGCCGCACATACCCACACACTGACAAACAAATAAAGACAAGTTAACTGTCTGAATGTAGGCAGGCAAATTAACAAATCACACTTACTTTATAACCTTGTAAATATATAAATAACAGTCATAAATAGACACAAAGGCTTCGTTTATCTTATCTATACAACGGCTCACACTACAAAATGGTGACTTACAAACAACTTTCAAACCTTGTAAGCTTGTAAATAGATAAATACGTTGGGTTTCGCTAATTCTGTGTTTACCTTCTTCTTTTCACAGTTTCTTACTTGTTAGCGTGAGTCATGGCAACACCAAAGACACCTCAACTATCTTATCCCTACCACGACTCACACTACAAAACCAGTAGATTCTAGTTACTCAGATCCATGACCTTGTGCTTTATCATATATCCATGACAAATAAAATGGGTGTGATTGTTTGATACGCATGCGTTTAAAACACAAGCAAACAATTTGACTCACAAACTTCTTTGGCTTTATTTATTTCGCATTTTTATCAACAATCCCGGCAGTAATTTAATATCTTTATTTCCCCATTTATTTTGCGATGCACAAATAGCTATTAAGTGAAAAGTTATCGTGTCTCATTTGTTTATTTAGCAAACACCAACGTTTTTAAATATTTATTTTTTTATACCAATGAGTCACCATTTATCAAGGCCAAAAGCCACTTGAAGATAAGGGTGATTGACATGGATAGATTGTCAATTAGATGGTGAATAATATTATGAGCGGATTGAAAATGATGAATGGAATGAACAAACTTTGATTACTTACACAGACGGATTATGACAAGTATTTGATGGCATTGGATTTGAAGATGACTATGTAGTAGCCCACAGGGAAGCATATATATGCATACTATTTTGCATCTTATTAATATATGTTTTATTGTTAGTCCTTGATTGCAATGGTTACACCGAGGTTCATCTTCTCCCCAAGCAGGTGTATGTGTGTCAGTCTTGTGTGATCGATACGAATACGTGTGAATACATTGTCTTCCTTTCGATCGGTTATCGTGTTTCTGTTTTCTGTTACGACTATGGGTTGACTTTCATAGAATCTGTTTTTAGGAAAGGTGTTCTATATTGCTTGCCATTTTTATTCCCTTTAATACTAACATGGCTTGGTAAGCAGGTCAAGATTACTTCCTTTTGTGCTTTAACTAAATTGTGATATTCTGCCAGTATATTAGATATGTAAGGGTTGTTCGAGTTGCCGTCTTTAGTGCTTGTATTTCCGTAGTAATGATAGAAGCGTTGTTTGGTAGCCTTATAGTTTGTTTGTTTTGTTTACACGCTGGTAGTTACAGCTCCAACTTTATTCTTATCTTTAGACGCATCTGTATAGATTGCTGAATGTCCTATATATTTCTCTCTAAATTCTTCAAATTTGTATTGGTATTCGCTTTCAGGAGTTAATTCTTTTTCTTATTCTCTCTCTCTCTCTCTCTCTCGTTTGATTAATATCCATGGTGGTATATTTGAGTATATCAATCGCGATATGATATCAGGGTTATTATTGGTCCCCCGATTTATAAAATCGGGGGACTTATGTTTTGAGGCATGTCCGTCCGTCCGTCCGTCCGTCCGTCCGGATTTTTCTCCGCAACCATCCATTGAATTTCTCTGAAATTTTGCATGAAGTTGTAACTTTGGTCAGGTTAGAAGGTGACATTCTCCGATATTTGAAAAAAACATCTGGTTAGCCCCCAGGGGGTCAAAAGGCCCCGAAATGGCAAAAAATGACATTTTTGCCCCATAACTTTTCATCCATCCATTCAATTTCTCTGAAACTTGGCCAAAATGTGGAGGTAATTGTTCCTAATAGAAAATAAGTATCACTGACCTTGGAAAAAATCTTGTTCGCGCCCCCAGGGGGTCAAAAGCATCCAAAATGGCAAAAATTACCCTTTTCTCCCATAACGTTTGATCCATCCATTCAATTTTTCTGAAACTTGGCCAAAATGTAGAGGCAATTGTTCTGGATATAAAATGAGCATCCATGACCTCAGAAAAATTCTGGTTCGCGCCCCCAGGGGGTGAAAGGGGGGTAAAAAATGCCCCAAATTGCCCAAATTTATTGCATTTTACACTCGCCACATCGAGTCACATACAGAGGGGGGGGGGCACGCACGCGCGGCTTGTTTATTTGGGGCTGGCTTCTTTAATTCGTATCCCAAGTAGGCGTATGACTAATGGTTTACCGGTGTAAATTGGGGGAGGGTGGCATTGTGATGTGAATATTTTTTATACGTTGGGTTATTGGGGCCATTTAGAATTTTTTTACATATACTGAAGTGATAACTTTTCCCATCTGAGATCTCATAGGAGTTCATTGGTTTGTACATGGGAACTCTGCATATGAGGGAATTACGTATAATTGAACTTCGTTGTTGCAAAGGCGACGTAACTAAAAGGAATAAGGGTTCAGATAGCTCTTTTAAAAAAGAATTAAAGCCTAAAGAATTTTTTTTATATAAATTATGGCCTAGAGAAATTTGTAAAAAAAATAATAAGGTCAAGCGAGATCTTAAAAGGGAAAGAAAAAATTAAAATAGATTGAAAAAGAAAAGAATAAAAATTAACTTTGGTTGCGAGAAAAGTCCTCGTCAAATCCGATCCCCATAAATAGTAAAATTCTTTTGAATGGGTTAATAATCTTTATTCCTTTATCAACATATTTCATGTAAGTATTTTCTATTTAATTTGCCCTTTAAAAAATTGTTGTTTATTTTTGGTTATAGAACAAAACCAAATTCTTTTTCATTTCTTCCTGTGTAACTTTTTTGATATTGTTTATTGTGCTTTCTAAGAACATTATTTTTTTTGCTTTTGTATGAGTGACCCATTTTTATAGCTTTTACAGAATTTGTTACTGGATAATTTTGCTTGCGGACTTCGGAGCAGATAGCTATTTTTTTGTTTGTTTGTCTTTGTTTTAATATTAATAAACTGTATTGAATTGGACGTGAACCAACGGTCGAACGACTGAAGTCAAGTAGAAGCGTTCTCAGCCATGTTGAACACCTAACAACATACCAGGAAGAGACCAGACTACAGCTGTGGACCAGACATCTAGAGAATGACCCAAGTCCTACTGACATGCGTATCCCTCCTCCTGAGCCTTTCCCTCCCGGTTCAGGAAAACCCTGGCTCCAGTCAAAAACACACAACCGCCTGAGAACAGGAATGAGCACGATTAAAAGTTGCTATGACTAGATGGGGCTACAAAACTGACCCAATGAATGTGGAGTAGACGACCATACGATGTCCCTTACTGCCAAATCGAAGCAACCTAAAATATATTGCAGAGCATAACAATAATACAAAAGACTGTATAAAAACGTGGGAAACTGTTGTGTGACCACCCGACACTTCAAAGACACACAAAGAAGAATTAAATTGTAAATTGGATCTCCGTATTTTATTTGCTCTTATTCTTATGTTTTTTAATGATTCTGTTTTTTTTACAACCATTTATTTGTTACCGTTAAACCACATGTTGTAAACCCCAGAAAAATCACGAACAACGTATGTGCAATACTGTAGTACAATGGATCAAATATGTTCTAAATTTACACGCAACTAAAATCTAAAATATTTATTATTAAATAATAAAAAGGAGGCAAACTCCATTAAGAATGTTATTCTTAGCTTTCAATTAATATAAATAAAAATTGATGTCAATGATTTCATTTTTTAAGGGTAAATACAGAAGAAAAGAAAAACATTATTTTACGCTTGTTTGGTTAGCCACAAAACGTGATAAACGTTTCAAGTAATTAAAAAAGTAAAACAATTAATATTTTGTTAAATGCGATTTTGAAATTTACATTTACATACTATGAACCAAGTGACAAGACCACGAAGAATGTGAGGGCTAAGCTGATGGACAAAGATAACCATCTAAGCTGTCGTCATTAATTAGGGCGAACGGCCTTTGCACCACAACGAAAGAAGTCGAGAAATTGTTTTTATGATTCTATGGACCAAGTGACAAGACCACGAAGAATGTGAGGAAATGATTTTCCAAAAAAGAAAGACAATCAAAAGTAGGATGAGTAGACAGCTGGGAGTAGCTGAGAGGGCGGGTAATTTCCGCTTATCAGTCACTCTGAGACAAAGATAAGACGTTTAGGATTTCCGGTCGTAAGTTAAGATCTTTAAGAATCAGAGTTAAGCAGAGAGCGGAGGTGAGCAGTTTGCGGCTCGGAAGTCCCCCGAGAGAGATCGGCAGACATTTAGCAGATTGTGAGATGAGCTGACGACTTCGAGTAACGACAATAATGCTTTCGACAAACAAATTATCTCAGTTAGGTCTTAGCTGATATACGGGAACTTAACTAATATGTACACGCTATCTTTTTGGGGGTCTTTTTCTGTGAATGTATAACACAAAGAACACCTGTCTTATACACAATGTATCTGAGTTTGTGTTTTCTCTTGTGGGTTTGAACAAAAGATGAAGGAGAAGAAAACCACGGCACACAAACGTTGGGGTCGGCGATTGTCGAGAGGCTCGGCATGGTTTTACAACAGTACGAAACATTACTAAAAGCAAATATTGTTTACATACTAATGCTATTGTATTTTAAAGGAAACACTATGTATATAATTTGGTGTTACTTTATTAAAATATTTTGAAAACATGCTTTATACACGTGAATAAGGGATATACGGGGGGATAATTCTAACTTCTTAATTAATCAGCACCATGTGGGAGTTTGCCGACGCGTTGGCAGCGTCTATCCCATTATACATGTTCTAACCATTTGTAACTGAAACAAGTAAATAACAGGGAAACAATAGTGTATGCAGAAACCATTTATTTCTCGCAAACCCGACAGGGTTCGCTTCGAGATTGTGTCGATTTAAATGTGTACAATAAAGTCTGTGCGGGTATGTGTGTGTATGTGTATGGCAGTTGAAGAAAATGTCTTACATACCGTTAAATGTGTGTGCCTAGCACACATGTGCTGGTGAGTATGTTCATCAGAGGCGAGACCGGAAGAAAAACAATGAATTTTCTTGTGCGTCTCTTTTTTATATCACGGATTGTAGCGCCCTCTACCATCGCGAAAGAGGAGATAATTCGGGTCATTCATACGTATAACAAAGCATACAGTGTAATCGCACAAAGAACATCATCTTTTTATCTGAAGAAAAGGATGGCATTTATTGTCAAGTCAACAATCGAGTTCTTAGTGTAGTCGCCGCGAAAAATAAAAATAAAAAATAACACGCAATGTTTTCATAAACAACAGAATTAACAGCGCCTTTAAAATCTGCTCTGTTTATTTACTAATCCACACGCCCGGGCAACTCCAAGTTGTCCTTCTAGTTTAGGAAAAGCGTTGGAATTTAATCCTTAAGGAAATGTATAAAAGTGACTGACGAAATAACTTTTATCTTCTCGATGATGAGATTGGGGCGCCATTTGCGTAGCGATGTGATTGTCTATTGAACATTGATGATTATTTAATGAAAATTAGCGATGTATACCAGGAAGTGCCTAAATGAAATATCTTAGCGGATAAAGTATGTAATCGATGAAGATGATTAGAATTTCAAGTTTTAATTTTTAAAGAACAGAGACAGATAATTTCCGTAATTGACTGGCTAGTCAATATAAAATATTTATTTTGTCGGGCAAAAGCTATCGATAATAAAGTTCGAGAACCCGATCGGCATCACTTTATTGTGTGTGTATATATATATATATATATATATATATATATATATATATATATATATATATATATATATATATATATATATATATATAATGTATATATAATGTATATATATATATAGAGAGAACACGCGAAACGTAGGACAGCTCTGCTAGTTGTTAATATAAAGCACTCGCAATGAATTATTAACCACAACCCAACGTGGGACAACTGTCATACTGTTTGCACGCACAGTCTATGCAATACGTAATGACTTCGAATTGTTGAAAAGGTGACGTCAATTTATAATGTCTAAATAGTAAGCAAAAGTATATACAAGAGGAATGCACGTGCATATGTACGTGCGCATGAACAGACAAAACCAAATGCACTCAAATATCGTACACACAAAATAGCACCTGTTTATGCTTGAAAACAAAATATTTGTACATCTGGTATGAACGCATGACCGGTATTGACAGTTTTAGAGATTTTCGAAATTCTTAACGCATGCGTATTTTCCATTTGGATGCGTCGTCCGCCTTCTCATGTCACCAAAATCTAAGACTGTTTTTTTTGGCTTCTTTTTGTCTTGTTTTGTGTTGCGTGTAAGTATACGAGACAGTTCAATGCATATATATATATATATATATATATATATATATATATAGAGAGAGAGAGAGAGAGAGAGAGAGAGAGAGAGAGAGAGAGAGAGAACAAGAGGGTAGTGCAGTATTAGTGCAGTTCCAACGAGAGAAAAGTATATATGTAACGGAGTAAGGCTACCAACATTTGTAAAATGTTTTTTTCAATATTAAAATGATAAAATAACAAAATAATAAATAAATTTTGAAAAAAACATTTTACAAATGTTGGTAGCCTTACTCCTTTACATACATACACACACACACACACACACACACACACACACACACACACACACATATATATATATATATATATATATATCCGGCATCGATCAAAGTGTTTAAAATATGCAAGTTGAATGTTTCTTATATTTCGGTATGAGTATGGGTATGATTACTATCAAGAATATTTGCTTGAATAAATAGATTTGCTGGTCATTATATATATATATATATATATATATATATATATATATATATATATATATATATATATATATATATATAAACCACATCGGATGTAAGGAACAAATTCTCACAAATTCACCCAAAAATCAGTTTTTATTCGCAAACAATTGTTTCGGCCTACCACTAAGATATATGTAATGTGTGAAACATATAAGGCATTTATTTTTCTGAAAGAGGATATTATCAGTACTCGTAAAAAAGAGTATTACCTTCGAGACAGCAAAAAAACTTTATTGTATCTGCATTCATTCGTACGAAGATACCACGATTCGTATGTACGGGTGTAAACAACCCTATGTATCAATATGTATCAATATGATCTGAAGAATAATTAAGACAAATTATTTTATGGAAATAAGATATAGTGAAGCAAAATATAAAAAATAAATGAATATATATATATATATATATATATATATATATATATATATATATATATATATATATATATATATATATATATGAAGAAGAAGAATGGAAAGGAATTAGAGAAGCAAAAGCCAAATCATAATTCAATTCAATTGCCCTGTGTTTCTTCCCCTACAACTTTTATTTTATTTTTTTAAATTTTAAATCTTGGCCTTTGCCAACTTATCTATCACAGCGACTTCCTCTGATGATAAGATTTTGATCTTTGAAAAGCCTGGCTTAAGGAAAATTTAACTTGAATAAATTACCTTTTTGCGGAATATACCTTGCTCTGAGCAATTGAATTGAATTATGATTTGGCTTTTGCTTCTCTAATTCCTTTCCATTCTTCTTCATTCTACCTGCTCTATCCTGGATATTGAGTTGTATACTCTTCACAATAGGTTTTACTTTTCCTAAAAGTTCGCTTTTAGTACACCACTTATATATATATATATATATATATATATATATATATATATATATATATATATATATATATATATATATATATATATATATATAGTCTCGGAATTTTTTCAACCACTAAAACTATATGAAAAATAAAACACTTTTGTCCCAAGTCCTTCGGTGGAAAACTTCATTTCTTGTAAGTTAATTTATTTTTTACAGTCACTATATTAGTTTGCTTCCAAGAATTTATGCTAGTTTTAACATCATTCAAGGGATCATCAGTTCTTTACCATGAAAAACTGTTTCGGGAATTTAAAAACAAAACAGTATTTTATCTCATGGCTTCCCAGCAGGGTTGATCAGAGGCCACTTCCATTAAAAGACAAGAACAAAAACGTTCCGTATATAAAAATTAAGTTTTGTTCTAGATTAATATTTTGTCAACTTATTTTGTTATTAAAAAATTTCCTCCTTACCTGTGTTGCTCGTCTAAAAAATGTATCCGTTATTTGCAAAACTTTGCTGTATTTTAAAGTGTTCGGACGAATCCATTACACTACTTTTTAGGGGATTTATAGTTTTATGTATTTGTATTATTTTATTATATTTAGTTTCATATTAAAAATATTTAAAAATTAAATATATATATATATATATATATATAAATATATACATGCACGTATTTTTTAAATAAATATGAACTATTATGTGTTATATATATATATATATATATATATATATATATATATATATATATATATATATATACGTTTATACATATTTTACATTATTTTTTAGATAGTTTTGGATTTTCTCTATCAATTTACTTTGATTAATTTGATATGACTTAAAGGCGTCAGGATGGCGAATAATTGCCTTACTTGATTGTCTAAATATTTTATTTTGATCGCCACCTTGTTTAGTCATTCTTATTATTAAGGCAGAAATTGGGGGTATAAACTCTACTAATTCTAAGGTAACACGAGCAATTCTCAGAAATTCGGACATAATGCTCCCGTAAAAAAATATACACAGGGCAGGTACTATTTTTATGTGGCATATGCACGTGGAAGTTTAAAACATGAAATGAAATTTCAGAAAAATATACATTTTTCAGATTGCAGTATGCAACACGGTTAAAACTGCCATGCATATGTTTTTTTGGGTGGCGATTAGTTTTACATTTATAACACGAAACTGAGTAGCCATTGCGTGGTGTACCTAAGCGCATTAACTCATGCTGTCATCCCAATAAGCCTTGTGTTAATTATCGTATGCTCTTCAAGGACTTCATAAGGATTTGCTCAATTGATATATTTGTCCAACGTCTTGCCCAATTGCTCTCGCTTTTTCGCACGGTCAATTAGCCAGCGATAGTCTTCAAGAAATTTAAAATTGTTTGAATGTACAATCGGCAATTTTGTATAGTGAATATGACCTGTTTTTCTTTTTAATGATTTAGCATCTTGCCAACCGCATTTAGATGAAGATTTTACGTATACCTCCTCTCCAAGAGGAGGCCCAATGTCTCGTAAGTCACAATCAATTAAACTACCTGTGAGATCATAAACATAACTTGTTACTGAATGCAAATCACAACATCACAATCAAATCCTTCCTCGTGTCATGAGTATTGATTGATATTTGCTCATTATTTGTGCTATTTGAAAGCCGAACCAATTTCACTGATTCACAATTCAGATGATTGAAATAAGATTTAATCATGTTTTTTGTGTGGGGTAGCCTTATTTAAAGCTATAAAGGAGGAAACCCAGTCCCCCAAAACTTTGGAAATCTATTTTATTTGATTGAAAACAATAGATACTAATTTACAAATATTTTTTTTAAAGATGGCGCGATGGGGGGCGGCGGTATCGACTATTTACAACTTTACGCTAGGGAGCCTAGCTCCCGCTCCAATCTTAGATAATAATATCGTAAATTCATTATTCAGATTTATATTTGTATCGTCCCAGTCGCCCTTCCTTTACTAGAATCTTTTGTTTTAGTTCTTCATGGTTTGCATTTAGTCTTTCTTCTTCTTTGTCAGTAATATTTCTCTTTCCCATTGTTTTCTATTTTCTTTCACATTGTCTACCGCTTTAGATTCATTTTTAACTTGTCTATATGGGTTTTCAATCTAGTTTTCCATGCGGGCTTTGTTGGTCCATTTTTGATGAGGTTTTGTTTCTATTTTCAGTCTTGTAATTACTGACTAAGCCCGCGTACAGATTAAGTTGTTTAGGTATATAATAGTATCTGTTGAGATATTTTAAGAAAGCAACGCACAAAATAAAATAAAAATCCGGGGCAATCGTCTAACAATCAAACGTCGTTCCTGCTTCTTTTCCGTTCCTTCTCAAATCTTTTCATTTTATCAATTCACCTGGAGGCTATGCAAATTTCATGCACGGCACAGGCTATTTTTGTCGTCTATGTTGCGAGATTGGCTAAGTCTATTACACCCCCTGTTCTCATCACATATACAGCAGTTGCGAGGCGGCTTCCTTCGTCTGTGGCTCCTTCTGAAACGTGGCACAGCTATTTCAGTCACTTCTTGAGGTGGTTCTAGCGAGACATGTTGATCTTCGCTATCGTCGTCGTCACTGTCACTCAACCGATTAAGGCCATTATCGACCGATCTATCGGCCTTGTTATTCATCACCAGCACACACAATTCGCCATCACTTGACGCTGCACTTCCACTGTCTTCAGAATTGCTCACCATCCGAGGATACGGGCGAAGATCTCTTACATGGCGAGGCACTCCGTTCACATACACCGTTCGGGAACTCACCACCTTCGTCATAGTTAGTTCCTTTCCTCCATTTACTCATGCACCTGTTTGACCGAGCTCCCACCATTACCAGAACCTCAATTACGATTGCACGCCCACTCTCCAGTCGGAGGCTAACGGACCCAACTCCACGTGTTCGCGTTCTACCGCTAATAGTAACCACCTTGATGGTCTGCTATCGCCAAGCCCGGAACACTTTTTTGCTCACTATGGTGCAGGAGCACCCAGAATCAATGCAATGCACTTCAACTTGGCCTTTTGGCTAAGATCAAAGTGTAGTATCTGTTCCGATTGATACTGCACCCCATACTGGTATTGTATTGTCCTTCGGGGCTTGACTTACGCCGGTCAATGGGTCTGTCCTGTGCAGTTCTAGGAGATTCACCCTCCCAGGCTTTGCCTCCCCTCTTTGGGGAGGAGTAAGTTTATTGCTTACTGTCTGAGGCGCCCCTACCGGGGAATGCCGACGGGACTGTCCAGGCAATTTTTAAATGGTCAGAGTGCTCATCTCTCGGGCGCTCGCTTTTCAAACCCCACTTTCCCGACCCGACCTTGGGTCACATCTTACTTGTGGGAGTAGGATAAAAATTGGCCTTGTGCCTAACTCCTGGAGAGGAGTAAATCAATACTCTTATACTTGGCAGCGCCGAGTTCACATCTTGTCTGGGGAAGAAGCCGGCGCATAGCTGTCGTCCCCTAAATCTTTTCCCGGACAATGCAGGGAAGTATGGATTAGTCCTTCACATCGGTAACAACGTGCGCCACTTCTCCGCAGTTGGATGTTCCGAGTTCTCCGTCTGTCACGCTGAGCAAGACAATCCCTAGCTAAGTTGTTAATTCCATCGCATTCAAAACATCTTATCCTGGTGTTTTTCGCCTGACTTTCCTTGGTTTGCATTGTCCCCCACAGTTGCCGTAATTAATGCGGGTCCAGTTGGTCATCTTTCAATATAGCTCGAGAAATGCTCGTTTTCTCCATTCGAGAAGCTGGTAGAAGCTGTCTGACATGGTCGGGCAACCCATGGACAAAGGCTGCTTTGGGACCTCGATCCGTCATACAATCAAATGGTACAGAAAGATTCTGTAGGTCCGCCAGATAAACATCTACGGTTTCACCCGGGTGTATGCGGCGTGCCACAAACTGCTCATGCGCTGCATAGGAGTCCACGTTGTAAATAAAGCTTCCTTTATGACGGCATAATCCCCCTTTTTTTCTCTACTCAATTGTTAGTACACCACAAAGGCGTCACCTATGAAACGCATAGGGATTATGCATTCTATCTTCTTTACAGAGCACAGCCGACACACATGCTCAGCCCTCTCAATCCATTCAATAATGGATTGACTGAGGTCCGAACCACTAAGCTTCAGATCAATCTTATCTTTCAACATGACGCCGGGATAGCTTGTAAGAAAGCAACGCACAAAACAAAGCGAAAGATCAAGGACAATCGTCTAACAATCAATCATTGTTCCTGCCGCCTTTTCGTTCCTTTTCAAATCCTTTCATTTTATCAATTCACCTGGACGCTATACAAATTTTATGCACGGCATAGGCTTTTTTGTCGTTTCTGTTGCGTGAATAGACTCAGTCAATTACAGATATATAATGGAGTAGTCTGTTCACTTTTTCTGCTTCTATTTTTAATTTCTTCCATTCTTCGTTCCTTAGGGATAAGTGGTTTGTTTTGTTCTCGTTCATAAGTGTGTTTATATGTTCAACTTCTACTGTTTCTTCTTCGGTGAGTTCTGTGATTTCGTAGGTATTGGTCGCTGAAGTTGCAGTCTTTGTGTTGTTTCAGTCTTCTATCTATGTGTTGTCTTTCATGTTCTGTTACGTCGTTTATTTCCATTAGTTCCATCTCCGAGAACAATCCTCTCTTGATAATGTATTTCGCTTGTTTAGCTATCCCTTGTTTCGCTGTATGGTAGTCACTAGACATGTCTTATATATATTTTATTCGCCTCCAATAGCCTCTTTCTTCGGTGGTGCTTCTGTAGTAGAACTCCATTACCAATCCATTCTCTTTTGTGATCCATATCTTCGTATGAGTTTTGGTTTATTGTATTGTTCATTTCTGTTTTTCTGTATTTGGCCCATGAAATTGTCGTACCTGAAATTAGAGGGGTTACTTACCTGTTTTTGATTCGTAATATTCTCGGTCCTGAAATTACAGGATACCGATCGGGTACCTCGCGTTGGCTATAGAGGAAACACCTGTCAATCATGACACTCAGATCTTTCTTCTGAGTCCCACGGCTTTTATTTTGGTTATGTAACATGTTTTATATTTTGGTGTATGTGGCAACACTAGACCCATGTTTACTTTACCTATTATCCTGTTACATTGATAGTGTTTATCTCTCGCTATTGTTTCGGATGAATAATACTATTATTCACAACAAACAAGGCATATTGCCACAGACGTAAGGGGCTACGGTGAATTAGGGGCAATATTTATAGTGGAGAGTTGTGTAGCGAGATGTTTGTTCACATTACATTTAAATCTCTGCATGTTGGTATAGTCGGGAAAACAGAGAGCAGGGAGGGAATTCCAAAGGTAAGCGGTTCGAGGAAAGAAGTGTTGTTGTGATTTTAAAGAATTATTATGTTGTGTTTTTTTTTAAATTATTATTTATTTAAACTTTTCAAAATATTATTATTTGCCCTCACTAGGAGTTGTTACACAAGTCATCGTCAGTGATGGTGTTCCCTAGAGTCTGGGTGACAACAAGTCTCTCCAGATTTCCAGTGCTCTCAACCTCTTTCGATAACCTTTGCAAATAGCTTTGCGTTATTGCAACAGTCGTTTACCATTGATTTCTTACTGGTAACGACCATTGATCTTCACTGGAATTTGGGTGGCAATAAGCCTCCCCAAGGTCCCAGTACTCTCCGCACTTATCCAGTGGAAGCTTGGTTAGTGCTCTCCCTCCTAGGTCCTTCCATCCTCTTTAGCCCTTCACGACTATTTTGTGTGATATCAGCTAAAGCTAATGCATTTGGGGGGCACAGTTTATTAAATTTCTTGCGGTTTCAGTTCCCTTGGGTTTAGGGTTAGGGTTAGGGTTAGCGTTCCTTCTATGCTTTTGTTTTACTTCTGTTGCAGTTTCCATGTGGCTGGTTGGTGTTTCTAGTTTATGTTGCTTGTTTGCCGCATTCGAGGATTTTCATTTCAGCTGTTTTTATCATTGCTGTCTGCTGTATAGTCTCGGTCTTCCCCTTGATTCTAATTTCTTCTAGTCTTTTTTTCGGGACTGTTCCTAGTGTTCCTATAATTATTGTTACTATACTGACTTTCTTCATGCTCCATATTCCTTTCAGTTCTCTGGCAAGCTCCGTGTATTTGCTTTGTTGTTCTGTCTCTTTCATCTTTATCCTGTCGTCTGCTGGGGCGGCAATATCTACAATTTAGCAGTTTCTTTCCTTCTTGTTAATTATTATGACGCCCGGTCTCCTTGCTGGTATGAGTTAATCTGTTTGAACATCCATGCCTCGGAGGATGATTTTGTTGTTTTGGTTTTCCAGTACTCTCTCTGGTTTGTGTCTGTACCATTTGTATGCATGTTCCAAATCCAGTCATTTACATAGTTTCATAGTGTACGCAGTCGTGTCTGTTCTTGTATTCTTTTAGGGCTAGTTTACTGCATTCATTTATTATGTGATTTACCGTTTCGTCTCTTTGTCCACAGTATCTACATTTACTGTTTTCCTGGGTTTTACCTATTGCAGTTAATTCTAATCGCGTTGTTCTGTGCAGCTGTCAGTAGCTATTCCGTTTCTCTGTCTAAGTGTGATTTGCTTAGTCATTTTCAGGTGTTTCTGTGATTCTCTTCTCTTGTTATTCTTTTGCATACAGATCGGATAATTGGTTTAATTATTGATTTGGGGTGGTTGATTTTTATGAACGTAAAATAGTGTTAAGTTTGGTTTATAATAGGGACCATATGATTCAGTGTTAATTGTTGTATTTAGGAAGTTAGAGGTTCTCTTCTCTGAGTCTATTGTAATTGAAAGACCAAAGTTTTTATAAAATATCTGGAGATCCTTAATGGTCTTATTGAGCATCCCGTGTCTATCTTTTCTAACGAAAAGGGCATTATCTCTATAGATGCCTTCCTGGAGAGTTTTTAATTTATACTTTAATTCATTTAATAAATATAAGCCTCCTAAATCAGTACCTTGGAAAGGTCCGATGCACCCATAATATTATCGTAATTATTAAGGGTGTCCGTCCTCCACCAAAGTTTTTTTGTAGAAATGTAAAAGAAACCTCCGAGCTAATAAGATCAATTTAATTTCTCAGTCAGTTATATCGGAATTATTTTCTTGCCAAAATTAATGCTTTACTTAGTAGGATTGGTAATAATTATTAATATCAAAAGTAATCAAGTTTAATTCAGATTTAGATTTTAGATCTGAAAACCATCGTATTACAGTAAAGAGAAGTAGCATTTATTCTTAATATTTGGAATGATTCTATCTAGTATTTTTTTTTTACTTATAATACCTAAGTCTGATTTGGAAGGGCAAATTAATCTGATTTAGTCATTATCCTGGAAATTGATTTTGTGATCTTTAAGTGGCAATCTTGTAGTTCCTGGAGTTACAACTTATACTTATGAATATTCATGGAAGTAAGTAAAGATATAGCATCATTGTTTATATTGCTTAATAATTTATTCTTTTTTCCTTCTGATGAAAAGACTTATCTCTTTAAAAAAAACATAGTCGTAATAGACTATTTTATAAACTATTCTGTGTTGTACTATTTGAATATAATAAACTTATAACGTATGTAACTCCACATTTGTTTTATGAACATTTTCTTTTCCACACATATATATATATATATATATATATATATATATATATATATATATATATATATATATATGTATATATATATATATATATATATATAGTCAAAAGAAGCTATTTATCCATAACTCTGAAAGTAATGTATTATTTTCTATTTTCATCTATTTCTGTTTTTATGGCATATTTTGTCATTCACAAAAATACATATGACTATAGTCACGAAGAACAAATGTTCTAAAATATTATGAAGTTTATTTTATACCCAGCTTTATAAATGGTTTCCAATAAAGGTTAAAAAGTATGTGAAAAGCGCACCAATTAAGGCTAGCAGTTCAATGTAGAGTCATATGTAGCACATTAATAAAAGTTGCTACTTGACAGATATGGGATATTTTTTATGTTTTGCTATTTAACTGCACGTAGGCCTCAAGTTCTTTCACACACCAGATTGTAGAACCATATATATATATATATATATATATATATATATATATATATATATATATATATATATATATATATTCAAATATATATATTCAAATATATATATATATATTCAAATATATATATATATTAAAATATATATATATATTAAAATATATATATATATTCAAATATATATATATATTCAAATATATATATATATATATATATTCAAATATATATATATATATATATTCAAATATATATATATATTCAAATATATATATATATATATATATATTCAAATATATATATATATATTCAAATATATATATATATATATATATATTCATATATATATATTCAAATATATATATATATATATTCAAATATATATATATATATATATTCAAATATATATATATATATTCATATATATATATATATTCAAATATATATATATATATTCAAATATATATATATTCAAATATATATATATATATATATATATATATATATATATATATATATATATATATATATATATATATATATATAAATACATATATATAATGACCAGCAAATATATTTATTCAAGCAAATATTTTTGATAGTAATCATACCCATACTCATACCGGTTGCATATTTTTTTATCATCTTATTACACTCTCGGTAAAGCTTGAAAATGACAAATGGAAGTGGCTAAAGAAGATTAGTCAGAACCGGACATCGACTTATCTCCCTTTTACGGCTTTTCAAAAAGCACGTGTCAGCAGCCACTTGTATATAATAATTGCAATTGAATATACACTGAAGTGCCGAAAATAGCACTCCTTTCTCCATCTTGGAAAATGCACGTTTGTGTATCTATTGGTGGACCGGCGAGTGACAAGGTTGGTCTAATATGAATATATGTGTGGGTGTGATTGATGTCAATGCCGTTTCTACGGTGGGGAGGGGTAGCATACCTCTAAACAGAACCTCGTGTTGTCCCTACAAACACATTTAAACACTTTTATATACTTTAATATAAAGAAGGCATTTCAAACTCAGGATCTATTAAGAATTACATTAAGTTTCATTTAAATTCATGGAGTTTTCTGAGATTTTAATTCGTGGTGGTTAGAAAAAACGTGACATTTTGGCCACACCTAACCCTAACCCTAACCCACCAAATGCATTCGTGCGACTTTTCAGCTTTTGAGATCAGTAAAGTGTGATAAATCGTTTTCAAAGACAATTATAACAATCATAAGAAACTTTACCATTTACCAATTGCCATGTCTGATAGTACCCTTCTCGAGAGTTCAACATTCAAACTCCTTGGTCTAACATTTACCGGCAACCTGAATCGGAATAAATACATAGAAAGTACTGCCAAGTCTGCTGCAAAGAAAGTGGGCTCCCTCTACCGGGCTAGAAAACTTCTCACACCTGCCATTATCATATATATCTATAAAGTCACTATTCGCATATGCATGGAGTATTGTTGCCACATCTGGGCTGGTGCACCAACCACTAGTCTCTCCCTCTTGGACAGGATGTAAAAATAAGAGTCTCTAACTTAATAGGTCCCACACTGTCTACCAAGCTTCAGACCCTGTCCCATCGCTGCAATGTTGAATCCTTATGCCTGTTTTACAAGTACTCCCACGGAATCTGCTCTCGCGCTACCTCAACGTAAATACCCCCGACCAAACCCGTCAATCAGCAAAATTCCACCCCTTTAATGTAGAGGTCCCCATATGCCGGAAAACTTTCTACTTTAATAGCATTTTTCCTCAGACCGCTCGCCTTCTGAATTCCCTCCTTGCTCTCTGTTTCCCGACTGTACCAACGTGCAGAAATTTAAATGTAATCTTAACAAACATCTTGCCGCTCAATTCCCCACTTAGGGTGCCCCTATAAATCTGGCCCCTTATCACAGTAGCCCCATTACGTCTAAGTGGTACTGTGCTCCCTTGTTTGGGGTGAATACAAAGTTTAAAATAAAAGTGTGAAGAAACGTTCTGAATAAAGAAAAAAACGTTTTTCAATGAACGATGTACCCTAACCCAGATTAGATTTAAAAGAAAACTGCATTTTAGGCCGTTAAATGACGAAATGACAGTATCTTTTACGCGGGCCGCAAGTGTGCTTGCAAAGGGGCGCATGCAGCCCACGGGCTACACATATTTGCCTTTTGGCTAAGATCAAAGTGTAGTATCTGTTCCGATGGATACTACACTCCATAGACTGGTATTATCTTGCCCTTCGGGGCTTGATTTACGCCGGTCTATGGGTTTGTCCTGTGCAGTTCTAGGAGGTCCACCCTCCCAGGCTTTGCCTCCCCTCTTTGGGGAGGAGTAAGTTTATTGCTTACTGCCTGATGCGCCCCTACCGGGGTATGCTGACGGGGCTGCCCAGGCAATTTTTAAACCCCACTTTCCCGACCCGGCCTTGGGTCACATCTTACTTGTGGGAGTAAGATAAAAACTGGCCTTGTGCCTAACTCCTGGAGAGGAGTAAATCAATACACATATTTGACATGCCTGATGCAGGAGGGTATAGTAGAGTGATCGTTTTTGATTTTCGAACAAGCAAAAAATGTATCTGTTGTTTTGGGGCGCTAAAAGCAATGTCAAAAACGAAATCGTTATTTTTATAGGACAGAGCAATCTGTAAAATGATTTTTAATTTGACTCTGGTTCTGACTTGGATCAAAATGTACTATCTGTTCTGTCCTCGGTCTTTCATTATTTTTAGAATCAGATACTCGCGTGAAGAACTGCGTGAAGGTTGCCAACGTCTCCAATGGGCTGCGACACCAGCACGCCGACCCACAGTCTGCGCCAATACCACCGCCTCATGTATACACGGCATAATCACGTTAAGACACCGGTTTTCGTTAAATCACCGAAGTTAAGCAACGTATAGCGTGTTCAGTACCAGATGGGTGACAATACCGGGCGTTGTATGTTGGAGAACGACACCGCCCTGCAAAAATAATTTTAAAAATTAAAAAATTTAGAAAATAATGTGAAGAAAAAAAAACTAACGTCATCAAAATCATCTCCCCTGATCGAGAAATACATTCGGCCTCTGTGAATTCAATATGCCCTAAAAATGTACGTGGCTCTAGCCATCTTGTGCCAATATACTGAACTGAATTCAATCTCGGGATCTTTAATGCGATTAATTAATGAGTAGAGACACATGTTGGTATTTATTAGCTTCTCACTACAGCAAGGTGTGGCACAAGGCCGTTTAATGTGGGTAAAACCAGATTCCCTAAAGGGGCAATGGTTGGGTGTAAAAATAGCTAAGAATGGACCGGTCAACATCCACGGTAAGGACGCCTCATGCAATCGATAATAAACCAATCCTATTTTCCGGGGGAGGAGGTGATGCCTGGGAGGGTGCACCTCTTAGGACTGAGCCGGACCATACCTCATCCCAACAAAGAAGAGTCTGGTCTTGGCAAGTCAGCCTCTAGGTTATAGGAGTGATTGCTGAGGCTGGTATGAAATACGCTGCCGGAACAGTGTTCACAAACACCTGGTGCATCATCTTCTGGTATGTGTCTACACAGACGGGGGGGGGGGGTAACATTTACATTGGTCGTGTCATGTAACGGACTGAGATTATAAACTAAAAAAGATATTTCTAATGAGATTAATTTAAAAAGAGTTGCGATTTGGACGCGAGATGAAGGGCAAAGAAGTGCAGGGTTTTTTTAATGCGGCATTTGATGTTCAAGAGTTGTACTTGAACACATTGTTTCGAATAAATGTTACAATTGTTCATTTTTTCAAGAAATCGTATTTTTGTTTTCAATTGAAAGTTACAGCTGTTTATGTGATCAAACTAGCACGTATCAGACGCCATCTTATGATGGCATACAATATCGAAAGTCTTGATTTGTAGAGACGTAACGAAACAGAATGGCGATCGTCTTGTTACTTGTTAGCCACATCGCCTATAGTTAGTAAATAAAACCTGATCGGCTTCTGTTTGTACCCCTGACTCGCACGGGACAGCGAACAGGACCCACAAAAAGAAAAAGGTCGATCAACCTTTAACTAACTGAAACTTTGACAGACGAACGGACCAAGAACTAGAAGTCTTCAGCAAACACCGGTTATCTAAACAGGGAGCGATCTTATGACGGAAATCGCTTAGGACTGAGCAGCAGGATTGACTCTAGACTAATTGGCATAATAGGCGAAATTCACCTGCTTATATCGGCCCAAAACAAATCATTTGCATAACCCGATGTGGCTCACTTCGATGTCCTGGATGTCTGTCTACAGCCGCTTGATTGGGATAGCTACCAGCGACACAGCACACAAGTCGTTGACGTTTCGACTGGCCTGGGCTATCATTATCAGCGGGGAGAGTCAGCAATTCATTGTCCATATCAGCTCTACTACCCTGTCTATAGTAAACAATATTCAACCATTAGACATTTTACTTCTTTGATCACGGCAAAGTTTATACTCCCTTTGTTACATCTACTCCCACTTTACTCAGCCTTTTGGCTAAGATCAAAGTGTAGTATCTGTTTTGATGGATACTGCACCCCATACTGGTGTTGTCTTGGCCTTCGGGTTTTGATTTACGCCGGTCAATGGGTCTGTCCTGTGCAGTTCTGGGAGGTCCACCTTCCCACGCTTTGCCTCCCCTCTTTGGGGAGGAGTAAGTTTATTGCTTACTGTCTGAGGCGCCTCTACCGGGGAATGCCGACGGGGCTGCCCAGGCAATTTTTAAACCCCACTTTCCCGACCCGACCTTGGGTCACATCTTACTTGTGGGAGTAAGATAAAAACTGGCCTTGTGCCTAACTCCTGGAGAGGAGTAAATCAATACTCCCACTTTACTCATAATCACTGGGTGAATAATTTAATAAGGGACATTTTCTCCTTGTATATAGGTTGTCAATCATTTCAAGTGATTGCATTAAGTTAAATGCTCGATGGCACAATCGCGGAAAAGAAAATGCACACAGAAACAAATATGGATAAGACCTTCCATTTTATTTCTGTGTTTTTAAAAACTCCTCGAAAAAAAAAATTCATAAATTAGATTTTTATTGTCACGTAATTTGTAATTTGTACATTTTTCTATTTCTATTTTTATTCATTGTTTTTTCTCGATGATTTACAATTTTTTATTATTCTTTATTTTATTTTTTACTTATAGTCACCCCAAATAAAATACATTGCCACTGAGAGGTAGAGGGGCTACTGTGAATTCGGGGAACAGATTTATAGGAGCATCCTAAGTGGGGAGTTGTTTAGCGAGATGTTTGTTCACATTACATTTAAATTTCTGCATGCTGCTACAGTCGGGAAAACAAGGAGCGGGGAGAGAATTCCAAGGGCAAGCAGTTTGAGGAAAGAATATATTAGAGTAGAAAGCTTTCCGGCATCTGGGGACCTCTACAGTGAAGGGCGGAATTTTGCTGATTGTCGGGTTTCTTGGGGGTATTTACGTTGGGGGGGCACAAGTGCAACAAGTTCATCGGAGCACACTCCATTTAAGTAAAACAAGCACAGTGATGCAACATTGCTGTGATGGGACAAAGAATTTAGTAATTGAATTGAGCGGAGTAGATGAGAAATAATAAAAATAATAATTAATAATAATAACAAATAAAAACAAAAATAATTTTAAAAATTAATTAAATAAAAAATGAAAACATAAAATAAAAATAAAAATAGAATAAAGGGTAAAAAAAGTAAATGAATTGCTATATATATATATATATATATATATATATATATATATATATATATATATATATATATATATATATATATATATATATAATGGTAATAATCCAGGTAAATATCCACAGGGTGGTAATCCAGAGAATTTCAATCGGGTTTATAGAAAGTGCTCAATATCAAAATAGAGCTTTATATATGATAGTTTTTATTTACACAGGTATGTACAAAATCTGCGACACTGGCATGTCGATGTTATCGATCAACAGTTACTATAAACTGAGATCTCATCAGGCAGAGTTAGAATCCGATCTTAACCTCAGGTCGCAGATTTGTACATACCTGGGTAAATAAAAACTATCATATATATATATATATATATATATATATATATATATATATATATATATATATATATATATATATATATATATATATATATAGGGGAAGCAGACATAAACAGAGGCTGAAGAGAGTTTGGTAAAGGAGACCAATTATAGGTCCCCCTTGGATTTGAAACCGACAGTACCTATGTTGTTCTAATCTTTTGTAATACATATATAAATAAATATTACGGTCTTATTTTTGATTTTTCGTAATAATTGAGCACGCTGCTGGGGTTCTCTCCCACTACCCCTCATATATATATATATATATATATATATATATATATATATATATATATAGAGAGAGAGAGAGAGAGAGAGAGAGAGAGAGAGAGAGAGAGAGAGAGAGAGAGAGAGAGAGAGAGAGAGCGAGAGAGAAAGGTGAAAGAAAGGAAATAAAAATGTGAGAATGAAAAATTTATTACGTCTTCAGTTGTTCAAAACAAGGTATATTCAATTAAAGAATATTTATTTTTTCATTCCTTAAGCCAGGCTTTTCAAATAATTGATTCTCATCATCAGAGGAATGTAAATAGATGGATAAGTTGGCGAGGAGTAAACCAAAAGTCATAATTTGAAAAAGTCATGATTTTAAAAAAATTAGATGTACGTGCGTAAGAAAAATGTCAGAAATGCAAAAAGTGTCCAGTGAAAAAAGGTTGAGAATGGAAAGACCAAGATTCACCGTTGGATGGTTCGTGAAGAATGCATCAATTGATGTTCAAAAGATATGTCACCGTTTATGAATTTTCGAATGAAATCAAAGTGAAATATATATATATATATATATATATATATATATATATATATATGAAAATGAATGATGAAATAAAATTACATAAAGTGCAATGTTTATTAATCATCAAATAGTTCAAACAAGGAATATACAGATAAACTTTTAATCTTTTCCTTAATCCATGGATTTTCAAAACCATACATCTACCATCAGATGAAATGAAATTGATAAAACAGCAAATTCATATTACTGTAAAGCACATAATTTCTTTGCTAATCAGTAGAGAGTTTTAGCATGAACTGATTTACACGAAAAAAAAAACGAATAAAGTCTGCACAAAGTTGAAAATTCCATTTATTTTTTATCATTTTTTTAATAAAGAGTGGAGGACTGCTGAAAATATTAAACTTAAAATCATAATAACACCTACAATTTTACATGCTTTTATGTTTTACATGAGGCTATTTTTTATTTGTAAAACGTGAAGAAATTCATTATTTTTTATTCAAGAAACTGATTTTAAATTACAACAAAAGCATATATATATATATATATATATATATATATATATATATATATATATATATATATATATATATATATATATATGCGCTTGGTAGCGCACCTGGTTAGGATAGAAGATTACAGGCTCCCTAAGCAACGGTTATAGAGGGATTGCAGCATGGCAAACGTCCGAGACACAAGCTAAAGAGACGTTTTAAGGGTAGTAGTCAAGAACACCCTAAAACCCCTTGATATGAACATGGAGAACTGGGAGAAGATTGCTTCAGGGCGATATTTCTGGCAAAAGTGTATCCATGATGGCTGCGGTAGATTTGAAAACAAAGCGAATAGAATACTCCATTTTATACCGAACGACTCAGACACATTTCAACCTGACTATGTGTGTGGTTCATGTGTCAGGGGCTGGTCTTCTGAGACATATGCTATACCATCGCAGGAGATAACTAAACAAGTGTCAAACAGAGCTTGATATAACTATGCACAAACGGAAACCAGTGGCCTCGTACGTCATATCTGCAGAAATACTTTGTTTTAATTTTAAAGCTTAGTAAGTGTTCTTTAAAATATCCTTAATTTGTCATCCAAAACGCTAAACGTAAAACTTTTAATATCCACAACAACAAAAAAAGCAGACTAACACCACAACAATTTTCTCTCATAAAATAACCAGCACAAATAACACCGACATGACTGAGAAAAATAAATCTTATATATTTCACCTGAATAATCCCATATCTATTTCCTTGCAAAAACAATTCAAATTTGACATAAAAATAGCCCCATCAACCTCTAAAACAATTAAGGATTTACTCAACACCAAATCCCATCCTCAACTACCCCCTAAGGACACCTCTTCCCTAGCCGACATTTACAAAATAAAATGTGCTGCATGTCCGATGTTTTATATCGGTGAAACGGCCAGAAATATAAAATCCCGAATTTACGAACACAAACAAGACCTCAAACACGACAATCCCACTAACGCACAAGTCATACACAGAAACACTTTTACTCACAATTATGACTTTACAAACTGCACCCTCCTCAAGACCGAATACTCTCTCCTACGTCGTAAGTGCATCATATCCGCTATAATTCTTCTCTTATCACCATCTAACATAAACCTCAGACTCAGATCTTATTCCTTAATCAAACATCTGGCAAAACCCGCTCTGCAATATATTGCGCCACTGCGATCCCGGTTAAAGTAACTTTACTTTTTTACTACATTTCATCCATATTTTCCATGCATTTTCCTTCTTTTTTCACCCTCCCCCTTCCCATTTTAACGTCTTTCCGCATGCGTTTTATTTTTCTTTCTTTTTTCAAATAGTTAAACACGTGCCAATGACGTCTCATTGTGCGTTCTTCTTTTTCTTATGTTTTTCCCGTTATCGAATAAATTTAAATTTCTCACTTTTTCTGAAGACGTTCGTTGATCCGAACGAAACCGGTAAAATCTTCGTTTCTTGATGAGTTTTCCTGTATTTACATTTCTTTTTACCGTTTGTCTTTTTACACACACACACACACACACACACACACACATATATATATATATATATATATATATATATATATATATATATATAAAGATATATATATATATATATATATATATATATTTAAATATTTAAGTGTTTTCATCTACAGTATATATATATATATATATATATATATATATATATATATATATATATATATATATATATAAAGATATATATATATATATATATATATATTTAAATATTTAAGTGTTTTTCATCTACAGTATATATATATATATATATATATATATATATATATATATATATATAGTCTTGGAAGTATCTCAACCATTAAAACTATATAAGGAAAAAAAAAAAAAAACAACTTAAGTCCAAAGTCGTTCAGTGGAAAATCATATATATATATATATATATATATATATATATATATATATATATATATATATATATATATATATATATATATATATTCAAACATTATTAAAAATAACAGAATGCATGGTGAGGCGGCGGGATAGGGTAGTGATTGTAAAACCAATGTAGCTATTACCTTTATTATTATCATTATTATTATTATTAGTAGTAGTAGTAGTAGTAGTAGTAGTAGTAGTAGTAGTAGTAGTAGTAGTAGTATGGGAGTTACATTCTCCCAAAGGGCATTTAAATTTCTTATAGTAAATAATGATATTATACACAGATACATATCCCCAATTGTCAATAACAATAAAATTAGACTCATTATTTACTATAATTAAGAAATGTAAACCCCCAAATCTTATAGTAAAAAAACAACTCCTCCCTAACTTAAAAGCCACTAGAAAGAACCAATGTTATTTATAAGTTTAAATACTTAACGTAATGCGATTTTGTTCTGTGATGCCATCCAGCGTCTGAATTTAAATCGTCAACGACTTCCTGGAACAATGCAAAAACGTTCTCTACGCGTTTCTTCGCTGTCTTTTTAAAAATTCTCTTCTTTTTCCAGCTTTTTTGTTCATTTGCTTTTGACACCTGAGGATAATTCGACGAAAAATCGAAAACGTTCGTGAAACCTGTGAAACCTTTGGAACATTTATTTATTTTTTATTTTATTACAAAAAAGACCATCAGAGAAGTTGAAAAAATAAAAAAGGTATAATTAAGGGACGAATTTTGTTATTTTTAACAATGTTTGCATAAATCAGAAAATGCTTCCTGAATACACACACACACAAATATATATATATATATATATATATATATATATATATATATATATATATATATATATATATATATATATATATATATTGACATCAAGATTTCTACAGTTGTGTCTTGTTTTTAAAAAGCCAGTCCTCAAATATGAAAGCAAATAATCATTGTTTTCTTAATTGCCCCCAAACATTGTTTAAAGTGTATGGCGATAAGTTAGGGGAAACACTTAAATGATTTCTTGGCCGAAACAGCAGCTCGTTTGCTTTTGCTTTGTTATAAGTATCGTCCACAAGGCGGTCACTTCCGTTCTATTGGGTCAAGTAGCTTTAAAGAGCTAGCATCAAGAAGGAAGTTCACATTGGTGTCAAGAACGTGAGTTCCATGTCCGCCCTGCAAATGGTGAGCCAAACAAAACAACAGCTTTTTAAAGGTCACCCATACGCGTTCGTGGTACACAGCCATATCGCCGCATTAATACCATTTGAGACTGGAAGTATTTCACACACACACACGCATATATATATATATATATATATATATATATATATATATATATATATATATATATATATACTAGCAAAACTACACACACACACTAGCAAAACTACACACACACACACACACACATATATATATATATATATATATATATATATATATATATATATAAAATCAAATAAGAAACTAAAAGTATACTTTTAGTAGATAGAACCTATAGTGAAATGGTTTAAGCTCAATATACGAGATAGAGCAATTATAAAGATAGAATAAAGAAGAGTGATAAACATGTACGAATGTCCAGATTTATTTCAAATTATGTTTATTATTCTTTCCTTAATATATATATATATATATATATATATATATATATATATATATATATATATATATATATATATATATGTGTGTGTGTGTGTGTATATTTATTTATTTTATACGTACATAAATGTAATCCATGGACACGTGTTTCTGGCTCACAGACGTCATCAGCATGGCTAACTTAGACAGAGATCGAACCTTCGATATTGATGTCTATAGTCCAGCGTTCTACCACTGGACCAAGACGCTCTGTCTAGAAATATGTACGATTTTTATCACCTAAATATTTAATGTACTTTTATGTACGTATAAAATAAATAAAAATATATATTAACGAAAAATACGTCCTATACAGTTAAGGGCGACTAATAATGCAATTTTCTGCATCTTAATCACCATGGAAAGTGAGACAATCGAAATAATAGTAAGCAAAATAACAACGAACGCTACAACCACCAATAAAAATAATTACATAAAAATACATTATATATATATATATATATATATATATATATATATATATATATATATATATATATATACTAGCAAAAACTACCTGCCGCCGGGCAGAAATTAATCGAGCTGTATCCTTATTTACAGAAAAACAATTTTCATTTTACATTTTTTTAAATTTTGAGCAAAACAATAAAAGGAAGATTGTCATGGTTTTATTTGATATATTCTGATGTTGAGGAAATTTACTGTGTATGACCATAGCCACCTTTTATTTTATATGTGTACGCTTATCTTCGAGTGACGTCATCAAAATTGGCTGTTCGTGATTCTTGGTTGTTGACTTGGTACTTAATCGCGCAAGGTTGCTGCAGTGTTGAAGACCTGAAGATATCGAAAGATCCTAGTCCGTAACTACTG
Source organism: Sepiola atlantica (assembly GCA_963556195.1). NCBI lineage: Eukaryota > Metazoa > Mollusca > Cephalopoda > Sepiida > Sepiolidae > Sepiola > Sepiola atlantica. Next base: position 11,126,426 of record OY744515.1, read on the forward strand.
CTCCTTCCACTTTGTGATTGGAGATCCAGAGGGCAATTGTCCGGCGCTGGTCAGCCAAGTTGAATTTTAAAGAATCCGACGGTTGCATTTTGTAGGAAAGTAATTATTTGGTAAAACACGTTCGTATACAAGCCTATGTTGGTTCAACACTTCTGTGTTTTCGGGCCGGCAATTATTGACACGTTCTGGTGGCGTGTTTGGTCTGGCAAATTCAATTCGAGTCTGGCGTTTGTCTCTGACCGACGTGGATTTCAGTGATGAGCAAAAAGGAGTCTCCGAAAGCCGTTACGCCTCAACGTATATTAAGAATTGGGTCTTTTGGAAGTGGGCGAAGTTTTGCTTATCTTCATATAGAATTAAATTAAGGTATTTCGAAAACGCATTAATTCCATAATTTCTTGCAATTCTCTCTTTTGGTAGTTACTTAATCGTTAATAACTTATTTCAATCTCGGCAATGAATATCTGTTTTGTTTCTAGTTACGAAAAGTAGATGTCTCGTTATTTGCTTTCCCAGCAGAGCTGTCTGGTCACGTGAACTATTGGTATAAACATCAAAGTTCTTGATTAATGAAATTTCTTACACCTTCCGACATTACCACTTCCTGTTTTTTTTTCCAAAATGCAAGATAAGAAAAATAACTCTTTTTCATTATCTCCATTTTCGCCGAGCAAAATTCTTCTGTTCCCATATCTCTCAGTTTTTCCTGCTTCCCGATTTTTTAAGCGAGTATGGGGACATACAGTTTTAAAATATAAGATAAAACAAAATATGGTACATTTGTAGATAAACACCCTCTCTTGAATCAGTCCACCAGTCCCCAAAAATGAGATTCTAAGGGGGGGGGGGGGGATTATGTGTGAACATCCTGAAAAACTTGGCGAAAAGAAGACAAAACAAAAAACAATTATTTTAGAATTTAGTGGGGGATCAGTTACGTATATAATTTTAATGTAAATTGATCCCCCACTTCTGGGACATTCGATCTTTTTAGGGCAGTTGATCAAATGTTTTACCATTAACCCAAAGTGCGAGTGGCAAGGTCGTAAAACCACACGTAATCGCCTAATAAAGGTAGAATCCTCGCTTCCTCTACCCCTCAAAAATTGCACAGGATTTATCTCCCATAGCAAAATTGGTTTTGAAACTGATCCTCCATCTACATTCTAAAATAATTGTTTTTTGTTTTTTTTTTCCCCGACATTTTCAGGATGTTCATAAATAATCGCCTAAAAAAAGTAAAATCTTATTTGAGAGGGGGTTAGGGCATGGTGATTTTTAAAGTACTTGAATTAATTACGCTTAAACTATGGACAAAACTATTGCGTATATAGAAAGGCATAAAAAATAAAACTGACGTGTTTAAAAGATATAGATATACAAATTAAGTTATGAACAAGTAATTTTTGCACACCTCCTTTGAAAAGTAACTACCATGGTTTTTGGTTATTTATCCTTTTTTTTATTAAAGCACTTTAATTGATTGCTGTTAATATCGAGAAAACTATTCCATAAATATAGGAAAATAGTACAATAAAATTACAATCGAATAACATTAAGCATGAATTTATTATAAGCTGTTTAAAAATAGTTATGCAAATGAGGGAAACAAATGCTTGTATTTGAGCCTTTGACAGGACCGGCGGCACAGTTATAAAAGTGTGTGGGGGGGGGGGGGGGGGGGCTCTCCTGAAAAGTGGGGGGGGGGCGGTTAAACACATGCATATATAACTTCATTATTGATGACCGTAAAGTGGGGGGGGGGCAAGTCAACCCCCCCCCCCCCCCCGGTGCCGCCGTCCATGTTTGAGTATGTCAAAAGACCATTCTCGACCTGTCGGCTAGGAAGTAAGTGTAGTATCTGTTCCGATGGATACTGCACCCTATAGAACGGTGTCGTCTTGTCCTTTGGGGCTTGATTCCGCCGGTCTGTGGGTTTGTCCTGTGCAGTTCTAGGAGGTCCACCCTCCCAGGCTTTGCCTCCCCTCTTTGGTGAGGAGTAAGTTTATTGCTTACTGCCCGAGGCGCCCCTATCGGGGAATGCCGACGGGGCTGCCCAGGCAATTTTTAATGGCCAGAGTGCTCACCTACTCGGAAATCCCACTTTCCCGACCTTGTGTCACATCTTACCTTGTGGGAGGAAGATAAATAAAATAAATTAGAGTAACCTGTTTTGATGGTGATATAGTTGTGATAAATAATTAAAAACTATAGCATTCATTCATTTAGATAGAAATATTATACTAAAGCTGCGTTTAGAAACGTTTGTTTTCATGGGGCTTTTTTCCTATATAATTTAATTACACAAACTATAGGCTAAAATATTCTATCAAAATATTCCTTTCTCACTATGTATTGCATGACCCTGCTCTTATTTGGTACCGTTTCTATTACCCTCTCTCTCTCTCTGTGTGTGTGTGTGTGTGTGTGCTTATTAACAGTCAAATGTAATAAAGAAATGGAATAATAATTTTTAAAAAATGAAATGCTGACGGGTCCGTTCACGGGTTTTCACAACAAACGAGGAGGACTTCATGCAGACCACACAATCCTGAGGCACGATCTTCATGGGCTTTATGCAGAAGTTCGATTTGCTCACCACCAACAACAAAAACAACAGCAGCAGCTCAAGCCCCCTCACTTTTTGACTTGGGCCACCCCCATTTGTGGTCATCAATAATTAAGTTGATATGCATGTGTTTAACCGGGACCCCCACTTTTTAGGAGAACCCCACACTTTTATAACTGCCCCGCCGGCCCTGCTGAGCACAGGGTAGATAATCCTTGGTGTTGGAGTGTCGAGGTGAATGATACTCTAGGAGAGATATGTCACTGATAATGATTTTCCATGGACCTTTTTATTATTTTTATTTCTTTTAATAATGAGTCACCACTTATCAAGGTCAAAAGTTATTCGAGGATAAGGCTTAACGAAATAAACGGATTTTCAGCTGAATGATGAAGAATATTATGAGAGGATTGAAAATTATAAATTGAATGAACAAAGTTTGAATTCTTATGAGGACAGTTTATGGCAAGTATTTATTGACATTGGATTTAAAGACGACCATGTTGTAGTCTGTAGGGAAGCATTTCCGTGGTAATGCGTTCCAACCAGAGGTTGACGTGTCTAAAAGAATTAGATGAGGAGGATCCACAAAATAGGAAATTTTTTCAAAGACATTGACTTAGGTTTTGAGGAATGAAAAAAATGTAAGGGCAAAAAGTTTTTCGCTGGAGGAGGATTCTTTTAAATTCTAATATTTATTTAAATAATTTATTACACAAATTTCAAAACAAAATAAAGAAAAGGGTTCTTTTTGCCTCTCGATGAGTTCAATCGAAGGCAAAATTATGCTCCAACTATGGGAACTGAAATGAAATTACCACAAACAATGTTGAGAAAAACTCTGGTTGAAATGCAGCATTATATGATCGAGAATTCTTTGTCTTCGTACCTTAAAAAATATCTCGCCGGCGTGTCTCTTGCAGCAGAAGTCTGGTGTTGATGACGTGCAGTAGCAGCAGGAGTCGTTATTGCCGGAATGGAGTTGATCTGTTTCTTTACTTTTTTTGTGATGTTGATAGCAGCAGCAGCAGCAGCAGCCTACCCCTCCCACTGAAACATTCGTTGTCTGTAGTCAAAGTTGTAGAATAACAACAAATTCGATTTGGGCATTAATATTCTTTTTGTAATTTTCTCTTTAAATTCCTCTGTAGAGGATTATGCATTATTAATGAGGCAGGAGAAGAAGTGCTCCGAAAACACATCCGCTCGTCACGGAGAACAAAAGCCAAGAGAAAGATCAGAATAACTTATTCTGGCATGTTGACTTCCTATTTGTGACGTCACTTCCTTTAATACATTAACTTAAATTTTAATCTTAATTTCTAGTGGAAAATTCCTCTTTCTAATTAATCTTAATTTAAACGTGGAAATTCCTTTTTTTTTTACACAATCCACCTACCATATTACTTCAGAAAGACAAATCGGAATATTTTTCTTTAGTTTATAAAATATTCATAAAATCTAATTATTATTTGTGGCCTCACGTAGCTTGGTAAGTTAAAGAGCTCATTCTGTTTTTTTTTGAAGTCCCTTCATAGTTTCAGGTTCGAATCATGTTGAGAGATCTTCATTTTTCTCCAATGAAAAATACATTGAGGCTATATAGTATCTATCACCGAGACAAGTAAAAGCCATGTTGGGTTTGCTGAGTTCAACCTCCCCTGGGGAAAGTGATTAATTCGTACTTTTATAAACAAATTGAATGGTCTTATGCAAGATTAAACTGATCCGGAGGTCAGAAGTTATAAAATAGAACGTTTAAAATTTGATCTCGGTGAGTAAAGGAACGAACAGCTGATTTGCAGAAGAGTGATACATCAAAAGAGAACATTCAGGATCAAAAAGTCATCAATCATATAGGAGAAAACATTACTTTGTATGGGTAATAACATAAAAAATAAAGAAATACTTTTATTTTTATAAAGTAGTGTTAGTTTGTTTATTTGTTACCGACAAACTGGGTATTTAATACCTACACTCAATATTTTTCTTGATAACTAGGGTTGTGGAGTCGGAAGGTATAAGGTCAGACCTGACTCTGACTTCTATGATTCCAACAATTCTGACTCCGACTCTAATATTACGACTGTCTATTGATTCTTCGGAGATTAAAAAGTCTGACTCCAACTCCTAGCATTCTTATGAATCCGACTCCAACTCCTTCAAAACCTCCAAATATCTCTGACTCCAACTCTGCAATCCTGCTTATAACCTCTCTTGGTACATTTCACAGAAAAAGATACATTGTGTAATATACACAGTGTTACGATCGAGTCATAAAATTCTCTCGCCCGAACATTTAGAGAATATATTTCTAAGTTTTCGATCGGTCGAGAAATCCTTCTTATGAAAAACTTGAAGTCGATTGCTACCCTGATTTGAAAACGGAATCATCCTTTTATGTCTACTAACGGGGGATTTAATAAGGACAAGTGAGATATCGACATATCCACGAGCTAAGTAAAGAAACCCTTCTCGTCTCTCTCTATACATATTTGCACATTGGGCAACAAACCTTTTTTCCATTTTTCGTATTGACACACACATTGCATCACATTTCCTTTAAACAATAATACGTCTAGCTCCTATCCTCCGAGAACCACATTCCTGAAATAAAACTTTATTCAGTTTTATATATTTATACATCATTGTCTATGTTTTTCTTTCACCATGTATTGTGTTTCGTATTTTTTGCGACAGACAACTCCTCTAGCCAACAAAGCATTATTAATTAGATTGATAGAAGCGCAAAAAAGACCAAAGATATAAATATCTTTAGTCACGAACACGGGTCGTGACAACAAATTGATATATTATTTCTCTAGTGATTGTCTCAGTGGCTTTATCTGGACTCCATGTGATGAACCGGTTGCCGTCTTGGATTTCATTCTTTCTAGTTGGAAGCGGACTTGGGATAAATAGATGAACATGCACACACTGATTATTCACAATGTTAATTTATTTAATTCTCATTGACCGTTTGGAAATAATAAGTTCCTAGGAATTTTCCATTACCTATTTCCTAGGCAAATCTGGGTGGGAAAAGCCCTGAGCGGGATTCTATATGCCACTATTGCTAAATATCAACTGATTAACTTAACTCGATTTCAAATACCTAAAAGGTGATTCTGCTCGACGAATCAGAGCCTATGGCATTTCTCAGTCCACATCCCTCCTGGTTTAACAAATGTTGTTTTTCAAGATTAAGAGAAGATAACTGAAAAGAAATGAAACCTCATAAATGGATTTGAAGTGTGACGTAATAACAAGTGTTCGATACATAACATACTACTTCTGCGGATCTGTAAAACCCATAAAACTGCAGTAAAGTGTTAAATCTAAGTGCATTTTCATTCATTTTTTATACATTTAAAGTGCATTCAAATCAAGTTTTAAAAAGAAATATTCATGTAAGCAATTTTACCAGCATTTTTAAACATCATTTTCTCAAGGTGGGCACCAGAGAGAAAACATAAAAAAATATGTATTAGCTCTGCCTTATTGAATTATAAGATATTGAGCTTCTTTTATTATTTGCCGGTTGGAATAAAATTCGTATAAATAGCTACGAGCGAATCTTTCTAAACAAGATTGAATTCAATTATTTACTTATGTACATTACTCTTATGTACAGGGTAATCTCCTAAACTAATGAATGGATCATTATGAATTTTGGGATATATATTCTAGACAACACAGTGAGTAACATGGGCACATTATCTTTTTGTAAACTTTAATATTTAGAGGGTGTGCCCACCCAAACTTACCCCCGCCCTCCAGAAACTTTTTAAAATAAGTTAGATACAGAAAAAATTAATAGGGAAAAGAATAAATCTACATCAAATTTTGATTTATATTAATACATTTTAAAAGAATCAGTGTGCACGGGCCTGAGCGTCAATAATATGCATGTGCTTGGTAAAATTCTAGACTATTAAACTTATCATTATGAATTATGGAATATGTATTCGAGGCAACAGGGTGAATAACATGCGCCAGTATTTAAGCTTTTAAGCATATTTATAGGTCAGGGGTGATAACTCTTAAGTATTACTGAGTTATTTGCCCTTCTCGTCTGCTCGGCGAGTGACCTTCCATTTTATTATTAGTTTACGTTTTGTTGCGTTTGTACGCTCGGGAATAAAGTCTCTTCGTACCTTGAAACGATTCATATGATACATCTTTATTTATTGGCGATGGGTATTTATTTACCTCCTCTCCAGGAGGTTAGGCACAAGGCCAGTTTTATCTTACTCCCACAAGTAAGATGTGATCCAAGGTCGGGTCGGGAAAGTTGGGTTTGAAAAGCCAGCGCCCGGGAAAGTGAGCACTCTGGCCATTAAAAATTGCCTGGGTAGCCCCGTCGGCATTCCCCGGTAGGGGCACCTCAGGCAGTAAGCAATAAACTTACCCCTCCCCAAAGAGGGGAGGCGAAGCCGGGGAGGGTGGACCTCCTAGAACTGCACAGGATAGACCCATAGACCGGCGTAAATCAAGCCCCGAAGGCTAAGACAATACCAGTCTATGGGGTGCAGTATCCATCGAAACAGATACTACACATTCATTATTATTATTATTATTATTATTATTATTATTATTATTATTATTATTATTATTATTATTATTTAATTTTGTAAACTTTACCATTTAGGGAGATGCCTTTCCTCAAAGAAAGAAAAAAGCTTAAAGTTTTGAACTAATGCTATATTTATTGTCATACCCGTCCTAATATAATTTTATATTCATTTCCGACAATAAATTATATATAAACCTAATAATAAACCTACGGTCGATAAATCTGATTCACCTTTATTACAACTCTTTGAGTACACTTGCTTGCCATTGTTCGTAGAGAACTAACAAGATAAGAAAGATAACTCTTACAACGTTTAAAAAGAATTGTCTCCCTTGGAATAGAATTCTTTCGCTGTTTTAAAAAGGAAGAGGCTATTTTGCCGGTCACGGCAAAATAACGACACCCTCGTTATTTTGCCGGGACCGGCAAAATAACGAGGGGGTCGTTATTCTGCCGGCTTATGTTTTTTTAACGTAACTGTTATCGTCTTGTGAAAGAAAGAGTAATGAAATAAATAAGGACAAATATTTGATAACAATTTATTTTCATCGTCATAATCAGTTGTTATTCTGTCGGTTATTTTAATTTTTTTAATATAAAAGAAATATCTGCTTTTAATACAAAAAAAATTAAAATTAAAAATTAATTAAATGAACGAAAACATTACAGACAATTAGATTCTTTAGTCGGATTTAGAAGTAATTTGCGTCGGATAAAAAATGTTTTAGTTATTTAAGAAAAAAAAATAGTTTTCATTCATTGATATAAAAAATAAATAACTATTGTTAAGAAATCTGATTATTAAAACAATTACAGATAAGTCCCTAAAGAAATTAAATCAGATATAATCTTTATAATTTCAGTTTTATAAACAGTCTAAACAGCAATTTTCAAACTAATTTTTCACTATCTTTTAAGATAAATGTTTGGACTATTTCTCATCATTTCACTCGTTTTTATAAAGTTTTAAATTATTTTTTAAAAAATCACTGTTGACTATTCATCTTATAAAATGTTACATTATAAAATAATTATTTATCCAATTTCAAAAAAATATTTCTTTTTTATTGGAAAAATGTTGAAAAAATTTTTTTTTTTTTTACGTCGAGTAGATAGCAACAAAAACACAAGTATTAAAGATTTGTTTATTTTTTCAGTTTCATTAAAAATGTTGACTCGTGAAATCTTCGCTGTAACTGTAACAGTAAGGTTAACTAAACACGAGCCGGCAAAATAACGACCCCCTCGTTATTCTGCCGGGACCGGCAAAATAACGAGGGGGTCGTTATTTTGCCGGTCCCGGCAGAATAGCCTATTCGTTTTAAAAATGCCTTTTATTCATTCAATGAATAAATGGCCAGTTTTAACGATTCTCAACCGTTTTTACGCATTGCAGTTTTATCTATCTATATGAAGTTAGGTATGTGTATATATTTATATATTTGTATGTACATGATTCACTCATCAACTAATTAACCGATTATTGTGCATTTTGGAACACATCTGCTAGACGTAAGGGGTCCAAATGTGGACTATATTTATGTTAATTTAGTTTTATGCAAAATTATTAAAAAGGGGGTTGAAGCCCTTCATTAAAATTCAGACACCTTCGATTTTTGTGAAATTTGAATGATAGGTATTAAACATCAATCAATAAATATTCCCCAGATTTCGGGGTTAGGGTCTATTTTAAAGGGTTTGTTAGGGAGCCTCTCATTTGAAAATTCGAATGTATCAGATTTGCATTGAATTTAATCAATCGTCGTTAGACACCAATTAAGCCAGATTCCCTGAATTTCAATTTCTCCTTAAGACCTCTTAAGCTTAAATTTTAGACATTTTCTAGAATCAAAATTATATAATAGATTTTGATCAAAATTGGAATAAGAGTTCTAGAGATACGGTTTAATAGCATTATATCTCCTTTTTTTAATCTTCGTATGGTAACATAAAAGTGGTGCAAAACTGTTTTTTTCGGGGAATTAATTTTTGGAACGGGTATGTTTCTAATTCTACATATTTCAGAATTCCTGAATTCATGCATTTATGTAGTAAACCATACTTTTTTGTTTTGTTTAGTTACGGTAGCCAATGATAACAAATAGTTCTGTTTCTTCCTCCAATTTTCCTGATTCAGTCTAATAATACCTAAATCACTAGTTACAATGGCATATTTAGGGACGCACAATGAAAGTGAAAGAATTATCCGATCTTAATAAATTATCAGTACTTATTAATTATTTATTACTTATTAATTATTTATTACTTATTAATTATTTATTACTTATTAATTATTTATTACTTATTAATTATTTATTACTTATTAATTATTTATTACTTAATAGTTATTTATTACTTATTAATTATTTATTACTTATTAATTAATTGCTAAATGAATTTTAACATAAAGTATTTATTTTATTAAAACATAAATTTATAGTAGAAATTGATGAATGTCCTTGTTTATAAGTATTGTCGATCGATGAAAATTTGAATTATTGAAAGATAATAACCGTTAAAAAGCCATACAATGCAATTTTTTTTAATTTTTTTATTTTGAACATAAAAATTTCGACGATATACGTCTTCACCAGTAACAAAAAACATTGTTTTATCCCCTTTTTTTAATCATTTTCTTATTGTAGTCAATCTGTGTAATGTTAAGATGATATCTGGATAAAATGCCAGAGCCAAGAATGGTCGCACAGCAACATAGAATGAAGTAGAAATGGGTCGAAATCTAGTAAAAGGAATCAACACCTGAGCAGTTTCATTCGTACGATATTTTGGACCATTCATAAGCTGGACAAAAGAAGAACTTAGGCATTTTGACCAGAAGACAAGGAAACTAATGACTATGCACAAGGATAGTGCTGACCGACTCTACGTGAAAAGGCGAAAAGGGGGAAGAGTACTGGTAAGTATAGAAGACTGTGTGGATGACATAAAAAAGAATTGGAAAGATACATAACCGAGAACAGAGAAAGACTGATCACCGCAGCAAGAGACACTGTCAACATAAACAATACAAGTAGCAACGAAACTAGAAACGAAATTACAAGAAAAGAAAAGTAGGAAGATAAACAGTTGTATGGGCAATTCATAAGCATGCCTAAAACAACCCACCTGGGAATGGCTACGAAAAGGACACTTGAACAAAGAAACGGAATCGCTACTGACAGCTGCACAGAACAATGTGCTTAGAACTAACTATATCAAATCTAAAATATACAAAACCCAAGAAAACAGTAAATGCAGACTTTGTGGACAAACGGATGAAACGGTAAATCACATAATAAATGAAGGCCGCAAACTTGTCCCCAAAAATGTAAAAACAGACACGACTTTATGGGAAAGGATGTACACTGGGAATTATGCAAACGACTGCATTTTGAACATGCAGACAAATGGTTCAGGCACAAAGCAGAGACAGTACTGGAAAACGAAAACCAAAAAATCCTCTGAAACAAACAGATAAACTCATCCAAGTAAGGAGACAGGATGTCATAATACATAAAGAAGGAAAAAAACTGACAAATTACAGATTTTGCCATCCTAGCAGTTTACAGGGTGAAAATCAAGGAGACAGAAAAACAAAGCAAATACATGGAACTTGCCAGAGAATTGAAAGGGATATAGAACATGAAGAAAGTCAATATTATAACAATAATCGAAGAAGCACTAGGAACAGTCCCATAAAAACTGGAAAAAAGACTGAGAGAAATTGGAATCAAATGGAAGACTGAGACCATACAACGAATGAAAACAGCTGAAATCTTAAGGAAAATCCCCAAATGTGCAACCAACCATATGAACTATGAACGCTTTAACCATGCACATGAAAGTTGCAAAACTAAAACTGAAAGAACCACATGAACCCAAGGGAACTGAAACTGCAAGAAACTTTATAAACGCCCCCCACCCCTCCATAAATAAAACAATGTGGTGGTACCATTCTCGGCTGATACCACACAAAATAGTCGTGAAGGGTCAAGAGGGATGAAAAGACTGAGAAGGGAGCCTACACTGGAACGGTGCAGAGAGTACTGGGATCTTGGGAAGGCATATTGCCTTCCAAATCCCAGAGAAGACCAATAGTCGTTGTAAGCAAGCAAGAAATGAATGGTAAGCAGCTGTTGCGATAATGCAAATCATTTGCCATGGTTATCGAAAGAGGTGGAGAGTGCTCGAAATCTGGGGAGACTTGTTGTCACTTGTTGTCACTCAGACTTCAGAGAACACCACTTGTTATTACCAGTAAACTACCACTGATAATGACTTGTGTGAAAACTCTCAGTGAGTAAATAATAATAATAATAATAATAATAATAATAATAATAATAATAATAATAATAATAATAATTGAAAAACATCAAACGATACATGTCTGAGAAAAAAACAAATCTCCCATCTCTAAGGAACTAAGATTGGAAGAAGTTGAAAGTTGAAACTGAGACAGTAAACAAGGTACTCGCGTACATCTCAACAGACACTATCACAGACCTAAACAACTTGATATATGCGGGGGCAAAATCAGTAAGTATGAAACTAAGAAAAGAAAAAAAGCCTGACCAAAAGAAAGGACCGACAAAACCTGGATGAGAAATCAGACTGGAAACCCAGATAACTAAACTCCGGAAAGAAGCTAACACCGTAAACAGGATTAAAGAGAATAGGAAATGATGGAAGAGCAGAAATCCGGTCGACAAGGAAAGACTGAATAAGAAACATGAAAAATTAAAACAAAAGATAGCAGCAATAGAGGGAAGACAGAGACGATATAGATACAAATCAGAACAGCAAAAACAGAACAGGACCTTTGAAAACAATGAAAGCCAGTTTTACAAAAATGTAAACGGAGAACGAATAACATCAGAACAACCTGACCCGACAAACAAAACACTTCTGGAGCAAGATATGGGAAAATCCACACAACAAAAAATCCCAAGTGGTTGAAAAACATGAAAAATGAACTACAGGAAATAAAAGAAGGAACAGAAACAGAGATTACTAAAGAAACCATTAAGGGCACCCTAAGGAAAATGGCATCTAGTTAATGCTGAACTTCTTTCTGATCATCAATACGGATTCAGACAGCACGATCTACTGCAGATATCCTAACGATCATCTCTGAACACATATACCATACACTGGACAGGTGAAGCTAGGGCAGTAGCGCTTGATATATCCAAGGCTTTTGACAAGGTCTGACATGAAGGGCTTCTCATAAAACTGCACTCATATGGTATTACTGGACAAATATTTAATATAATTAAATCCTTCCTAACAAAACGAAAGATCCAGGCTGTACTCGATGGCCGTTCTTCTAAGCAATATGGCATAAATGCTGGTGTACCCCAGGGATCTATTGTTGGACCTCTACTGTTCCTAATTTTCATAAATTACCTCCTTGATGCCATTGCGACTGAGGTGGGAATATTTGCTGACGACATGACTCTCTACTCTCGTCATGTGGGCAAAACCAACGTGCACATATCTGAGGCAATGGCTAAATCCTTAGAAAATGACCTCCAGTCTGTAGTGGAATGGGGTAAAAGATGGATGGTAACTTTTAATGCCGCAAAGACAAGGCTACTTTCCTTCAATAACTACAAGAAACCTCTTCAATCATCGATTGTCATGGCAAATAACACCCTACCTGAGAGTTCATCATTCAAACTCCTCGGCCTAACTTTCACAGATAGCATGAATTGGAATAAATACATCGAAAACATTGCCAAGGCTGCTTCAAAGAAGGTGGGCTCTCTATACCGTGCCAGTAAACTCCTCACATCTGACATTATCCTATATCTCTACAAAGCCACCATTCGCCCATGCATGGAGTATTGTTGCCACATCGAGAAATCGATGGTAAGCGTCTGTTGTGATAACACAAATTCATTTGCAATAGTTATCGAAAGAAGTGGAGAGCACTGGAAATCTGGGGAGACTTGTTGTCACTTAGACTCCAGGGAACACCACTGGTGATTATCAGTGAGCAATCACTGATTACTGCCTGTGTGAGAACTCCTTGTGGGTAAATAATAATAAACATTTATGAGTTCAAAATTATTGGACCGAATTCCCACAAATTTGGTATCTTGTCACCAAATTTGTTTAAAAAAATAGTTTTGATTAAAAACATACAGGCTCGAAATCTCAATTATAGTAAGGATTTATTTCATTTCTGCAAGTTTTTGCACTATTTCATACGTCTACCTTATGCTCATTTTCCCATTACACATCACACCTTGTAACTCCATCTCTTCTTGTTGGAACTTTGCAAAGAGACTTCTTAACAAAGCAGGATCTGGCAAAAGGCCAGCGATCCTGGGCACTCCTCTAGACCTAGAGAAAAACACTTGTGGTGGCACCAGCCTCGGTTGGTACCATTCAAAATGGTCGTGAAGGGTCAAGGAGGGTGGAAAGACTTAAGAAGGATAACGCTATCCCGATCTCCACTGCAAGGGTGCGGAGAATACCGGAATTCCAAAGAAACCCGGTTGTTATTAGCAGTAGTTAATGGTAAACGGCTGTTGTAATAATACAAAGTGATTTACAAGCTGAGTAAAACTGACTGTTTGCTTGAATTTGCTGACTAACATCATTGGGGAGAGGTATTAACCCTAACTTGCTTATCTGCCCCCTCCTCACAGCTACATGTTTACCCAATAATATTTGTTTGCAAGTAAAAGTAATACATCTGTGAAACAAAAAGAAACAAAGAAATTCTTCTTCAATAAATCGTTTGTCAAAAGTATTTTGTCATTAAATAACCCATGAAAGTGTTGATATGTCGTAAAGATAGAAATCAAATCGAACCAACCATAACCATGTTTCTGAGAATCAGATACAGCATTTTATTTTATATTAGAAGGTCAACCAGGTGTTACCTGATGATGAATGAGAACCCCTGTTTACTCCTACTCCCGGCTCTGAACCCTATATTGTCAATTTAATAATCTTCTGTAATTTTAACGTTTTCTTTTTCTTCTTTATTTATGTCATTTATTTATTTACGTCATCTTCTTGCTCTCTTCTCTTACACTGTTGCTGCACTTCTATGACGATGTCGCTTACCCCTTTTTTGTGTCACAGACCCTCAAAACTATGTATCTATCTCATTTTTAAAAAAATATTTATTATTTGTTTTTTTAATGTTTTTTTTTGTTATTTTTTTTTACAACAACGGAGATTTGTAACCAACACTTCAGATATTATTTTAAAAAGTGTACAGCTTCCATAAAAAATAACGAAAATAAATTATGCTTCGTCAGTGTTTGCACTATTATTCATATAAAATCATAAATTTTTTCATATATAAATTATTATTATCATTTCTGATGACCTAAACATAACAAAAACAAAAACAAAAACATCAAACGTTGATTTTTTATTTAGAGTGGAGGATTTCTTTCCGAATTCATTTCAGGCGGTGAGGGTTGTCTGACTTGCTATCCGCTTTCTCGCTTCCCCTCAACAGTTGAAATGGTTTCGTACAACGCCATTTTGTGTGATGGGATGGATTTATACTTTATTATATACAAATAAATACACATTGGTCTTTATTATCGAGTGGAAAATAATCACCGTGTGAAATAACAATGTTCATTATATTCTGTCTAGCCTATTGAGTGGGTGAGGCCATCAGGAGGGGGGATATGATACCCAACGATGCAGGGTCGGACTGGCGCATTTTTGGTTGGGGGAGAGAGGTAGAACAAAGACCTATATATTAGGTTCTGCCTTTCGTCATTCAGTGTGAACATTGGTAGCGACCGCCGGCGCCGCCATTCCCCATTCGGGACGTGTAAAGAAAAAGAAGGTGAATATTGGCGTTGTCATTTCCCCGTTCAGTGGTTAACGGTGGCGGCCGCCATTCCCCGGCGAACATGCCCAGTGGCCAGTACGGCGAACATCAACAGACTCTCTTACGAGTCAGACTTTCAGATACAGTTTCCATTAGCAGTGGCATATCGACAGACTCTCTTATGCGTGAGATATTTCAACTACAGTTTTTTCCACTTACAGTAGTGGATATGGACAGACTTTTATGATGCTGAAGGAACTTCGACACTGAGGAGTTCATTCGGTTCACACGTCAACCTCTCAACGAGATCGACAGACACTCTTGCGAGTGGGTGGCCATTTGCACGACATAGACAGACTCTGTTACGAGTCGGCGTCAATAGTACAACGACTTTGCTCCAACGAGAGACTCCATTTTTTAACCAGACCCTGTTGGGTGGGTCGCTGAAGGAGCAATTCTTTTAGCAAACCTTTCCCCTTCCGACTACTGCCTCGGCCCTCTTCAGGGTACATCCGGGAGGAAGATATTGGATATATTTTTTTATATTTTAAATATTTTCTGCTTTTTTCCTCCCAACAATATAATGACTGACATTATTTCACACAAGCGTTCCTTTTAAGTAATATTCCGCGTTTTTCTTACGAACATACAAACATGAAAGTGCCATTATTTGCTCATATGCAAGTTTTACAACTTTTAGAGTTACTTCCCTTTGTCCAGTGTCTTCCATTACCGAGTGATGGAGTGCTAAGAAAAACGAGGTGATTTATATGAGACCTTGGCTATCATAAAGTGGTTGCCCTATGCATCACATCACATGTAAAACCCAAAATATACCCAAACAATGAGTTTTTAATATTTCGTATTTTCATTAAAACGACATCCTCAGTATTTTCCCCCCATTTTTCTTGCTCTATTTTCTTCTCTTTTCCTTTTTTAACTTTTGTTTAAATCCCTCCCCATTTGTGTCCTTCTTTTCTCCCTTCTACACTCCACCTCCCTTTATTTATGTTGTCAATTGTAAATCCGCAAAAGAATCACATCTTCACTCATTTCTGGGGAAGTCATTTTAACAATAAAGACGAAATATTAAAATATTACAATATGAGTTAATTTTATTTTATTGATTTGGTATATCTGTTGTTTTTTCATCTCCCTACACACACACACACACATGTGTATGTGCTTGTGTGTGTAATAGATAATTAAAAGGGGTATTTACTGCAGTTTCATGGGACTTCCGATCGTCAGAAATATATTCTTAACCCACAAGTCTGTATAAATGCGAATTCAAACTATCCAATTAATTCATAAATATTTCCCAAATTTTAGTTTCTTTGGAGTATTTTAAAGGGTTTTTAGGGGCATAAAATGGACACAACTTCCTATTTGAAATTTCAAATATTTCAGATTTGTATTTGAATTTGATCCATAGTTATTAAGCAATATTGCCTGAATTTCAATTTCTTCTTATGACCACTTAATTAAATTTTAGACATGTTTTAGAATCAAAATCATGTAATGGATGTTGATTAAAATTGGGTTAAGGATTCTAGATATGAGATTTAGTATCATTATTTGGTGATTTTAATCTTCGTAAGGAAACATAAAAGTAGTGAAAAATTGTTCTGTTCAGGAATTAATTGTACCCATCCTAAGACGAGCATTTTTCCAGTATATATATATATATATATATATATATATATATATATATACAGGGTGTCCATAAAGTCCGTGTGCACTTTGAAAATTTATAACGTTATTTGTATTTGCGATATGAACAGCCTATATATATATATATATATATATGGCCACCGAATTTGCGATTAAGACGTTAATTTACTCTCCCATTTCCAGACAATGCATGGTGGGCACATCCGACTACTGAGTTAAATGTAACTTTCGTATCGGGGTTCGAACCGTGTGGCTGGCAGGGATTGTCTCCTTCCATACTGATGATTGCAGGTTTGGCATGAAACACATGTGTATATGGGTTAATTTGAAAAAATATTATTTACAAATAATCATATATATATTACACTGAAGAAGGCCGAAGGATCGTGGCCGAAAATGTTATTCTCTTTTTTATAAAGGACATTTTGTATTCCTACACATCAACAAATAGAAAATAAATAAAAGATATATATATTTTTTTTTACATCAATTTTTTATACATACACACACAAACATATATATATATATATATATATATATATATATATATATATATATTAGATGATTCCAAAAAGTTTTTCATCAGCGTCACCTTATAATATAACCACATACAGAAGTCAAGAGAGAACAACATCATCTTTTAGCATTACTTGAAAAAAAAAATACATATCCCGTTAATATGGGAAAACCAAAACTTCCTATCATGCAATTTCACTGTACTCAAAATGTAAAATCGACAATAATACCAATAATAGAATTTAAAATATATAGGATACAGTAAATTTAAGATGCTTAAATCTAGAAAAAACAATATGTAGATAAAAATGAAAATTGTAAAATTATAAATTAAAAATTAAAACTAGTAAATTAAAAAAATAGTAATATTAGAAAACGGAAGGTGAAGATAATAAAAGATAATAATAAAAAACAAGATATAATAAATCATAAAAGCAATAAAGTATTTATATATATATATATATATATATATATATATATATATATATATATATATATATAGTAATCCAGGTAAAATAAACATCCACAGGATAAAAATCCAAAGAATTTCAACCAGTGTTCAATATCAAATACAGCTTTTATATATATGATTATTTTTATTTATACAAACATGTACATAGTCTGCGGCACTGGCATGTCGATGTTATCGATCAACAACTGTTAGAAACTGAGATCTCATCGGATAGAATGAAAATCTGATCCTTCCCTTAGGTCATATTTGCAAAGATTCTTTCTAAATATGACCCAAGAAACGGATCAGATCTCAGCTTCTAACAGCTGTTGATCGATAACATCGACATGCCAGTGTCGCAGATTTTGTACATGTCTGTATAAATAAAAAATAATCATATATATATATATATGTATATATACTTTCTTGAGAAATTACCCCATAACAAAGCAAATAACTCAAATCATTTCTAACACACAAACAAAAATAAAAATAAAATAATTCTAATACGATTTATTTTGGTATTTTTTTTTATATCATCTCTTATTTTCATTAGATGACGTGTTTTTGAACACAAACCCTCAACTCTACATAAATTATACATCAAATTGAATCTCATCGCACAAACTCGAATTTAAAAAAAAAGAAAAAAAAAAAGAAAAAGAAAAAGAAGATGCATTTCACTAATTTTTATATTAGTGTTATTGTGCGATGTTGATCTACCCTATTTTAGGAATAGATGGACTCTTCAAGACACTATAAATAAGGTTATGACTAAGTGTCATAACCACAGTATCGGACGCAGACTTTCTGTAACATACTATTCTGTACTTCTGTAAATACACCATTGTAAATATACCTCCGTGTTGTCTTAATTATTATTGACTTTTCAAAGACACCACAATTAGTTAGCATAAGCTTTTTCATCAAAAAAAAAAGAAAAAATAATTGAAACGGTTTAAACATTATTTCATAAAAATGTAACTGTTCAAAATATGTGTGCAAAATAGGTAATTATGTTTCTGAATGTTTAAAATAAGAATTGATAATTTATATTATCTGCATTATTCAGACGACTATTCTCATCTTGGTTGTCATGTTCACAACGTTTCGTCCGATGTAACCTCTGACCTTCTTCAGGTTCACCTTTTCGAACTCGGGAATCGATACAGAATTTTGAATTGAACTCTTTATTTAATCCACGGGGTTAGATTGTTCTCATTCTATCAGCCATTAGTTATTATTGCCCGGAGTAAGAATCGCACCTTCAACCTCCTAAGTAGACCTAGTATAGAATTGAATACAATATTGGAACTAATAATCATAAATAATAGATTAGAACACCAGTAAGAAAATTGCAATATGAGTGACGGTAAAAGAAAATATAATAATTCTCGAATAGTAATAGAGAAGTAATACGACACATCTAGACAAGATCAGGTTTAAGGCTCCCAAAATTCATACTAGAATTGTCCATATAGACATATGGGCTAGTGGTTATCAATCAGTCTTCTGTGGGTTGAAGGTTCAATCCTTACTACAGACAATAATAACTAAGAATAACAAGCCGCGCATGCGTGGTCCCCCTCTGTATGTGACTCGATGTGGCGAGTGTAAAATGCAATAAATTTGGGCAATTTGGGGCATTTTTGACCCCCCTTTGACCCCCTGGGGACGCGAACCAGAACTTTTCTGAGGTCAAGGATGCTCATATTATATCCAGAACAATTGCCTCTACATTTTAGCCAAGTTTCAGAAAAATTGAATGGATGGATCAAACGTTATGGGAGAAAAGGGTCATTTTTTGCCATTTTTGGATGCTTTTGATCCCCTGGGGGCGCGAACCAGATTTTTCCAAGGTCAGCGATACTTATTTTCTATTAGGAACAATTGTCTCCACATTTTGGCCAAGTTTCAGAGAAATTGAATGGATGGATGAAAAGTTATGGGGCAAAAAATGTCATTTTTTGCCATTTCGAGTCCTTTTGACCCCCTGGGGGCTAACCAGATGTTTTTTCAAAAATCGGAGAATGTCACTTTCTAACCTGGCCAAAGTTCAGAGAAATTCAATGGATGGTTGCAGAGAAAAATCCGGACGGACGGAAATGTCTCAAAACATAGGTCCCCCGATTTTATAAATCGGGGGACCAACAAATTAACACTTCTACCTGATCATGGTTGATAGAATGAGAACAATCTACCCCCCATGGATTAAATAAATGGTTTAATTCGAAATTCTGTACAAGTTCTCGAGTTTGACGAGTAGATTCCTAAGTTTGAAAAGATGCATCTGAAGAAGTTTGGAGATTACATCGGCCAAAACGTTGTGAATACAACAATCAAAATGAGAATAGTATCGCAAACAACCAAAATGAGAATAGTATCGCAAACAATCAAAATGAGAATAGTATCGCAAACAATCAAAATAATTAAAATGAGAATAGTATCGCAAACAATCAAAATAATTAAAATTAGAATAGTTAACTTCCAAATTGAAAAAAAAATGAATTCATCTTTTGAAATATGAAAAAATTTAACTTTTATAAAATCACCAAAAATCAAAGAATTATCTTATTTCTATCAATTGATTACGTTTATAATGAGTAGTTCTTTATTTTACAATAAATAAATAAAAATACTGATGACCCCCATATTTGCTTAACAACGCAGAAAATAAAAAAATATTTCTTGTCACATTTTTTTTTTTCATTTTTTTCTGAAGACATAACAACATTTTGAAAATACGTCCCGGACTTGAATATTTATATATATATATATATATATATATGTCCACCCACATCTCCAATCTAACTACCCCACCATTTACTACTATGTGCTCTCCAGAATGATTGAATTAAATTATTTTTAAATCAAAAAAATTATAAAATTAAAAAAAATATTCCCCCCCAAAATATAACATTTTTTTCTGTCCTACATGACAGATAGTACTATCTTAACTATATATATATATATATATATATATATATATATATATATATATATATATTCCATGATAAATGCCAGTATACTGAAATCATATGCCCTTAATAGGGTTAAGATGAAAATTCATATACACTAAATGTACAAAAGCAAGGAAATTCCCAAATTGTTACACTTTTATTGTCATTAAGGGTATGCGAGCACAACAGGGCTATGTATTTTACTGGTAGGAATTTTTCTTCAGCACCTCACACACTTCATCCACTCATGCATAGAGATTTATACTGTAGTGATGTGATAATGAAATGGCTTGGTTGATATGTAGTCATACCCCTAATGACAATAAAAGTGTAAAAATTTGGGAATTTCCTTGCTTTTGTACATTTAGTGTATATGAATTTTCATCTTAACCCTATTAAGGGCACATGATTTCAGTATACTGGCATTTATCATGGAATGTCACTACTTTTGTAAAGGCTATGCCTCAAGACAATGGTAATTTTTAAGTTTTTTTAAAAATTTTCTGGAAAACTAAAGTATATGGTAAACTGAAATTAAAATGCCATCAACTAGACCCTAAAACCTCTATCTCTGCCAAAAATCAGCTGAATCCATCAAATAGTTTATGAGATACAGGGTGGCACACACGTACGTACACACGGATAACACAAAATCACTCCTGACCTTTCTGGATCTCTGGGTTGCCTTGACTAATGATGCTGAAATTCTACACACTTATAGAACCTATCAAATGAAAATTTTGTGCAAAGTTTTAACTAATTTGGTTTATTGGTTTTTGAGTTATGACTGATCAAAGAAATGAGGTTTCTAGCATAGGTCGTTTTTGAAGTCTATTAAGGGATAGAGCGCTATCGCGCCTCCCTTGATATATATATATATATATGTGTGTGTGTATGTATACTTAGGCAGCAAGTCATTATCTTATATATATATATATATATATATATATATATATGATTATTTTTATTTACATAGACATGTCAAAATCTCATCAGGCAGAGTTAAAATCCGATCTTAACCTTAGATCATATTTGGAAAGAATGAAATGGGGGAGAAAAGAAAAGAAATTTAAAATTAAAATTTGGAAAGTCACGTTGTTGGGACCGTTAAAAATCAAAATCAGAAATAATATAAAATAAAATCTTCACTCCAGGCGATAATAACTAAGAATAATATAATAATTGATTAAGGATTCTACCCGGTTATGGCGAAGGGAGCGACAACAATCTAACCCTGTGGATTAAATAAAGTTCAGTTCGAAATTCAATATAGATTCCCGAGTCCAACTCTAGGCAATTTTAGAAAGATGTGCCTGAAGAAGGTCGAAGGTTACATTGGTAAAATAACAACCAAGCTGAGAATGGTAGTCAGAATAATCTTTGTCATTTTAGACTTCATTCATATTTAAATGACTGGTATCCCCCTGTCTTGAAAGAAAATGGACATCCTCAAAAGGGTGCTGATGTGATAAGGAGTTTATAGTGAAGTAAGGCTTGCACAATCTCTAACTGCACATCGCTTAAACTGAAATTCTACATGCAAATAAAAATAAACAACAGATACCCTCTGAATAGATGCTTACATGCTGAGCGAGTTATAGTCAAAAAAGAGTTGCATAGATGAGAATAGTAGTCCAAATAATACAAATAATACAAATTATTAATTCTCATCTCAAAAATTCTAAAACACGATTTTTATAAGTCTTACCTTCCATTTCAAGTAGACATTTTTGAGGTGCTTATTGACAGAAATACACAGGCAAAAATAGATATCTACACTGGTTTTATGAATTATTGAATCATTTTATTTATTTAATTTAGAAGAGTTATGATATCTACACCAAAAATTACGGAAAATTATCGAGTAGAATTTTAATTTTAAAAAAAAACCAGTTTGTTTCGTATATTTCCGATTCTAGCTTTACCTGAACCGACAGACTAACTTATCTCCCATTTTCTACCTTTATGTAATTCTTCTAAATTAAAGAAATAAAATGTGTCAATAACTCATAAGATATACGAAAAAAATTATTTTGATTTTTAATTAAAATTCTACTCGATAATTTTCCGTAATTTTTGGTGTAGATATCATAACTCTTCTAAATTAAATAAATAAAATGATTCAGTAACTCATAAAACCATAAAATATATGCAAAAAATTATTTTCATTTTTAATTAAAATTCTACACGATAATTTTCCGTAATTTTTGGTGCAGATATCTATTTTTTCTTGACGTAATCAGTTTTCCTGTGAATTTATTTTGAACTGTCATATTTCACCTGTTTATTTCTGTCACTAAGCACCATCTTTTACATATATGCATCCCTTGTTTGTTATCAAAATGTAGCGAGATTCTAAGAGTTTATGATTGTTTTAGTATCCATACCAAACATTGGACTATTTATCACATACAAAGTGACTTATTTTCAGTTCTGTTTGTAAAGAAGCCTCCAGAAATATTTGTAGGAAATAATTCTTGTTTGGTTTTACTCATTTGTAGCGTCGTTTTCATCTTTCTGAAGTGGTTCAAGCTTCATCGCAGTCGGTGAAGGCCGCCTTTCCAATTCTCCTCGTAGTCGTCTAATCTCTTCTTTTTGTATTTCGAGCATCCGTTCCTTTTCTTGCAGTTCGTTCTTCAGCAAAGCGCTCGGGGATTTATTTGCAATGGCGGCTAGCAACGTGGCCGTGTCTTCTCTCTTGTTCTTGTTTGATTTGCTGTGCAACCCCAAGGCCACCTCCAAATCGTGGATACTGTCTCGGCAAGTCTTTAGTTCTTTCCGAAGCTCGTTGATCTCCTTTATAAGGGAGACGTTTTCCTGCATGATCCGGACATTGTCTGCCTTGTGGATCTCTGTGTCCTTAACCAGTTTCTTCTTCAAGGAGAACACGGTGTGCTCGAGATGCTCCCTCTGTCTGTGGTATTCCTTTTGGATATCAGCATCGACGCTGGCCGATTCCATAATGTCATCTTCGACACACTTTCGGTACATAGCAATCACACTCTCCTTTAATAGACGTGGCTCCTGGATAAACCCGACGCTGTTGTGTAACCTCGTTTTGAACTGTTTTATCTTGGCTTCTTTTTCACGGACCACGTTCCCCTTTTCCCTCAGCGCTTTTGAGGTGGCTTCGTATTTCTGCTTCATGTCGGTTATATTCAGCTCCAGCTGCGTGTTCGATTTATGCGAATGCTCCAGCTCGTTCTCCATTTCCTGTATCTGCCCACGCATGCGCTTGATTTCGTCTTCGCGAGGCTCAATCTGCTTTTTCAATTCTTTTATCTTATAATCCAGCACGAACTTAAACTTTTCCAATTCCTGATTCTTCTTCTTCAGGTCGTAGATGCGTTTCTCCTTGTCCTGGATCGCCTCGTCCCTCTCCTGGATCTCTTTCTTTAATCCTAGTATATCTTTCTCCAGATTCTGGATAATCGTGTTCAATTTTCCGATCTCAGCCTGGAACTTCCGGCTTTCTTCTTTATGTTCGTCAATCTCTTTTTGGAGCGTCGTGAACTTCTGCTTGAAAATCCCGTTCTCACCTTTGAGTTTCGTGTTCAAATCCTTCTCGCGTCGCAACTCTCTTTGCAGGTTGGTCTTAATGTCCAGAATCTCCATATCTGCGTCTTCTTCCATCATCCGTTTGGTCAGTTCATCCTGTTTTTGCTGCCGCCGACATTCCTCTTGCGCCATTTGCAATTTTGCCATCATATCTTGACGCTTGCTCTCATAAAGTTCTTCCATCTGACTCAACGCATCAGCTTTCGACTGCTCCATTTCGTGCAGCTTATGTTCGTTCTCTTCCTGCATCTTCATCATCTTCGTCTGCAACTCTTGGTACTTTTCGTATTCCAACATCAGTTTTTGGTTATCAGCAGATTCTAAGTCTTGTAATTCTTTCGCGTGTTTTTCTATCATTTCAGACAATTCCTCCTCGTGTTTTGCTTCCTGCTTGTCCCGTTCTGTCTTCAAGACTTGATTTTTTGTTTTCAGTGATTCCATTTCTTGGATGAACTTTTCGGTCAATTCTTTAATCTTTTCATTATAGTTCATGTCTTTGAGTCGTAGTTGATACTCGTTTTCCATTCCAAGTTCGTTGACCCGTGTTCTTAGCTCAGCCATTACGGCATTTTTCTCTTCTAAATCACTCTTTGTAATCAGGATCTCGTCAGCGTACATGCCACTCATTGTGTCTTTTTCTCGCTTTATCCCACGTCCATCTTTATCTTCAATCTTCCATATGATGATGCTTGCATCCTCAGACACGGTGATCAAATACTGGTCGTCGTAGGTCATTTTCATCCGAGTGACCCTGCTACTGTGTCCCTGATATTCTTGTCTATCACCAGAAACACTTAGTGGGAACTTAAAACTCCACACACTTCCAAGGGTCGTCGCAGCAAACAACATCCTCCCAGAATGTGATAACGTAAGACAAGAGAGGGTCACTTCACCAGCATCAATCTGCCGAAGTACTGAAGAATCTCCAATCTCTTTTAATATGTTGTCGTTGCCAACTGCATATGTTGTCTTCCCATTGGGAGAGATTGAGATGTCTGTATAGACGCATGACTTGAGGACATTCTCTCCGATTCGGCGACCTAGAAGAGGGTCCCACTCATAGACGGCACCGTCTCCGCCACATGATACTACTTTGCTGTCATCGGGGCTCCATAAAACTGATGTGACAGCCTTGTTGTGACCTTTGAGGTTGTTAATCAGCTCGAATGTAACTGTTGAATAGACTTGAATTACGTTGCCGTTAACAGCTGCAAAAAGATGTCCGCCATTACTGAAGGAACATTCGCGGCAGCTTTTGCACGAAAACTCATGAAATGCTTTGATATCGTCGATAAGAATATTAAGCAGTTTGAGTTTGTCAGTGAACCCCGCCAGTAGATAAAGTCCGGAAGGATGTAAAGAAATGCTGTAAACTTCCTCGGAAAACTCTTTGAATAATTCCTGCGTGCAAGTTTCAAAATTCCATATTCTAATGCTGCAGTCCAATGAAGAAGTTGCGACGAGGGGTTTCCGTGCGCAAACGTCTAATCCCGTGACAGTATTTGAATGAAAACTTTGTGCCAAAAGATCAAACTTGTACAACTGCAATCCATTCTGCCTGAAATCACCTGCGGACAAGCATGTGCTGTAAATTTGGTTAGTGTTGCTGCTGGCTAGTAATGTCTCTTCGGATGGACTAACAGTCATGCTCGTGATAACCTGTTTATACGTACTACACGTGGGTAGCGTAATGCTGTTATCAACCGGTATCAGAATTTCGCGCATTTTACGATAAAAGTCTTTATCTTCTGAGCGTTCAAATAAGTGAACGGTTCCCACTCCGCATGCGCAGGCAAAACCTTTCGAGTAAGCAACAAGCGCTGTCACTTCCGTTGCCTGGTCGATGAATTCTTCGCGGTTAATATGTCTGACAATATCTTTGTGAATCGAATCCTTTATTCGGTTCTCTTGGAAGGCAGATTTCAAAGGCGTGAATTCAGCCTTTATCTCATTGTTTTCAATCAGCAACACTTTGCCATGGTTGGTTCCAACTAGCAGCCGTTCTTCGGAGATCCACGTACAACATGTACAATCTTGCGGTTCCACTTTCGGGAAGTTAAACGGCTTCAGATTGCTCTCAGAGTAACGGAAGCTTTTCAAGGTTCCATTTCCGACAACACACATTAAAGAGTTATCATGAGGGTTAAAACTTACTTGGTATATCGGCAAGTTTGTCTGCGGGTTATTCGTGCGGATACTGGCCATCATCTTGCTCTTCTCCCAACCCCAGTATTGTAACATCCACTCCGGGTCACCCGTATGGGCCGCTAGATATTTAGAATCTGGTGAAAAGGCTAAACTCACGTAACTCACAGCTGGTATTCCTTGGTCACTGCTCAATGCTTTGCGTCTCCTGTTTGTGTGCATATCGTAGATGAACAGCGAAGGGCCCTTGTCGACCCCTACCTCGGCAATGGCGACGTATCTTCTGTTGGGACTTACGACCAGCGCCGAAATACATTGGCCCGTATCCGAAGCTATAATGCATTTTTGAGATTTCAAATCGATGTTATAAACAACGCAGTAGGCTCCGCAGGGATATACAACCTTCTGTTCGTCTTGATAGCTAATATTTCCAGCGACCCCAGATTTTAGTCCAAAACAGTGTTTTACTGATGACACTGCAATTGACATGTTTGTCCGTTTATTTGTTTTTTTTTTTTAAATCTGACTTTATACACTTAAGAAATCGCCTTATTAGAAATATTATTTTCTGTTTAAAAAAATAAAAGAACAGGTGCTTTACTTGTAATTCTTGCAAAGTTTATATTATTGTTGTCATGTAACTATTGGCAACAACAACGAGGACATTACAGAGACGGGGGAGGGAGGAGGATAGAGAGAAAGAGACGGGGAAATAACTCATTGGTGTTACCAATAGTTTCGAGAGAGAGAGGGGGAGAGAGAGAGAGGGGGGAAGAGAGAGAGAAGAACGATTTGTTCTTAAGATTTTTATTTTTTTTAAATATTCCTCATATAAAAAAAAATAATAATAATTTTGTGCTTTCAAAGATATGAAGAGTTTATTTCTTTCGGAGAGTGGATGAGTTTTATTGCCTACCGCCTGAGGCGCCCTCATCCGTAAAGAAATGCCGACGAGACGTACCAGAGTGCCCCTTTAGTGGGTGGGGGTGTTTCCCACCGACCCTCTGCGAGGCAGGTAAAAAAAATGTGGACAATCAAATGTGGGCATATTTTACGTAGGATGCCCCCCCCCCCCCTAGAGCAAAGGTGGTATTGTTGTGACTAAGAGGTTTCCTAGTTAAGAGTAGGAGAAACATTTTTATCATTTTTAACCAAGGATAACTAACGACCCCCATTTTGCCCACATTTTTGATTGCCTTGTGCCTAACTTGTTCCAAATGTAAATTTTTATATTTTATGAAAATAAATAATTCAGAGTGTAGTATCTGTTTCGTCCTCAGTCTGAGGAGGATACATTTTTCTAAACTGAAGCAATTTCTTAAGTTTTGTCTTCAGACGACCAGAGTTGGGAGTATGGTGCCTAACCTTTCCTTAATAGGGAGGCAAATAAATAGGAAATACTTTTTTTTTCTAGTTTAAACTAAAGACAATCAATAAAAATGAATACAAATTCGTCATAAAAATGTAAAAAAACACAAAACAAATGTTAACACGTGCTTTTTTTAATTTTTTAATTTAATTTAATTTCTTTGATTTGATGGGTTTTTTATTTTCTCCTTTCCTACCGAGGAAGACGTGAGACAAGATCGAAGGGTGAAAGGAAAGAGCCAGCTCTCCCCAAAGGAAATCAAAGCTAAGAACAGACCCGTCTTCCCAGGTAGGGGCGGCTCAGGCGATCTACAATAAACCAACCCCTCCCCAAAGCGAGAAGGTAATGCCTGAGAGGGTGCACTTCCTAGGATTGAAGCAGACCATATCTCAAGCCGATGGAAAAAGGCCTGGAGCCGCCACGGCAGCCCCTCGTCTGTCGGATTCTCTGCGGGAATAATGTTACTGCTACTACTTACATTCGATTGAAAACATCAGTTGTTTGTTGAACACGTGTGTCAATCAGATCAGTGTGGATACAATCGGAAGTAAGAAGTCGCTCGTTGCTATTCACTTGACGGCCCCTGGCATCACATTCTGACATGAGGGGTTAGGGTTACTTATGCACCAGACACTTTTTTCTTCGATGAGGTATTGTTCAGTTCGGTTCTAGAAGGTCACTCTCCCAGGCATTACCCCCCTCCCCTTTCGGAAAGGAACGATATATTGCTGGTCACCTGAGGCGCCACCACTGGGTAATGCCGATAGGTCCGTTCTCGGCTATTTTTATAACTTGCCATAGTGCCCCATTCGGGGGAAATTGATTGATTCCCCCCCTCCCCCGCTCTCCACATTAAACTGAATTTGCTGAAGTGTAATACCCCCCCCCCCCAAGTAGCCCCTTCCCTAATTCCCATTTACTTGCTTCCTACGTGGGCAAAGTCAGACATAAGGTCAGTTTCTGATGTGAGAAAAATCAGCTCCGCAAAAAGGGGCACTCTGGATCGGACAAAAATTTAAATGAGATACCTCAGTCGAGAAGGATTTCTTCTCCTTCGACTGAGAACAGAACAGTTTGATCCCAGCCAAAGATCGGAAAGTCGATGAGGCTATTCGAATGGCGAGTAATTAAAGGGGTCATTTCTTAGTTTAGTTGTTTTTATTGTTGAGATGTTATCGACGTCAGGCATTTTTTGATTAAATCCTATTTCGGTTACCGAAATTATTTAGAGTGAAAAAATTTTTTTTCAAACAACTGTCAATGTTTCACGTGTACGATAAACTTGCTATAACTTAGTGTTTTCAATGTGTTTTTCTATGTTTTTGTTTTGTTTTTTATTACTAAAACATGGTTTAAGTAATAAAAAAGGTGCTTATACAGATCAGGGCACATATGAAAATCGCAGTTACACAGGTGAAAATCGCAGTTCCAAATAAATTAACCGGAAAACTCTTTGATATACTTATGTATAAGGCAAAAATATGTATCTACACCAAAAATTACGGAAAATTATCGAGTAGAATTTTAATTTAAAATAAAAATCAGTTTTATCGTATTTTAGGGATCCGCCATTGATTAGAACGAAAAACCAGGGGGACATAAATGAATGACGGTCGGCAAAATACGATAAAACTGATTTTTATTTTTAATTAAAATTCTACTCGATAATTTTCCCTAATTTTTGGCGAGGATACTTATTTTTTGCCTGATACGTAAGTATAAACAATAGTTTTTATTTGGAAATGCGTTTTTCATATGTGCCCTCATCTGTATAAGAACCCCAAAAAGTTATTTTCGAGTAATGTGAAAACCATTTTACTCTAAATAATTTGGGTGACTAAAATAGGAATGAACTAAAAATGCCTAACGTTAATAACATCGAATAAACCCGTTAAACCAGGAAATTACCATTAAATATTATTTATTGCAATGTTTTAATTCCTTTCTTATTTATAATAATAATTTCAGGTTTTGGATATAAGCTAAAAAAAAAAAAAAATCATTGCGGATGAAAAAAACCCTCTCTTATTTATATAGTATCGAGTATTCACTTCTAACGCTAAACCAGCTAATACTTTTTTAGTTGTGAGATGGTTGGTTGGAAGAACTTCAGGATGAAAAAGATAACTTTGTAGAGTTATCCGTGTCTGCACGCATCTAACTGGAATTGGATGTGAAGTAAGAAAGGCGTCACCATCTTCCAAGAAAAACACCAATATCTCCACTCAAATTTAAATCAACTTTATTCAAAGGCAACACTGGAACATAAAGAGAGTTGTTTGGTAGGCTGACTTTTGTAAAGAACAGAATGTGGTATCATGGAGTTCCATTTCGCCTGACCGCTTCTAGCTAAAGGGCGAGAACAGGATAATACGTCTTATCATGATGAGATCGACTCAGGAACTGAATTGTCTTTTAGCGTCAACTTCCTTAGCGCACATTAATTTGTTGCGTCTGCGCAGTCGTGCCCTCACGCCTACTCAGCTATATAGTCTAGATGCTACTGCGCATGTACCAAGCCTCATCACAACTCAACATAATGCAAGATATTGTCCGTACATATAAACAAAATAGATCTGTCTTGCAACTGCTACATTACCCCCTGCTTAGACTTTTAGCCGATAAAAACAAGAGAGACTTTATTGGTTTTAGCAGCACATGATAATACATTTGAATTAACATGACAATTGTAACAATATAGTAAATTACTGTACAGTTTGAGCAAAAGTGTCTTTGTTATGTTTGCAAAGTGCAAAATGCTCTTTTGCTGAAAAGAGAAAAATTGTTCTTTTGCTGAAAAGAGAAAAATTGTTCTTTTGCTGAAAAGAGAAAAATTGTTCTTTTGCTGAAAAGAGAAAAATGTTCTTTTGCTGAAAAGAGAAAATTTGTTCTTTTGCTGAAAAGAGAAAAATTGTTCTTTTGCTGAAAAGAGAAAATTTGTTCTTTTTAAACTTACACATGTAGGGGTAAAATTATAAAAGAGGTTATTTATTTTTGAAAAATGTAACTGCTCAGATATACAAAGTTTTGCATATTTCTTTTGGCCAATGAACATGTCTACTGAAACGTGTTGTGGTAACGTGAGTTGGAAGACAAGATTTGGCTGTCTTTGGAGTTTCTGTTTCACTTTGTTCATGAAATATAATTGTGGGTGGAACATGGGGTTCCTGAGTGTCGCTGTCTAAAAATACTTGTTTAAGTCTGTCAACCGACACAGTTTCTTTGGTTTCTCCAATATCCAGAGTAAAAAACTTGTCATTACGTCTGAGCACACGCTATAGACTGGAATAAGGTGGTGTGAGTGGGGGTTTAACCGAGTCATTCCTTACATGGGTCCATGATGCAATGGCCATAAGGGGCAGCTGATTTAATGCCTTGATGTCGAGTGTTCATGGGCAGTACACTGTTGAATAGTATCTAAGTCTGTTAACATAGTGTTCTATATTCACTACAGGTGAATTTGAAGGGATGAACATATGACCAGGTAAGGCAACTATGGAGTATCGACAATCTTCTTTAATAGCAGCCAAGGAGAACAATGGGCACATACGCCATCCAGCATTGAGGATCAGGGGTGCATGCAATGAGGCTTTTAATTGTCGATGAAAGCGCTCGATCATTCCATTGGAAGCTGGGTAATACCTAGTAGTACTAGTATGCTCAATAGCCAGTATTTTGAATAGTTCTTGAAATAGTATGCTCAATAGCCAGTATTTTGAATAGTTCTTGAAATAGTATGCTCAATAGCCAGTATTTTGAATAGTTCTTGAAATAGTATGCTCAATAGCCAGTATTTTGAATAGTTCTTGAAATAGTATGCTCAATAGCCAGTATTTTGAATAGTTCTTGAAATAGTATGCTCAATAGCCAGTATTTTGAATAGTTCTTGAAATAGTATGCTCAATAGCCAGTATTTTGAATAGTTCTTGAAATAGTATGCTCAATAGCCAGTATTTTGAATAGTTCTTGAAATAGTATGCTCAATAGCCAGTATTTTGAATAGTTCTTGAAATAGTATGCTCAATAGCCAGTATTTTGAATAGTTCTTGAAATAGGCAGGATTCAAACTGTCTGTCGAAATCCAGCCTGATTTTAAGACATGCACTACAGTTTCAGCAGAAATATCATTTAGTGGGATGGCTTCAGGCCATCGCGAAAAACGATGAATACAGGTCAGTAAGTAGGAGCAGCCTTGGCTGACCGTCCAGGGTTAAACTAAGTCAATGTGTATGTAATTGAATCTTACATTGGGCGTGCTGAAAGTTCTGAGTGAGGCGCGTACATGTCTGTGCACCTTCGACTTCTGGCAGGGTAGACAGGAACGGGTTGAAGCAGTGATTTTGCATCTCATATTTGACATGAAGAATCTGGCTGAAATGAGTTTGAGTGCAAGGAAAGAAAAGCAGTCCTTCAGTGAGTCTCAGAAACTAGAGGGAAAAGTGAATTCAGAAATGTTTTGCATAAGATTTGGTCATCTGCTGTAGGGATGGGGATGTACTGGAATTTGCAATTAACTAATTGTGGAGCTGACAGATTCAAATTCTCAGAAGATAGCTGGGCCAAAGTCATTTGATGGAGGTTAATATTCCCCGGTGAAGAAATAGCTTCACCTATAAAAAAAAACTTCAGAAAGAACTTCACCTTATTCTATGAAGAATAACGTAGAAATTCCCCGGTGAAGAAATAGCGCTGATGGGAAGATGAGATAGTGCATCTGCAGCAATATTTTTTGAACCGGATATTGTTGCCGTATGTTGCTGGAGAACTGAGAAATGAAGTACAAATGATGAGCTGTCCGAGGGATATATTTGTCCGGCTTAGCATATAGCGCGAAAGTAAGTGGACGATGATCTGTGTAAATGGTAAATTCCTGACCTTCAATGCATAGTAAAATGTGTAATAGCTAAGTAAATAGCCAAGAGTTCACGTCCAAAAGTACAATAACAAATTTCCGTGGTTATAAATGGCCAATTCCCGACCTTCCAATGCGTGGTTTAAATGTTTAATAGCTAAGTAAATAACCAAAAGTTCATAACGACTTTCCGTGGGTGTCAATCGACGAGACAAGTATGACAAAAGTTTAGAGATGCTGCTGATGATGTTGCTGTAAAACTGCGCCAACTGCAGAACTAGATGCATCTACTGCAGAACTAGATGCATCCACGACAAAATTCAGCATCAAGTATGGGATGTGATAGTAAAGATGTATCTGCAAGCTTTTTCTTTGCCTCGTGAATAGCTTTAAGCTTGCAGTCATCAAGTGAAATGGGGTCATCTTTTTTTACTTTCTATTCTTCAATAGATTGGTTAAATGAGTAAGTATATTCGCACAGTGCAGGATGAACCGTCTGTAGTTGTTTTATAGTTCGAGAAAATGTCGTAATTGATGAAGAAAAGTTGGTGGACTCGGATTAAACAGAGCTTTAACGTTTTCAGGAAGAAGTAAAATACCTTCCGAATTCATGATATGACCTAGGAATATAAGACTTGTGGCACCAAACGTACATTGAACAGGGTTTATCTTGACATGGTAATGCTGTAAACATTCGAAAAGAATACAATGTTTTAAATGTTCCTCCGGTGAGGAGCTAGCTATCAGGATGTTGCCTATATAGTTGTATACGAAGTCTAAATCACAAAGTATTCCGTCTATAAAACACTGAAAAGTGCTAGCTGCATTACATAAGCCGAATGGCATAGTTAAAAATTCAAACGCTTCGAAAGGAGTAGTAACAGAAGTCTTAGGAATATCTGCAGGATTAACCGGTATTTGGTGGTTAGGGTTCACAAGATCTAATTTTTGAAAATGTTTACAACCATGCAAAAATGAAGCAAAATCTCCAGTAGGACGCCGATCCCCAGAATGCTTCGGAACCATATGCAAAGGGGATGCTCAAGGGCTAAGTGAGGAATGAATAATACCTAGCAGGAGCATGTGATTAAATTCATGCCTAGTTACTTTTAAGTTCTCAAGGGAGCAGTGGCGATGTGAAAAAACAGGAGCAGCAGTTGTTTCAATAAAATGCGCAGTAGAATGAGCAGGTTTGTTTATTTCAAAATTTAAGTTTGATCTGGAAAAGAATCTAATACACAAATCACAAGGGTTTCAGCAGAAGCTACAAAAAATACAGAACCAGTAAGCTGTTCAGAAGCTTTTCTACCAGATAATTATGATAAGTTTTATTTATCTCTTTCCCACG
Source organism: Sepiola atlantica (assembly GCA_963556195.1). NCBI lineage: Eukaryota > Metazoa > Mollusca > Cephalopoda > Sepiida > Sepiolidae > Sepiola > Sepiola atlantica. The sequence goes on from OY744515.1 coordinate 11,160,254, forward strand.
GCGGGACAATGTGACACAAGGTCAGAAAGTGGGATTTGAAACCAGCGCCCTACAGGAAAAACACTCTGACCGAACAAAAATTGCCTGGCCAATCCCGTCGACATTCCCTGGTAGGGCGCCTCAGGCTATTAACAATAAACTAACCCCTTCTCAAAGGATGCGAAGGCAAAACCTGGGAGGGTTGACCTCCTAGAACTGCACAGGACCATCCATTAAATGGACAGTGAACAACCCATCCTCAAAAATGGTAGAAACTCTGCCGGTCTGATTTGGTTTGAATTCTAACCCCGAAGTGTTGATAAAGATTAGTATTAGAATCTATCAGTCTGCATTTACACATGTCCACAACCAAGTTAACATGGTTTAAAAAATCGGCACCTAGGATAAAGATGCAATTATAAAGATCCACGTGAAATCTCTGTGTAGTTGAAAGTCCAAAGATCGTGCAACTTGATCAAACGTGGGCATCGGGGAACTGTTTACAGCCTGAAGTACAGGGTGGGCCAAAATAAGGGTCCTATCTTTAAATTTGAATAACTTGAATTTGAATAACTTTCACAAAATAAAAGTTAAACACACCAAACTTTATGTGTGTGTAGACTGACCCTTCCGAGATTTTTTGAAATAAACAAAACAAATTTTAGCCGAAAAACACTTCTTAAAACTTACAAAAACTAAAGTATTGTTTTTTACACTGTTTTGAGTTTTTTAAGCAAAAATAATGTTTTCTAAATGAGGGTACGTTCTTTAGGGCTAATACGGCTCATGCTTGCTTCGGAAGGGGTCCTTTACTTATTCTAAAAAAAAAATTTTTTTTAAATCAATAAATAAAAAAGTTATGAATTTTTAAAAATAGGACCCTTATTTTTGCCCACCCTGTACAACCGTTGGAGTAGGAGGTTTCTCTTTGAAAACAATTAGAGAGCAAATCCTACATGCAGCTCCAGTGCATATCAACAAGTGATACTGACATTTTATTTTTATCATTTTATTTATATACTAGCTGGACCCGGCGCCTGGCGTTGCCCGGGAGAAAAATAAAAGAATGAATTAAAATTTGTCAATATCCGACAGAACGCAAATAGGTCACATGGAACAATAACTACCCACGAAAAGGATTACTTCTGAGTTGAACAAAAGTAGAAATTGCCACAGTGTAGAAGGATATCTCCTTCACTGACCGATTATGGAAAAGGTTACTTCTTTCGGGCCAGGCTGTTAGCTATTCTCTTGTCCGACATTGAAAGCAAATCCTTGTAGAATGTGTAAATGTTTATTTATGTTGGTGGATTTTCGACACGGTAAGAACTTACGTTGTGTCTAACTCTTCCCTCGTGGGGAGTCAAATATGACTGAAAGTGGACCATGTATAACGAATGTACATTTTAGTTTAGGCATATAAGATAAATATATATTGTGTAATAAAAAAAATGAAATCAATTTTGATCTGAATTGCTCAAATTAAGGTGTTGATTAATTACTATTTTAGTCATGTAAATCCCAATTTCGTATGGAGCTAGAAATGCAAACCAAATCTGAGGTGTCGGTCAGTAAATACTGTTTGAAGCCCGTATGAGTATAAAAAGACGAAACTATGATTATTTGATATGAACCATGTGTATAATATCTATTATTAAAATGCAGACAGAACGCAAATAGGTCACATTATCAGTAGCAGTTTTAGCGACGCTGGTGTGTGTTCTTTTTAACTGTCGTGAGTTAAATAAAGGAACGTTATTCGTCATTATAAAAATATACTTTAAAAAATCGACGAATGCTAATTTAAATCGTATGTGAACAGAAAGAAATGTACGTATCTTTGTAATATATATATATAGAGAGAGAGAGAGAGAGAGAGCATGGACGGTTATAATAGGGAAATGTAAAGAAGAAAAGAAAACGTTTTACATAAAATACCCCCCACAAATAAAAAAAAATACCTAACACGAAGATGAAAAAATGTTGGAGTAATGTTATGTTTATATGGATGTTCAAAAGTGAAACAATGAACTTGTGTTGTCTGTTAGTTAAAATAGTGTAAGGTTCGTAGAGAAACTGATATTATGTGCTTCCATGGAATTTGTATCAACAATTCAATAATGTCAAAATGAACACTGCAGTTCGTTTTATGCTGTAAGTATTTTGAAAAAGATTTTTAAGCCTTAAAAATGTTATGTATGAAATTGTATAAGTTAAAAAAATGAAATTATACCTGAAGCAAAGGAAGTGTGATAAGGGAAATGTCTAAAGTCGATTCGATGAAGAGATTGTAGCCACCATTTTGAATCATGGAACACTATAAGTAATTATGTTCGTTAAATGCATTCCGTAAAAACCGGAATGAGAATAAGTCTATATGTAATAGTTAGAAATAATGTAATCCGATATTATCGAAAATCGGCGGAATATGAGGGAGTGTTTATTAAATTTGTGCGAAATGTATTGTATTATGTATTAAATTAATGCCAGATGAATAGAAAATAATAAGGGTTACGTTTTTATAAAGTATCCGTTGTTTATTAGTTCCCGGTGTAGTTGGGGAGAGTGTTAGTAGTAAAATATTAGACGGAAAAGTTTTTGCTACCATCTCTATAGAGTATGTTTTGGGGAGAGTTTACGATGTGGGCCAAAAGTAATATTTAGTTTTAGATGGAGAAAATAATCATAAGTTTATTAAAACATGCTCGAGTGAATAAGCGTAATATAGTGGTGAGTTTAGTAGTCTATGATGCATGTGGTTATTTTCTTGCTCTTGCCGAAGGTACAGGGGAAATAACGTCTGAACTTTATATAGAAGATTACATATTTATATATTTTATTGTTTATCATTTGAGCTCTATTACCTATTTATAGATATTTTTTTACTGTTTAAAAATAATTATCTGTATCAATTAAAAGTTGTGTTCGCATTTTAACTACCTTTTTGTACTTTATTTTTGTATTTAAACCTGCTGCAAATTACATTAAAAAATTCAATTAAAAATGGACCATTGAAGCCCCCAACTCTTCCGCCCCTCAATATGCACACAAAATTACAGCCCTTTTCCCGGCTAACTGTTTCCTATGTTTTGTTATGTGTTTTCTGTTCACAGTAAATTTTAATAACAAACTGAACATTTAGAAAAATAAATTGTCGATTTTTTTTTATCGCCATAGTAAAGCAACTTGTAGTTTGAAAGACAAATGAGAAAAAAAATAATAACAAAATACAAAATAAAATCTTTAGCTCCAAAACTAAGCGACAGAATTGCACCAAATTAGTTAGAATCATTCTGCAGATGGTGGGTTTGTCTACAGAGGTGCCAATGTTAATACTACTGTTGCTAATACTAAAAACAATAATATACTTATAAGCTCCAACACTATTTGGCATAATTGCACCAAACTTAGCATGAAGCCGCATTCTGGATGTATCATAGGGAACTAGAAATGAGACGAAGTCCATTTATAATATTCAACACAACTTTATTGAGTCATCTGTGTTGGTGTGTAAATAAAAAGGAAATGAAAGAGAAGGGTGTTAGTAAGTTCATTCTCTCTTAATGTTTAATTTTACTTCAGTCGAAGTTCTCAGAAATCAAGGGGCCCCTTCCTGGGGCTAACACTTGATCTCTATATGAGATACATAGATACCCGAGTATTCTATTAAAATTCTCTTTTATTTCTCAAGCATTGAGTTCGTAAAAAAGTTAAGACTAATTTCTTCTCTCCCCAACTGACCAGTCAATATGTCATAGTATATCTTTCTTGTGGTCTGTTGGTCTTACCGGATTCCAGGACAAGAATTCATCTAGTCTGATGGAGTATCCAGCACGTGGTGTTACTTGAGGTAACATCATTAGGAGAAGATGCACTATTCCTCGTATGAGGGGATCTTATTTGTGCTGCAGGTACTATGTAATTTGAATATTTGGTCAGGGTTTACTTGTAGGAGTAAGTATTCTCATGTCAGGTTGTCCTGACAAACCCTTGTACAGAGAGACCGAAGACACTCGAGGATAGTGTCTAGTAGGTAATTCAAACTCTCCATAAGTTCATAAGTATGGACGAAGACAATAATTAGAGAGTCTATAGGTATAATAATTGTCCTGTTTGTAAGGAATAGAGAAAAGTCAGTATATGAGAAAGTTTGTATGAGAAAGTCCGTACATATGCAGGTGTGAAAGTCAGGCTGTGTCCATGTGTATATGTAGGTATGTGTGTGTGTGTGTTACATTAAGTCCATGTGTGTGGGGCCGTAGTCTTGTTGGGTCCTTGGTGTGCAGCTGTAGCCATGTTGGATCCTAGTGTATTCTTGTTGAAGGCAAATCCAGGGTCAGACGGCCGTGTGGGAGGGAGCTATGAAAGCGGAGGTCGGATATTCTCCAGCTGAACTCGTTTATGGAGTATGTCTATCGTTACCGGGTCAGATGCTGACCCCGATAGATTTAACATCAACAGATCCAGCTCTATACACAAACAGACTGCAAGCTTATTTTAATAAGCTCCCACCTATGAACTCGAGGCAACAGACCATAAACTCTTCGGTACTAAAGTCATTTCTTCGTGGACTCTTTTCTTAGAAAAGACGCTGTGAAAGACCCTCTTACTCCATCTTATACTGGTCCTTATCGCATACTTTCACGCACTGACAAATTATTCAAACTAGACCTTGGTGGTAAAAAAGAAACTGTATCAATTGCCGGGGTAAAAAGAGCCTTTCTAGACACAAAAGCACAAGAGCCACATATTCCTCCTACATACACATGGCATCAATCCACTCTTACATTAGTAAAAGTGTATACACCTCTCAAAGACAATTATGTCACCACCACACATAGTGGTCGGCGAGTACATTAGCCCAAAAAACTGTGTAAGACTCTCTATATATCGAACAAGCTTTTTTGAGTTCTTGTGCTCTATTGTACAATTGCTGCTTTTCACAAAAAATACTTTTCACAGAAAAGCCAAAAACATTTTTCCAAAAAAATACTTTTAACTGAAAAGCAAGAACATTTTTTTTAGCTAAGAACTCACTGAAAAATAAAAGACAATTTTCCAAAAATACTTTTTGCAGAAAAGGCATAAACATTGAACACTTCTTGTTTTGACCAAACAAAACTTTTTCACTGAAAAGTAAAAACATTTAAAAAAAGAAAAATTCTGTTAACTGAATTGACATATTTTGTATTTTTGCCCTTTACAACTACTACATTTAGCAAATGACTACCTTTTTCTCTGATGGCTTTCCACCTAAGCAGGGGGTAATGTAGCAGTCATAAACAAAGACCTATTTTCTCCATCTGAAAAATGTCCCTGTTAAGTGATCTGGTTACACACTGACCAATCAGCTTGCAGGGTGTATTGATTCCATCTGATTCCATTGATTCCATCTGTCCACTGAAGAACTACTTCAGCCCCCTTTGGGATTCATGATCGGTCAGCAGGGAGACACTTGCCAGCAACAAGGAAACACGTTTATGTTCTCTCTCCTGCCCCCCCCCCCCCGGTCCACTGGACGCTCCAGCACCTACTATCTTCGCCTGAAGATTTCTGCTGACATACCTTCGGCAGCCCAAAGAACTATCTTCACTTGGACACTGTCCAACTTCTTTTACCGTTACCATACGGCGTAGTGGGGCACTCATATGTCGAAATCGACGGGAGAGTCCATCATACATACATATATATGCATATATATACATATATACATACATATATATGCATATATATGCATATATATACATGCATATATATGCATATATATACATATATATGCATATATATACATATATATGCATACATACATATATATGCATACATACATATATATGCATATATATACATACATACATATGCATATATATACATACATATATATGCATATATATACATACATATATATGCATATATATACATATGCATATATATACATACATATATATGCATATATATACATACATATGCATATATATACATACATATATATGCATATATATACATACATATATATGCATATATATACATACATATGCATATATATACATACATATATATGCATATATATACATACATATGCATATATATACATACATATATATGCATATATATACATACATATATATGCATATATATACATACATATATATGCATATATATACATACATATATATGCATATATATACATACATATATATATACATATATATGCATATATATACATACATATATACATACATATATATGCATATATATGCATATATATACATACATATATATGCATATATATACATACATATATACATATATATGCATATATATACATACATATATACATACATATATATGCATATATATACATACATATATACATACATATATATGCATATATATACATACATATATACATACATATATATGCATATATATACATACATATATACATATATATGCATATATATACATACATATATACATATATATGCATATATATACATACATATATGCATATATATGCATATATATACATACATATATGCATATATATGCATATATATACATACATATATGCATATATATGCATATATATACACATATATGCATATATATGCATATATATACACATATATAAGCATATATAATTCATATATACATACATGTATAAAACATATACATTCATATGCATATATATACACACACATATATATATATATAAATATATACATATAAATACATATATATATATAAATATATACATATAAATATATATATATATAAATATATACATATAAATACATATATATATATAAATATATATACATATAAATATATATACATATAAATACATATATAAATATATATACATATAAATACATATATATATATATAAATATATATACATATAAATACATATATAAATATATATACATATAAATACATATATAAATATATATACATATAAATACATATATAAATATATATACATATAAATACATATATATATATATAAATATATATACATATAAATACATATATATATATATATATATAAATATATATACATATAAATACATATATATATATATAAATATATATACATATAAATATATATACATATAAATACATATATAAATATATATACATATAAATACATATATAAATATATAAATATATATACATATAAATACATATATATATATATATATAAATATATATACATATAAATACATATATAAATATATATACATATAAATACATATATAAATATATATACATATAAATATATATATATAAATATATATACATATAAATACATATATATATATATATATATAAATATATATACATATAAATACATATGTATATATATATATATATGAACATATATATACATATTAATACATGTATATACATATATACGTACACACACAAATATATATATATATATATATATATATGAACATATATATACATATTAATACATGTATATACATATATACGTACACACACAAATATATATATATATATATATATATATATATATATATATATATATATATATATATATATATATATATATATATATATATATATATATATACAGGACCGGCGGGACAGTTATAAAAGTGGGGGGCTCTCCTAAAAAGTGTGGGTGGGGGGCGGTTAAACACATGCATATATAACTTCATTATTGATGACCGTAAAGTGGGGGGGGGGCAAGTCAAAAAGTGCCGCCGTCCATGATATATATATATATATATATATTTTCTCTCCATTCTTTCACCCACGCGAATTTCTATTCCGTAATTCTCTTATTCCATGAATTCCATCACGTGACTACATTAGCGTCTCACATGACATTTGCTGCAGCCCATAACAACAATATGGCGTTTCGTTTGTTCAACCGCTGCTGTGTTCGTCCGTAAATCCAAAAGAAGGAGAAGAAGAAGGGGAAAAAGAAGCACAAAGTACAAACAAAGACAGAATGAAACGAATAAAGTATTATGTATCATAATAAGAAGGAATAAGTTAAATTAAAAACACGGACAGTTTTTTTCTTCTTTCTTTCCCTCTCGAGTCCCTGACTGAAAAAAAAAACATAAGACATCGTAATGCCAGCCTCAACTGGTCGGGATTTTTCCACGACATCACACACAATAGAAAGAGCAGTCCCTAGAAAAGGAATGACGACGATTATTATTATTTCTACTACGGAGACAGGAAAATCAGCATCATCATCTTCTTTTTCATCATGTGGATAAAGGAACTTGCTTGGGTATGGTTGTGCCGATCCTTGGCCTGCCTTAGGCGGCTCGTCGTCGAAAAAAACGCCATGGCAGTGTCTACTCTCTTTTTCGTTCTCTTGGCCGTACAGTTCGGCCACTGGGGGCTGTTGTTTTTCTATTTCGTCGTCGGTGTCGTCCCGGCAGTTTCTTTTTGTTTTTATGTTATCGGTAGCCAACAGTTATGGGACGTAAACTACATCGCTGACCTTCTGCTCCTGTCAAAATCCATTCTGGTGACAATGTTATGGGCCCTCGAGTCGCTCATCTTGCGTGACAACAGTCAACAGGATGACCAAGCCGACGGATTAATAAGTGACCATGGAACTCAAAACAGTACCGAAAACACCTCGAAATCTTTTTTAAACATCAACAACAGTAGTAGTAATAATAATGCGGTGATAACATCAACAATAACAAATACGTCTACTACTGTCGTTAGTGCTATTGAGAAACCGACATCTCTTAATCCATTTCCTGTTATGGCTGATCAAATGTCGGGTGGCGATATCTTCCCCCGATCGTCGTCGCTCTCTCCGTGTTCGCCGAATATGTTGACCCCCGACACGCCCATGTCCTGCAGTCGTGAGATCGAATGTGAGGTGGAGAAGTACGTGAACCTCATCACCCGCGACTTTGTGCAGTCGTGGTACAAAATGGTGTGCGCCGAACCGGACATCGTCGAAGAGATCCACGACAAGATCTACGCGATAATGACGGACCTATACCGGCGAGTGCGCAACGTGAACCGACGGTCTGTGTTTGTGGAGACGATCCTGAGGTACCGCGAACAGCTGACCAAGTTCCAGGCGGCGGTGGCCACCCACAAAATGCAATTGACTAACAACAGGACAAACAGGAAACCGAGCCTACCGTCCGTTTCTCTCGAGGATGTTTTCAACTTAAAATATACTCAGCACCCGGCCGCGAAGGACCGGGACGCCTCGATCGCTTACATCAAAGCGCTGTTTGAAATTATAATAAACACTATGCATGTCTTTCCAAACGAGTTTAAAAATGTCGTCTCCATGAAGGAAATGTTGATTGACATTCTTACCATGCAGGTGGCTATGCCATTCTTGGATATGCTCGAAGATCCGGATTTTTTGCATGAAAGTCTGATTCTTCTTCTGTCTGAAACGCCTGTGGATTTTACCAATTTGATTCCGAGTGACGACACACAGTCGTCTCCAGATACGATACCGCCTACCTCTTTAGATGTTAATAGTAAAGTAAGTAAAAAAACTGAAAGTTCCGACAAAGAAGATCCCACCGTAAATTTAAATAAGACTGATATTGACGAGGTCGGTTTAGATGCGATCGACTGTAATAATGCGCAGAGAAAGTATTTTCAAAAGGACCACTTACTGCACCAATCTAAGCAACATTCCAAATATACTTGCCCCGATTATACGATAGATGAAAATAAGACTATCTTGAACTGTAGCGCCGCTGAATGTACAAATAATGTTTTTTTCCCAGATGAACGCTCGGGTGAAGAGAGTGATATATCGTCCTCGGCATCGTCGTCTGTACAGCCTTACAATAGTTTATATTTTAACAAGGAAAACCAAAATTTTTATGGTCATGGCTGCAAAACGCCTACGTTGTCCTCCGATACCGCAAGCGGTTTGACCATCAGTGACGACGAGTCTGAGGATTCGTACAGCCGCAGAAACTCGCTGGATGAAAGAGAACGCCAAAGGTCAATGTCGGCGGGCAAGGTGGCCGACCTCGAAGAAACTTTACGCAATTACTGTGATAAGAAGTCCTACCAAAAACTGGGGGCAGGGACCGAAAGTGTGCCGCACTCGACAAGCTGTGATAGCAATATGAGCCTCTTACAGAACAGAAAAAATAGCAGAACTTTCGCCCTGAATTTAGATGGCATAGCACCAAATTCTACCAACAATGCCATATGCAATGGGGGGACACAAAAGAAAAGCGATAACGCCACGTCCGAACTGCGCAATAGCTTTGTTCGGAATACATGCCCCATTTTGAGGACCAGTGAATCGGTCCCAAGACTGAGCCCCAATGAGGGTCGCTATTCCTTGTATCGGTTTGACAACTACAATGCCGAAGGTCCGAGCAGTCCTGACAGTGAGTCGGATGCTATAAGTGATGAATCTCTGGTCAGTGATAAAAAATATTATCCTACGTGTTTGTTTCAGGATATATGTGTTGTCGAGACAGAAACTAGAAAAGAGAGTCGCTGTAATGGAGTTTATACGCTTTATCAAATCCAGGTTTGTCAGAGTTTTTTTATTCCTTTTTTTTTCTTGTATGCAATAAACCTTTTTTTTCGACAGATTTTACACCAGATTTAAATTAACAATTTTAAAGAAATCTTGCAATGGATACAGTCGCAGGCTATGAAATCGGCTATGCTGAGTTCAAATCCTATGCGGATCTATTGTATTGAATACAATGTATTCAGTAATGCACAAAAACTGTTTAGGAAGAAGGTATTAACCCACAATTTCCTCGCAGCTATAGGTAAAATAGCAACCTATGTTCACTTAATCGTATACACTGCATAGTTTCAAATAGGTATTTTGTTTTAGCATTAAATAATGTAAAAAAGGGTTTATATCTTGTATAACATAGAAACCAAGGAATCATTAGAAAAATGCACCTGGAGAGAAATCAGATCAACTCAAGATCCATCATCCTAGGATATCAAACCTAAAGAGTTGTCACCATAGTAAACTTAGTGAATAAAATTTAGGTTAAAATATATATCAGAATGTGTCATGCATTTTTATTATAAAAAAAAGTTCTGTTTATTTCAGTTTTATTGAAGCGACTGAATTACTTTAGTGGAGTAAGCGTTGCAGTGATAGGGCGATAGTTTGAAACATATTGCACGCTATGGGAGACTGACTTGTGATAGAAAAGGTATAATGACATTTGGCAAACTTCATAATATCTCATTAATTATCATAAAAAGAATTTTTTTATCTTAAAATGTTCAACTCTACACACTTAATTTAGGTCTTGTACTCACATAAAGATCTGTCAGGCGAACACTGTACAAAGAAAAACACTAACTCCAACTCTAACCTTAATATAAAATGTTTTATTTGAAAATACGTTTTATTAGAGGCTTTATCCATTGGTGAGTCACGCTTCAGTTTGAAATAAAATTTTAATCTTTAAATGCACAGATAGAATGGACACATTTTATTCGATATTTATCTCAGCATCTTTAGAAGGAGCTCTGTCCGTCAGTATCTGTCAAGTCTGTCTGAGTCTAGCAATTTCGTCAGTTTGTCCTACATAAATATAGGGCGACTCCACAAAAATGCCGCCCACGAAATCGTTATGTCTCAATCATTTCTGATATCCAAACATATTTGGTATGAATAAACTTGCAGTCTATGGCTGCCTTGTCCACCAAGTTTCAGTCATTAATGTCCAACAGTCTTTGTCTTATCGCTGTCCAATGATAGGTGGGTACACTTTGGTGATCGTCTCATCAGTAGGAGGTGTGATCTTGAATGGGCTTTACGCTTACCAGATCTGCCCCCCCCCCCCTCCGAATTTTATCTGTGGGGTTATCTCAACGATAATGTCTATCAAAACAATCCCCAGACTATTCCTCAACTGAAGAGGGTCATCACAGCCCAAATCAGGGCAGTGCCAAGAGAGGAGTGTGTCACAGTTATTGACAATTTGGTGCTTCTTGCTTAAAAGTCCGAAAAAAAGATTTCTTTGTCTTTTACTGTTTAAGAGGTAAATAAGGAGCAGTAACTCTTAATTGTAATTTTGAGCCAGATTTTACGAGCATACGATCGCCTTGGTGCCGAAGGATTCCATCATTTGCGTGTGAATCACAAGTACAATTTTGTTGATCCACAAACCGGGGCCACCACCAACCACGTTGAACGTATGTGGTGTGAAGCAAAAAATAAATAAATAAAATTGAATGTGGCACCCACACCCAAATGGTGGATTCCTATCTCGCAGAATTCATGTGGCGGCAGAAATTGCCCAAATTTGCAAACAAATTGCTGAATTTTATTCAGTATAAAACCCAAGTATAAACACAATAAATTCTTAAATTTTCCATTGCTGTATACTTTGTTGTTCATTTATTACTAATTAATTTTCTGTAAATTACGTTACATGTAATAACAACAGTTGATAAGAGTTACTGCCCCTTATTTACCTCTTAAACAGTAAAAGACAAAGAAATCTTTTTTTCGGACTTTTAAGCAAGAAGCACCGACAATTTTACATGTTGTCTCCAGGTTAAATGGCGATACAAGAAAGACTATTTTGGGTATCTTTCAGAATGATCAGTACGCTGAAAACGCTAAAACAAAAACAAATATACAACAAATAAAAGTAACTGTCGTCGATAAAAGTTAATTAAAAACTGACCTGTGATATTTGTTTGTATTTTTAAACCGTTCCAACTGCTATTTATTAGAAATCAATAGTTTTGTCACACGAACTTGCAAAAAAAAAAAAAATGGCGCTTGCTCGTAAGTGAGCACAAGACGCCATATTGTCTAAAAAAAAAACGAGTAAAAAATGAAGAAGACATTTTTTTTACATCTAATAAAAACCCATTTATAGTACGTCAAAATACAAACAAATATCATAGGTAAGTAGACAAATATCTCTTCTCGATGTAGATTAAACTCACTTGTTGCATATTTATTTTTATAACCCCGTTCTCGTTAGTTTTTTGGACTCCGTCCGCGACTGTACTGATCATTCTTAAAGATACCCACTATTTTTCAATCAATTCAAAAGATCAAGTTCTGAATTTTACGTAATCGTTTGGATATGATACTCTTATTACTTTTGTAACTTTCCTTTTAGAATTTTTGGATACCTTTACTAAAAAGATTAGGTTAGGGTAAAAACAAAAAAAATCGGTTCGTATTGTGTACAAATACCGAAACATTACAGAATACACTTAAATACAAGATAAAATCAAATTTCTTTTGTTAAATAATTTTGAAAAAAAACCTAGGAATTGATGACGTAAGTACTGAAAATTTCTTAGACATCTATTCTTAAAAAGTACAAAAACATCCACAATCTCCCCCCCCCAAAAAAAAAAGTCACTAAAAAATTACAAAATCAAATTTTAAAAAGTCCCTAAAAATTCAGATAAATAAAACTCAAAAAGTCACTAAAAATATGAATAAAGTTAGGAAACTCAAAAAAGAATCTTTTAACATTATTTTTCAAGTGATTATACCAAACAGAAAATAGATGTTTTCACATGCATGTGCTTATCTTAAGATAATGTCAGAAATCTCAAACTATTGTTACCAAAAATCTGCTATGAATTTCAAAGAGTAAAATTCAATTTGAATTCCACATCCATCAGAGAAAAGGCCATCCCTTGATCTGGGATTATTTAAAACTGAAAAGCTTTCTAGACCAAATTGAAAATGGAAGGGCGTTATTAAAGATAAGGGTTAAACTGCATTTTAAAGGCACCCACTAAACCACACATTTTTAAAAAAGAAATTTGTTGTCCTAAGTAAAAAGTGAAGTTTCACTCTGACACAAATTACACTTTAAGGTTGCCGCTAAACCACACATTTCTAAGCATAAAATCTCACGTAATTTGTATCATTCGGACTACTATTCTCATCTTGGTTGTTATTTTCACAACCGCCGACCTTCTTCAGGTGTATATTTTCGGGCTTTAGAATCTTTTTCGAACTCTGAAGCCTATACAGAATTTTGACTTGAACGTTTTATTTAATCTACGGGGGTAGATTTTTCTCATTCCATCAGCCACAATCGGGTAGAAGTATTCATTTTCATATTTTTCTTCCTTGGACCCGTGGCGTAACTGTTAATGGTGTTGATTCACAATCAGTTCTAAGTGACAGTCTTCTGGAGGGTGAAGGTTCAATCCTTACTGCAGGCGATAACAACTAAGAATAACATAAAATGAAGACTTCTACCTGGTCATGTCTGATGGAACAAGAACACTATACCTCTGTGGATTAATCAAAGGGTTCAGTTCGAAATTCCATATAGATTTCTGAGTTCGACATAAAGATTCCCAAGTTCGAAAAGATGCACCAGAAGAAGGTTGGAGGTTACATAGTCAGAACCAAGATGACAATAATAGTCTGAATAATCCAAATCATACAAATTATCATTCCTCATCTAAAATATTCCACTGGTGTTACCAGATCAGGCTGTCTGAAGATATCGGCTTCCTGACCTAAAATGCACCAAACATTGATGTTATTGTTTTTTTTCCTTTCCCTTTGCAAAACTCAATCATGTTCTGCAAAGCCAAAAAGAAAACCAACAATTTTCCTCTACAAAACAACCAAATAAAACACCATGAATAAATATTTGAAGATATAAAGAACTTGAAGCATAAAAACTTTTACCAAAATGACTGGAGTCGGCATTAAATAACCGAAAAAGAGTTGATATGATGTAAAACAAAACAACCAAGCCAATAAAAAATTCCGGAACATAACAACGTGTGCTGGTCTAGTTTTTTTTAAATGTTTAATCAAGTCAGACATTTTTTTTTTTCGTAACCAAAAAACGGCAACTGCAAAAGATGAATGCTTAATTGCTAAACCTTATTTTTAAGCAAAAAATGATTTTCTCTTCAATTTAATTTTTGAAGAATTCTCTTTAGGGTTAGGGTTTAATTTTCATTACATTTCTATCACAATTAAACAAACAATTTCTTTGAATTCTCCATGGCTGGGCTGTAGACACAAATGGCCGACGTTGTACTCTGTGTGTTAAGTATAAAAACTTCTATAAAAGATCAACTCTCGTTTTTATCACTAGATTAGAAAAACAAATCACTTCTTAAAAATACATGGTTTAATGGTGTCTCTAAAATGCAATTTTACCCAAATAAGTTGCATGGGAGAATCGAGTCTACTCTACCGTTTTATTTTTTTTTGTAAAACTAAGTTGTTTTATAAAAAACATATGGATAAGAAAACTTGAGATTGAATGATCAACTTTATTTTCTAATATACAGACTCACAAATGGTTAGAACCCCTTTCATAGATAGCTCCTCACTTTTCCAACATCGGGTTAGAATCAAAGTGTAGAATCAAATATGTTTTGTCTTAGGAGGACCACAATTCTCCCAGACATTAACTCCTCCTTTTGAAGTTTATTGCCTGTCAGCTGAGACACTCTCATACCGACACGACTGATTAGACTATTTTTGCAGCCGGACCAGATTGCTCCCTTGTAGGGGGAGCTGGATTCTCATTATATACTAACCCTGTGTCTAACCTTGCCGCTGTGCGAGACAGGTAAACAAATCTGACGACTTGACCTAATCATTGATCACCGGGTCCTTTTTTCCTAGTTTTGCCACTTTTTTTTATTTGGTGATATGAAATTTTCTTGCTCACACGCCCCTATTCCGAATTTGCGGCCGTGGGCCGCCTCGAATAGATTGCCTCTCCTGCACCAAAACGTTCATAATCAAAACAAAAAAGTTACATAAAATCTTTTTCAGGGAAAATTTCATAATTAGGATTTATTAAAATTTGCTGGAATTATTTTTTAAATGAAAATTAAATATCAAGTAAAAATGGAATTTTTGCTTGATTACTGAAAACCATAAAATAATTTGAATTAAAAGATTTAAAATTTTTTTTTTTTTAGTGTGCAATCATTTATATTGGTTTGAAATCGTTTCAATTAAACTTAAAACGTTGTTTATGACTGTTTAATACAAAAGAAACCGTCCATTGATAGCGGTCCACGGCCACAAATTCGGAATAGGGACGTGTGAGCGAGAAAATTCAATATCACCCTACATTTTACCTACTCGTATGTCCATATTATTGCAGCCATATTAGGCACCTAACAATGACATCAACCCAACCCTTTTCCATGTAAACATCAAAACCTTTATTTATGCCAAAACTATGGTTTCATATTTCTAATACATTGATGGATTTTTATTAAATTATACGATTTCTTTTCGTCTGTATTTTGGCAACATGCCATAGTAGATTTAATAGGAAGGAAAAAATGGATTGATAATTTTCTTAAGCGTATCAAATGCCGAATATACCAGACCCTTGTTCACACAATTCTACTCTATGGCTTCGAAACTAGCCACTCCGTACTACCAAAGTTTCAAGTGTTCAATCACTGATATCTCTGAGCATCCTCAGGTTTTGTATTACTGACCACATCCTTAGCATCATAATATTCGAGATGCCAGATCCCGAGATTTGAAGATCCCCTTCTAACTCCTGTGGTTTGGCCATAGCCTTTGTCATTCTCCAAACAAACCTGATTCACAAGACAATAGCTCCGTCCCCATTATCAGAATGGTGTAAGAAGAGAAGAGGTAAACTGCGGATTTGACTTGTTAAAGTCAAAGCTGATTGGAAGTTGTAGCTGGTCCGTGTGTTTTTGTCGTTCGACAATGGAACCGTGACTGGGGGGGGGTATGCTTAGGGGTCAGCTATGAACAGATGTAGATGGGCAACCTTGACTCGCGACGCAGCAGATTCACTTCGAATCGGCTCAACTCACCCCGAGTGAATGCTGTCAAGATTAGATCCTGGTTAAGAATATTATTAATGCATATTGAGTTTAGGGAAATAGACCTTTTAAAACTAGGGGTGGACAACTAAAGTGAAATTAATTTCTTTCTTTTTTAACCCAAAAATGAATACCCCTGATTGAAAAGAAAACAAAACAGTATTATTCGATCTTAATGACATTTTCAGTATTTATTAATTAATAAATGAATGTTAATATAAAGTGTTTATTTTATTAAACTTATAGATCTTTAGGTCACTTTAATTACGTTACCTCTTCCCCTTCATTTCATGTCTTATTATACCCATGGTCGAAACTAAATGACCACTTTTACAAAGAGATAACACCATGAAGGTGTGAATGAAAAAAAGAAAATGGCATCTACTATTTAAAGTTCTCAAAACATTTAATTTTTTTTTACATTTAAAATACAAACTTTTGAGTTTTATTTCCACTGAGAGCCGCCTTAAAATCTTCTTTTTTTTTCATTCACACCTTCAAGGTGTTATCTCTTTGTAAAGGTGGTCACTGAGTTTCGACTATGGATATAAGATGTATTTCGTTCTTGAAAGGAGGAGGGAGGTAAAATAATTAAAGTTTCCTAAAAAATAATCTATAAGAGTTTTGTTTTGTTTTAATCAAATAAATACTTTATATTAACATTTATTAATTAATAGATACTAAAAATGTCATTAAGATAATTCTCTGATTTCTGGTGGATTTTTTTTAATCAGGGGTTAAATTCGTTTTGGAATTAAAAAAACAAAACAAATTGCTTTCGGTTTCATAAGTTCAAAACTTGAAGTGATGCTATCGAAAGTAAAGGTCTGAAAGTGAATGCTACCAAGACTAAAGTGCTGATCGGTTGTTATAATGTTGAAAGCTCCCAGAAAGAGGAAAATTCCTCTGCTCAGTTTGTGAAAATGGAGTCTGGTGAAGCTCAAGTTTTTGTGGCACTTGTAATCATTGGGTACACAAGAAGTGCAGTGGAATTACTGGTAGGTTGAGAGAGGATAACCTGTTTTTATGCAAGAAGTAAGGCAATAGAGATCGATGAGAAGTCAGATGTCTTCAAAGTATATTTGGATGGCGAATCTATTGAGGTTGTAGATTTGTTTTGATAATGTAGTGGTACCATTGGAGCACAGGGTGAAGCAGATGCTAGTGTGATTGCAAGAGTTAGAAGTGGATGGTGCAAGTTCAGGGAACTTCTGCCATTACTAACCAGGGAAGAATCTAACAGCCATGTGTATACAGTGTTATGACATATGAATGTGAAACCTGGCCAAGTAGGGTTGAGAACATGCATTGCATAGGGAGAAATGATATGAGAATAATGTTTGGTAGTTTGGTAGTTTTGTTTTACGGCATATCAACCCTTTTTGGGTTATTTAATGCCGAATCTGGTCATTATAGTAAAAGTTTTTATGCTTCAAGTTCTTTATATCTTCAAATGTTTAATCATCGTTTTTGGTTTGGTAGTTTTGTTTTACGGCATATCAACCCTTTTTGGGTTATTTAATGCCGAATCTGGTCATTATAGTAAAAGTTTTTATGCTTCAAGTTCTTTATATCTTCAAATGTTTAATCATCGTTTTTGGTTTGGTAGTTTTGTTTTACGGCATATCAACCCTTTTTGGGTTATTTAATGCCGAATCTGGTCATTATAGTAAAAGTTTTTATGCTTCAAGTTCTTTATATCTTCAAATGTTTAATCATCGTTTTTGGTTTGGTAGTTTTGTTTTACGGCATATCAACCCTTTTTGGGTTATTTAATGCCGAATCTGGTCATTATAGTAAAAGTTTTTATGCTTCAAGTTCTTTATATCTTCAAATGTTTAATCATCGTTTTTGGTTTGGTAGTTTTGTTTTACGGCATATCAACCCTTTTTGGGTTATTTAATGCCGAATCCGGTCATTATAGTAAAAGATTTATGCTTCAAGTTCTAAAAATAAAATAAAAAAGGGGAGCGAGAAAGGGAGAGGGGCTGTTGTTTTTGTTTTTGGTTTTGTAGAACATAATTAAGTTTTACAAACAAAAAACAAAAAACGTCAATGTAGGTGAATTTCGTCTCAGGGAGCCACAGGGCAGCCTGATCTGGTATCACCAGGAGAATAATGTGATATGAAAATAATATGGTGGATGTGTAATGTGGGTTTTAAAGACATGCTTTGTTCTGATGACTTCAGAAGAAGATTAAATCTTTAACAGTATAGGGAGATATGTGCAGAACAGGAGACTGTGTTGGTTTGTTCACATTGAAAGAATGAATGGCAGCTCTTGTGTTAGTAGGTGTAGAACAGTTGAGCTCACAGATCCAGTTGGCAGTGGAAGGCCAAGGAAAACATGGGAGCAAGTTATAAAGATTTATTTAAGAAAAAGAGGGATAAATAAAGACCTGGGCAGAGATATGTTAGTTTAGAAGTTAATTTCTAAAAGCCGTCCAACATATGCCAGCATGTAAAACGGATGTTAAACCGAATATGATGATAAATGTATTAGAGGATATTCAATAATAAACAATTGTCCATTTGACAAATGATATCATTTACTGCATATAATATATACGATTGTTTTTCTTGGTGGAAATACTGATTATTACATGTGCATAACTAACAATTTAGAAAAAAAATATATATGAATTAATATTTGTTAAAAGAAAGTAATCTGATAATCGTTAATTATTACATACAAATCACTCAGACATATTTTATGTTGACAAACTTTTATTTAATTAAATATTATTGGTGAATTCAGAAAAAAAGAAAGATTTAAAAATGGAATTTATTCAATTTATAATTGATATCTCTACTAACATGTGAGGTGTGTCTGTAATCTACTTGAAATTTAATAGGAATGATTCCCTACCTTACAAGAGGTTCATCTTTATTTTTTATGAAGCGGGTCCCTGGGGGAACGTGAGCAGTGAAATATTTTGACCTCAGATTTTAATGCCATTTTTAAATTACATAAAATTATGTTGCTTCTCAACAGGGCGACTTTTAATGTGGGGGGGGGGGGGCATATCCATCTTCCCCAAAAGGGGCACTCTGGATACTACAAAAATAAAAATTGCTGAAGACTGAGGACAGAACAGATACTACACTGTGAATTATTTATTCATAAATAAATAAATAAACGTTTTCATATACAAGTTAGGCTCAAGGCCATGAAAAGTGTGGAGAGTGGCGTTGTTAGTCATTCTTTGCCCATCCTACATTTTGATCCATTCGGTAAAGCACTATTCCGTTCATTCTGTCATTGTTTGTTCATCGCGTTAACTTCAGCAGTCAACACTCTACCACGTTTTAGTACTTCTACAGAATTTGAACCGAACTGTTTTGTTTTTTTTACCCTAACTCTAATATAAAACCCAAAACTAAGTTTAGGTTTAGTTTGGCAAAAGTCGGTTTGGTTAGGTTCAAATTCTGTAGAACTGCCCACATTTTCTCTGAGTTATCCGACTTGAAATATCCCCAATAGATACTACACTTTGATCCTAGTTCTGGGGCCGGAAGAGTCTATTTAAACAATTCAAACCGCCAAAAAATTTAGAGAAAATGATATTAGCTATCGATTTAAATCGCTGAATGGAGAAAACAAAAATACAGACTTTTTATTTTAATGAATGAAGAAAATTCTAACACAGTTTAAGACTACTACTAATACTTTTGATTTTAAAATTAAGAAGTCTTTTAGTCTAAGAATTAAAGGAAAAAAGGAAAAAAGAATACTTTTATTACAATAAAATCTTTTTATATAAAACTAGGCGGACTTACTCGGTGTTGAAGTCATTTTAGTTTTTAATTTTTGTTTGCACATTTTTAAACTTAAGGTGATTATTTAAAAGGTTTCATATTAGCAGTCGTCTGAGCCGAACTAAATAATATAAAACATAAATTGTAACTGAATACCGTATTGCCAATAACACAGTGCAACAATAACAAATAAAAATTATTTAGGCAGAAGCAAAGTTTGGTTTGTCAGATTAAATGCTATTTGGGTGTGACTTTGAAAATCTGACAAGATAACTTTATATGTTAGAAAAATCGTTTTTTCTAATTTACCTATTATTCTAAGACACTCAGAATTTAGTAAATTCTAATTTAAAATGCCAGTCTCAAGCCATTATTTTTTTTTATGAATGTTCATTTGTTTAAAAGTTTTATTTTATATAAAAACAATAATAAAAAAAAAAACAAGCTGTATCGCCACAGCGTTGCCCGGGAGTCTTTTTACTTACATTTTTGTTTCGCTATTGAACCTCGCCTTCTTTTGCGTTTTGTCTTAATTTCCTGTAAGAAAATATTTACACTTTTGGAAAGATAATTCAATGAAGGAATATATGTTATTATAAAGTCGGTTTTGCAATAAAATTGATAGGGCGTCTTACGAAATGTTAAACTTTAAATCCCGTAAACATTTTCGAGTTTTTTTCTCTTTCTTTTAACGACAAAATAGACACGGTACGAAATAATATATATGTTTATTTACTCCTCTGCAGGAGTTAGGCACAAGGCCAGTTTTATCTTACTCCCACAAGTAAGATGTGACCACAGATATGTTTTAAAGCTGTTGCATGTCGGTTCCCCGCCCCAACCATTTTTTTAAAATCAGATTTTTGTAAACGCTTAATTGAATTACTTATCGTATCGTTTATTCATTACATTTACAATTGAATAAAATTATTTCAGATCTCCATGTAAAGTTGTATTTCTTGTTTGTTCACGAACTCCTCCTAGGGTTTTGGAAATAAACTACACCGTAACCATATATTTTCTGAAATTATCTTACGTAATCTACTTGATCGGGCGCAATAATTTCATGGGGTTTGCGCTTGCACCAAACAGCTTTATTTTATTGTATTTATAATTTGAAAATGGAGGTAGACTTAAATATTTTGAAACTATATAACCCAAAGTTATTGGATAAGTATATTTCATTCTGATCAAAGAGGGTACAATAATATCGTGGGGTCTGCGTTCACACCAAACATCCGTAAAAGATAACATCACTGCTTCTTACTGTATTTTATTTGATTTATAACTTGAAAATTATAAAATGAAAAATGCCGGGTGTGCCTTGATGGGGTTAAATATTGTAAATTTAGCAAAATTTATTTCAATAAATGTCACTTTGTCTACACCTCATCTCACTCAATGTTGTGTACATACTCTGACTCCACACTCCAAATTGAATATTATAAAATATTTAAAAAAATAAAAGGGGGGGGGGTAATATGGTGGTATTGGCCAGGACAGAAAAATATAGGGTCCCTCATTCAATCCCAAGCAACACGGATCTTTCTGATTTTTTAACATATCTAAAAAGTTAGGGGTTTTACGTAAATTGTCACAAACAGCCGATAAGTTATCTGACAATATTACTAACCAGCTGGTTACTATATAAAGCCATTCTACTGATCGGCAATGACATGTGTTTACACACAAACAGATGGTCGTTTTCGTTCAGGAAATGCAACGAAAATACAATTTCTCTCAAAAATGCAAACTTCAATTTTTGATTTTAGTTTTTCCTTCCATTATTGTATAATTAGGTTAGACATCACACATATTATGTAATGGCGATTTCTAATGTTTGTAATCAACAATGAGATACTGATGTAATTCCTAAGTCTCCATTGTTTTGTATAATCACATGCAACAAGATGCTTGGATATATTCACATCATGTGGATAATATTTTCGTGAGAAATCCAATTAGCATGAATTATAATTATTACCTAATTATAACATTTTGTTTCTTCTATCTTTTTAAATCTGTAATTTAAAAGTTTATTTAAGTGTTTAATCTGTTTAGCATGACGACATAACATTTGATAATATTTCTGAAATAATCAGTTGTAAAAAAAAAAAATCCAATATTACTTTTCACCGTTTCTTCTGTATTTGGAAATTTGAATAATTTCAAATTTTTAAACATATATTATTTGGATTATTCAGACTACTATTCTCATCTTTGTTATTATATTAATAACGTTTCGGCCCATTTAACCTCTGACCTTCTTGCGGGCTAGGAAGTCTAATTCTTTTCGAACTTTGGAACCTTCTCGTCGGACTTGGGAACCTGTATAGAATTTCGAACTGAACCATTTATTTAATCTGCAGGGGTAGATATAACATAGTAAAAAAAAAAACAATAAAATAATAATAATTCTGAAGTAATGCTACACATCTAAACAGGATTAGATTTAAGGTTCCCAAAATTCATACTAGAATTGTCCATATGGACACATGGCCTAACGTTTGAGAGCATTGATTCACAATCTTTTGGGGGATAAAGGTTCGGGTATCTTTAAGAATGATCAGTACAGTCGCGGACGGGGTCCAAAAAACTAACGAGAACGGGGTTATAAAAATAAATATGCAACAAGTGAGTTTAACCTACGTCGAGAAGAGATATTTGTCTACTTACCTATGATATTTGTTTGTATTTTTACGTACTATAAATGGGTTTTTATTAGATGTAAAAAAAATTTCTTGTTCATTTTTTACTCGTTTTTTTTTAGACAATATGGCATCTTGTGCTCACTTACGAGCAAGCGCCATTTTTTTTTTTTGCTAGTTCGTGTGACAAAACTATTGATTTCTAATAAATAGCAATTGGAACGGTCTAAAAATACAAACAAATATCACAGGTCAGTTTTAAATTAACTTTTATCGACGACAGTTACTTTTATTTGTTGTATATTTGTTTTTGCGTTTTCAGCGTACTGATCATTCTTAAAGATACCCAAAGGTTCAATAGTACAAACGATAATTAAGAATCACATAAATTAACACTTCTACCCTGTCATGGCTGAAAGAATAAGAACAATCTACCCCCGTGGATTAAATAAAGGGTTCAGCTCGAAATTCCGTACAGGTACCCATAAAGAAATCCCAAGTTCAACTAGAAGGTTCCCTAGTTCGAAAAGATGTGACTGGAAAAGGTCAGAGGTTACATCGACCGAAACGTTGTTATTATAACAGTTAAGTTGAACATAGTAGTCTGAATAATACAAATAATACATCCTCATCTACAAAGAAATCGAAAATATTTAATGAATTCACGTTTAACATTATATAGTCAACCAGCTGTATTTACTTGCCATTGTTTGTATTTACCTGAGTGGAAACATATTGCCGGGCGTAAAGAAAAATAATTTTAAAAATTCATGTTTACATTTAAAAAAAAAAGTTTTTTCAATGCATATTCGATTAATAGTAAATAAAAAAACAACAACATATTTATTAAAGTTACATACAGACGAGAAACACAGACACAGGATATCTTGTTTGATTGTTTTCTTAATACGAAGTATTGTATTTCAATATTATTTTCATTCTTTGTTGTGCACTGTTAATAATTTCAACTTGTTTAAACACCAACTAATCAGTTTTACCAAATTATTATTTTTAATTCAATCTATGATTTCTGTACCTTTTTTTTTAAATTCTCATAAATTAAGAGTTGAATGAGTCTTATCTTATTATAATAGTTTTAGTGTATGTCTGCAACCGAAAATACGTCATGTTCGCAAAAGTTGTGTAGCAGTAGCAGTCCTTACTACGACAAGAGTTTCTTTTTTTTTTAATCCGAAACATTGAGAATCATTGTTCTATTTTAAAAGTGATATTTTGGTTATCATCTAAACATGTTTGTATATTTGATGTGAGCTCCATTACACACTCGTCAGAACATAGAAATGTAATATCTGTCCAACACGTGCCAGCATGTAAAACGGACATTAAACCTAATATGATGATGATCACACACACACACACACACACACACACACACACACACACACACATAGGAAGAACTCAAAATTAAAAAAAGAGATTAACCGGTTTCGTTTGGATAAAACGTTAAAATGTTTTTTCCTTTCTGTCTTTCATACATCCTGTCTCCACGAAATTTAATTTTATTATATATATATATATATATATATATATATATATATATGACCTGAGATGACCTTATAAGGGTTAAAAGTTCGTTAAAACCCAACAAACAAACAAATATATATATATATATATATATATATATATATATATATATATATATATATAAGACGAAACGTTGATGAATACATTAAAAAAAAACATCTTTTGGTTTTTCCTTTTTCATTTTCCATGTTTATATATTTGTATGTACAGGATTCACTCCTAAACTAATTAACCGATCATTATGAATTTTGCTGCTAAGCGTGAAAGGTCGTAATGTGGGCTATGTTTAGTTTAGTTTTATGCAAAGAGGGGTTGCTCTGTAATAAAGACCAATAAATGTGCATTTATTTGTATATAAATAAGAATATATACTTCCATCCTATCACGCCAAAGTTAACAAGTAAAACATGCACCTTTTTCTAGTCCTTGGACGAAGCCAT
This sequence comes from Sepiola atlantica, assembly GCA_963556195.1. Lineage (NCBI taxonomy): Eukaryota > Metazoa > Mollusca > Cephalopoda > Sepiida > Sepiolidae > Sepiola > Sepiola atlantica. The sequence goes on from OY744515.1 coordinate 11,185,443, forward strand.
TTCAAATGGTGAGAGGAAGCGAAAAAGCAAATACCAAGTCAAACAACCACCTCAGACTGACGCCCCTCTGCCTGAAATGAATTCGGAAAGAAATCATTCTCTCTATAATAAAAAGTCAACGGTGGATGTTTTTTTAACTTTAGGCCATCAGAAATTATAATATAATTTATATATATATATATATATATATATATATATATATCACAAGTTTACAGCTCACATCTGCACCTGGAAACTGAAGAACCAAGCTGCTGCTAGCCAATTCTATGACATTTTTAAGGCTAAAGTGGCTATTGCCACTACAAAAAAACAGCTCTGGAAATACTGTGGAAGATGTGTGGTATGTATTGAAAGGTCCTTTTGTGAAGGTAGCCACCGAGTTATGCAGCCTCTCTAAAAACCATCAGTAGAGACTAGAGACCTGATGATGGATTAGTTGGGTGAAGAAAGACGGGCATGTTTACAGGTTTACTATATGCTCAAGAGGACAGGGAGCGTAGTCGAGGCTAAGGTTGCAAAAACTGCTTAGGGTGAAGCCAAAATGGGCTACCAAACATGCTGTTTTTGGATTGCCAAGTCTGAGGCTGAAAGGAAGACTTTTGCTAATATTTCACCAAATGATATCTACCAGTTAGCCAAACAAATGGACTGCACTAACCAGGATGTTGCAGGTGAAAAGTGTATCCGGAATGATGCTGGTAAAATCACACCTAATAATGGGGATCAGATGAAGGCTTTGGTGGAACATTATGTGAGACTCCTAAATGTCAAGTTTGAGTGGCCAAGTGACTCACTCCCTGAGGTATCTCCAATCGCTGAAACCCTGTGTTTCAGTGGAGTTAATTCAAAGTGTCATACACAAGATGAAAAAGTGTAAGGCTGCTGGTCCGGCCGGAATCATCATTGAAATGCTGAAAAGTGTAAGGCTGCTGGTCCGGCCGGAATCATCATTGAAATGCTGAAAAGTGTAAGGCTGCTGGTCCGGCCGGAATCATCATTGAAATGCTGAAAAGTGTAAGGCTGCTGGTCCGGCCGGAATCATCATTGAAATGCTGAAAAGTGTAAGGCTGCTGGCCCGGCCGGAATCATCATTGAAATGCTGAAAAGTGTAAGGCTGCTGGTCCGGCCGGAATCATCATTGAAATGCTGAAAAGTGTAAGGCTGCTGGTCCGGCCGGAATCATCATTGAAATGCTGAAAAGTGTAAGGCTGCTGGTCCGGCCGGAATCATCATTGAAATGCTGAAAAGTGTAAGGCTGCTGGTCCGGCCGGAATCATCATTGAAATGCTGAAAAGTGTAAGGCTGCTGGTCCGGCCGGAATCATCATTGAAATGCTGAAAAGTGTAAGGCTGCTGGTCCGGCCGGAATCATCATTGAAATGCTGAAAAGTGTAAGGCTGCTGGTCCGGCCGGAATCATCATTGAAATGCTGAAAAGTGTAAGGCTGCTGGTCCGGCCGGAATCATCATTGAAATGCTGAAAAGTGTAAGGCTGCTGGTCCGGCCGGAATCATCATTGAAATGCTGAAAAGTGTAAGGCTGCTGGTCCGGCCGGAATCATCATTGAAATGCTGAAAAGTGTAAGGCTGCTGGCCCGGCCGGAATCATCATTGAAATGCTGAAAAGTGTAAGGCTGCTGGTCCGGCCGGAATCATCATTGAAATGCTGAAAAGTGTAAGGCTGCTGGTCCGGCCGGAATCATCATTGAAATGCTGAAAAGTGTAAGGCTGCTGGTCCGGCCGGAATCATCATTGAAATGCTGAAAAGTGTAAGGCTGCTGGTCCGGCCGGAATCATCATTGAAATGCTGAAAAGTGTAAGGCTGCTGGTCCGGCCGGAATCATCATTGAAATGCTGAAAAGTGTAAGGCTGCTGGTCCGGCCGGAATCATCATTGAAATGCTGAAAAGTGTAAGGCTGCTGGTCCGGCCGGAATCATCATTGAAATGCTGAAAAGTGTAAGGCTGCTGGTCCGGCCGGAATCATCATTGAAATGCTGAAAAGTGTAAGGCTGCTGGTCCGGCCGGAATCATCATTGAAATGCTGAAAAGTGTAAGGCTGCTGGTCCGGCCGGAATCATCATTGAAATGCTGAAAAGTGTAAGGCTGCTGGTCCGGCCGGAATCATCATTGAAATGCTGAAAAGTGTAAGGCTGCTGGTCCGGCCGGAATCATCATTGAAATGCTGAAAAGTGTAAGGCTGCTGGTCCGGCCGGAATCATCATTGAAATGCTGAAAAGTGTAAGGCTGCTGGTCCGGCCGGAATCATCATTGAAATGCTGAAAAGTGTAAGGCTGCTGGTCCGGCCGGAATCATCATTGAAATGCTGAAAAGTGTAAGGCTGCTGGCCCGGCCGGAATCATCATTGAAATGCTGAAAAGTGTAAGGCTGCTGGTCCGGCCGGAATCATCATTGAAATGCTGAAAAGTGTAAGGCTGCTGGTCCGGCCGGAATCATCATTGAAATGCTGAAAAGTGTAAGGCTGCTGGTCCGGCCGGAATCATCATTGAAATGCTGAAAAGTGTAAGGCTGCTGGTCCGGCCGGAATCATCATTGAAATGCTGAAAAGTGTAAGGCTGCTGGTCCGGCCGGAATCATCATTGAAATGCTGAAAAGTGTAAGGCTGCTGGTCCGGCCGGAATCATCATTGAAATGCTGAAAAGTGTAAGGCTGCTGGTCCGGCCGGAATCATCATTGAAATGCTGAAAAGTGTAAGGCTGCTGGTCCGGCCGGAATCATCATTGAAATGCTGAAAAGTGTAAGGCTGCTGGTCCGGCCGGAATCATCATTGAAATGCTGAAAAGTGTAAGGCTGCTGGTCCGGCCGGAATCATCATTGAAATGCTGAAAAGTGTAAGGCTGCTGGTCCGGCCGGAATCATCATTGAAATGCTGAAAAGTGTAAGGCTGCTGGTCCGGCCGGAATCATCATTGAAATGCTGAAAAGTGTAAGGCTGCTGGTCCGGCCGGAATCATCATTGAAATGCTGAAAAGTGTAAGGCTGCTGGTCCGGCCGGAATCATCATTGAAATGCTGAAAAGTGTAAGGCTGCTGGTCCGGCCGGAATCATCATTGAAATGCTGAAAAGTGTAAGGCTGCTGGTCCGGCCGGAATCATCATTGAAATGCTGAAAAGTGTAAGGCTGCTGGTCCGGCCGGAATCATCATTGAAATGCTGAAAAGTGTAAGGCTGCTGGCCCGGCCGGAATCATCATTGAAATGCTGAAAAGTGTAAGGCTGCTGGTCCGGCCGGAATCATCATTGAAATGCTGAAAAGTGTAAGGCTGCTGGTCCGGCCGGAATCATCATTGAAATGCTGAAAAGTGTAAGGCTGCTGGTCCGGCCGGAATCATCATTGAAATGCTGAAAAGTGTAAGGCTGCTGGTCCGGCCGGAATCATCATTGAAATGCTGAAAAGTGTAAGGCTGCTGGTCCGGCCGGAATCATCATTGAAATGCTGAAAAGTGTAAGGCTGCTGGTCCGGCCGGAATCATCATTGAAATGCTGAAAAGTGTAAGGCTGCTGGTCCGGCCGGAATCATCATTGAAATGCTGAAAAGTGTAAGGCTGCTGGTCCGGCCGGAATCATCATTGAAATGCTGAAAAGTGTAAGGCTGCTGGTCCGGCCGGAATCATCATTGAAATGCTGAAAAGTGTAAGGCTGCTGGTCCGGCCGGAATCATCATTGAAATGCTGAAAAGTGTAAGGCTGCTGGTCCGGCCGGAATCATCATTGAAATGCTGAAAAGTGTAAGGCTGCTGGTCCGGCCGGAATCATCATTGAAATGCTGAAAAGTGTAAGGCTGCTGGTCCGGCCGGAATCATCATTGAAATGCTGAAAAGTGTAAGGCTGCTGGTCCGGCCGGAATCATCATTGAAATGCTGAAAAGTGTAAGGCTGCTGGTCCGGCCGGAATCATCATTGAAATGCTGAAAAGTGTAAGGCTGCTGGTCCGGCCGGAATCATCATTGAAATGCTGAAAAGTGTAAGGCTGCTGGTCCGGCCGGAATCATCATTGAAATGCTGAAAAGTGTAAGGCTGCTGGCCCGGCCGGAATCATCATTGAAATGCTGAAAAGTGTAAGGCTGCTGGTCCGGCCGGAATCATCATTGAAATGCTGAAAAGTGTAAGGCTGCTGGTCCGGCCGGAATCATCATTGAAATGCTGAAAAGTGTAAGGCTGCTGGTCCGGCCGGAATCATCATTGAAATGCTGAAAAGTGTAAGGCTGCTGGTCCGGCCGGAATCATCATTGAAATGCTGAAAAGTGTAAGGCTGCTGGTCCGGCCGGAATCATCATTGAAATGCTGAAAAGTGTAAGGCTGCTGGTCCGGCCGGAATCATCATTGAAATGCTGAAAAGTGTAAGGCTGCTGGTCCGGCCGGAATCATCATTGAAATGCTGAAAAGTGTAAGGCTGCTGGTCCGGCCGGAATCATCATTGAAATGCTGAAAAGTGTAAGGCTGCTGGTCCGGCCGGAATCATCATTGAAATGCTGAAAAGTGTAAGGCTGCTGGTCCGGCCGGAATCATCATTGAAATGCTGAAAAGTGTAAGGCTGCTGGTCCGGCCGGAATCATCATTGAAATGCTGAAAAGTGTAAGGCTGCTGGTCCGGCCGGAATCATCATTGAAATGCTGAAAAGTGTAAGGCTGCTGGTCCGGCCGGAATCATCATTGAAATGCTGAAAAGTGTAAGGCTGCTGGTCCGGCCGGAATCATCATTGAAATGCTGAAAAGTGTAAGGCTGCTGGTCCGGCCGGAATCATCATTGAAATGCTGAAAAGTGTAAGGCTGCTGGTCCGGCCGGAATCATCATTGAAATGCTGAAAAGTGTAAGGCTGCTGGCCCGGCCGGAATCATCATTGAAATGCTGAAAAGTGTAAGGCTGCTGGTCCGGCCGGAATCATCATTGAAATGCTGAAAAGTGTAAGGCTGCTGGTCCGGCCGGAATCATCATTGAAATGCTGAAAAGTGTAAGGCTGCTGGTCCGGCCGGAATCATCATTGAAATGCTGAAAAGTGTAAGGCTGCTGGTCCGGCCGGAATCATCATTGAAATGCTGAAAAGTGTAAGGCTGCTGGTCCGGCCGGAATCATCATTGAAATGCTGAAAAGTGTAAGGCTGCTGGTCCGGCCGGAATCATCATTGAAATGCTGAAAAGTGTAAGGCTGCTGGTCCGGCCGGAATCATCATTGAAATGCTGAAAAGTGTAAGGCTGCTGGTCCGGCCGGAATCATCATTGAAATGCTGAAAAGTGTAAGGCTGCTGGTCCGGCCGGAATCATCATTGAAATGCTGAAAAGTGTAAGGCTGCTGGTCCGGCCGGAATCATCATTGAAATGCTGAAAAGTGTAAGGCTGCTGGTCCGGCCGGAATCATCATTGAAATGCTGAAAAGTGTAAGGCTGCTGGTCCGGCCGGAATCATCATTGAAATGCTGAAAAGTGTAAGGCTGCTGGTCCGGCCGGAATCATCATTGAAATGCTGAAAAGTGTAAGGCTGCTGGTCCGGCCGGAATCATCATTGAAATGCTGAAAAGTGTAAGGCTGCTGGTCCGGCCGGAATCATCATTGAAATGCTGAAAAGTGTAAGGCTGCTGGTCCGGCCGGAATCATCATTGAAATGCTGAAAAGTGTAAGGCTGCTGGTCCGGCCGGAATCATCATTGAAATGCTGAAAAGTGTAAGGCTGCTGGTCCGGCCGGAATCATCATTGAAATGCTGAAAAGTGTAAGGCTGCTGGTCCGGCCGGAATCATCATTGAAATGCTGAAAAGTGTAAGGCTGCTGGTCCGGCCGGAATCATCATTGAAATGCTGAAAAGTGTAAGGCTGCTGGTCCGGCCGGAATCATCATTGAAATGCTGAAAAGTGTAAGGCTGCTGGTCCGGCCGGAATCATCATTGAAATGCTGAAAAGTGTAAGGCTGCTGGTCCGGCCGGAATCATCATTGAAATGCTGAAAAGTGTAAGGCTGCTGGTCCGGCCGGAATCATCATTGAAATGCTGAAAAGTGTAAGGCTGCTGGTCCGGCCGGAATCATCATTGAAATGCTGAAAAGTGTAAGGCTGCTGGTCCGGCCGGAATCATCATTGAAATGCTGAAAAGTGTAAGGCTGCTGGTCCGGCCGGAATCATCATTGAAATGCTGAAAAGTGTAAGGCTGCTGGTCCGGCCGGAATCATCATTGAAATGCTGAAAAGTGTAAGGCTGCTGGTCCGGCCGGAATCATCATTGAAATGCTGAAAAGTGTAAGGCTGCTGGTCCGGCCGGAATCATCATTGAAATGCTGAAAAGTGTAAGGCTGCTGGTCCGGCCGGAATCATCATTGAAATGCTGAAAAGTGTAAGGCTGCTGGTCCGGCCGGAATCATCATTGAAATGCTGAAAAGTGTAAGGCTGCTGGTCCGGCCGGAATCATCATTGAAATGCTGAAAAGTGTAAGGCTGCTGGTCCGGCCGGAATCATCATTGAAATGCTGAAAGCTGCTGAGAAAGAGGGAATTGAGTTGGTGAAGCAATTAGTTGAGACAGGTTTTCATGACAGTGAGATCCCAAAGAACTGCGAGATGAGCTACATCCTCAACCTCTACAAGAGCAAGAATGAGGCCCTTGGCCGCAGCAATTATCGTGGCCTTAGGCTTACTGACCAGGTAAGAAAAATGCTCGAGCGTATCTTGGACACTCACATATGTGGGATAATGAGCATCAACAAGATGCAGTTCGGTTTTGTGCCTGACAGAAGCACCTTAGATGCCATTTTCATTGCATGTCAACTGCAGGAAAAGTACATCGCATCCAGAAAACCTCTCTACTTTTCATTTGTGGATCTTGAGAAGGGATTTGACCGCTCAACGTTTTTGGCCATGTACAGTGTGCCACCTTCTGCATCAACTCAACACACAGGTGTATGGAAGACCAAGGAAAACCTGGCTTGAGTGCGTACGCAGTGACTTAACTGCTTGCAACAGGACTAGTATCAACCCTATGGTCGAACAGCATGGAGAGCAGGCGTGAGACGTTACCTGGTGTTACCCACCCTGGAGTTTGGGACACATGCAGGACTTTAAATACAAAACCGGATGATGGGGGATGGGATATGAAAAATTAAATTACTAATGTATTTCTATGATTTCATATGAATACTTTAGTAATATTAGATAAATTGTGAGTGCAAATATTGGTAATGCATAATTCTTTTCTCTCACTTTTTACAAAGGGTGTATGCTAGTGTGTGTATGTGTGTATGTGTGTGTGTGTGTATGTATGTATGTGTGTGTATATATATATATATGTATGTATGTGTGTGTATATATATATATATGTATGTATGTGTGTGTATATATATATATATATATGTATGTATGTATGTATGTGTGTGTATATATATATATATGTATGTATGTATGTATGTGTGTGTATATATATATATGTATGTATGTATGTGTGTGTATATATATATATGTATGTATGTATGTGTGTGTATATATATGTATGTATGTGTGTGTGTTCTTTTTCCTTATCAGCTACTAATTTCATGGAATTATCACTATGGAGTCTCTTTATAATATTATTGTTGTCATGGATGAGTATTTTTAACACTGAGACAGTCTTTTTTATTTACATATAATATATATATATATATAATTTGTTATTTTATCACCTAGTGATTTTCTAAAATAATTCCGTATACATTTAAAGTCTCTTTATGTTGAATTAACATACTATTTTATTTTGACTAATGTATATAGAAATATAAAAACGAATGGAGAACATTTACTGCTGATATTGTTTATATCAAGTAAGATTTCCCTTTCTTGCTTCTGTCGATGGCGCAGTGAATAAAAGCTTGGACTGTTGAAAAAATGATTGTATTTAAATATCACCATAAAGCACTCATATATCTAGCAACACTGAAGAGCTGTGGTACAACGAAACGGTATCTCTGGATGTATGTATATATATATATATATATATATATATATATATATATATATATATATATATATGCCCATCCTTCATGGGTTGAGCACTGTAGGAACTGAAATCGCCAGCTGTCATTAGCGATAATGCAAGGCTCTTCATAAAAACGAATAGAGCACTCTTTGCCTGTAGATATTGTTTATATAAAAAGTATATACCAAGTTTCGAAATGAAAAGCCTCAAACGAAAATGAATTTTACGTACGTTTCAAGAGGAATATTTTAAATAGTTTTTAGAAATGAGTCATCAAAACTCAAGACGTAACCAACAAAGGGTTGATTTGCTGATAAACAAACTATACACCTATTGGCACTGCTGGTTTAGTATTATTAAACTGGACTATTGTTCAGGAGAGATGAAGAAAAATATGTTACTTGGGTCATCTGTAATTATAAACGTCTGATTTTTATAAATAAATATCTTTTGCGATAATGTTTCGTTTATGATTTTTTACTGTTGAGAGTAATTTTTTTCCAACTATGGACTGTCTCTCAAATCTAAGAGAAATATCCCATGAATCGTTCTTCGCCATAGACATTTCTTTTGGATCATGAATTGTGGACCCTTCAGAGATATTTTCACTTTCCAAGTATCTTTAAATCACAATTTTCGGTAACTGTCTAAGTGTTACTTTGTAATCCACTCCCTCTATTGGCCCTTCCGTTTCATGGATTAGAAGTACACTTCAATAAAATTACAAGACAAATAAACAGAAAACAATATTTTCGGAGAATCGTGTCGACATTGTTAATCAAACTGTCCTGCTGACAGAGGTGGGGAATCAAATAAAAAAAAAAAATGCTGACTTCCGTCTCCGGAGTTGGTTTGAAAATAATACAGACTCTGACTCCTGCAAAAATTACTGACTCTTTCTCGTCCGACTCCCTACCTCAGAAGTGGGAAGTCAACTCTGACTTCCTGTCTAACTTCTGCAAAATTTGCTGATTCTGACTCCCTATCTCAGAGGTGTGGAGTCAATTCCTACACCAAATCCAACTTCTAATCCCTGCAAAGATTGTCCGCTCCTGATCCTGACTACCCACATTTGCCTGTTGATCTCAATCTTTTGTAGTATAAACCATCACAGATGTTGTGTTGTGGTTGGCGTTTAAAGCTGGACAAGAGTGTTCATAATTCGGACGGAAAGAAGAAAGTACCAAATGCGATTGTTTTATAAAATTTGATCTCCTCTCATTTTTCTTAATTATTCGACCGACTAGCTCAGAGAGATTTCACATGCTGTGGAGGAAATTCAGAATAAAAACTACAGCTGTTACCAATGAGAACTCAATGGTAAACGTCTGTTGCGAGAATGCAAAATGATTTGCAACAATGATCAAAAGAAATGTAAAGTACTTGAAATCTGAAGAGACTTGTTATCACTAGAACTCCAGGGAATGCTACTTGATTTATGTATTTAATAGTGTCATAATTTCATACCAACAACTGTGGCTCAATTGGTTTGTTTGCCGTACTTAATTTTGAACCTCACCCCCGGACCATAATTATTTTTACTCTGATTTTATCCCCAAAAGAACTTATACATTTTTAATTACAATAGAAAGCAGATTGTTTATTTTTATTTCTTGTAATCTACATAATTTATGGAAATTAGGACCCTGGGAAATGCCGGGTAGCCTTGTTAGCAATATATATATATATATATATATATATATATATATATATATATATATATGGTTCCTTAGGAGGCATAAAATGTTTACTAATACCAATAATTGTCATGTATATAACATCTAATTAATTTTAAAAATATTGCACTGAAGTAACAAATTGAAAACCCAAATACTTCTTTGGTAATATTTTTAGTCCCTAAATAGGCCACAACTATTACCTTCTAAAATACATGTCGGGCCTCAAAAGCATTTGGGGTAATTATAGCCTGCAAAGCAGGATAATTTGCTTCAGCTTTCCTCCTATGAAATTGTCTGGTATGTCGAATACAATTTGTCCTACGATTGTCATTAGTCGTTGGCTATTTATACTCTCCTCTCATTTAAGATCCACCACTTCAAAAAGACAAAAACATCAATAAAATAGTAAAAAATGAGCAAAACAAATGTAGAAGACATGTTTATTTTTTGTAATTATTAGACAACTAAGATGATTCTAATGACTATATTTAAGCATCTTCTATTTTAATTGTTTTGGGCTCCAAAATTCCTCAGTTCTCATCAGAGCCGATGTCAACGTTCGAGGATTGTGAGAGCATGAAACTGTAGTAGGGCAGTATTGAAATAAGATTTCCTTTTACTTTTAAATGTAATTGTTGATGAGTTATAGTGTTTAGCGCAAATGCAGAATCCACATTATTATAAAATCAAAGTCAATTTTAATCCTCTTCAGGATCCTTCATTTTTAGCGTCACTCTTTTTTATTTATGAAATTTTGGGGATTGGAAGTTTCTTTGATCTTTTTTCTTTTGATCTTTTATGATCTTCAGACTTTACCGAAGACTTACAAGGCGTAAAGTTGATAGATCAAGTCTAGAAAGTGATTGTGAGAATAATTGAACAGCAAATAAGAAACCATAGAAGCATAGATGAAATGCAGTTGGGTTTTATGCCTGTGCAAACTACTCCAGTTGCTTTATTTATCCTGAGACAAATGCCTTAAGTACCTTAACAAGAAAAGGAACCTGTATATCGCTTTTGTGGATCTGGAGAAAACTTTTGACAGTGCCAAAAGATGTTGTCTGGTGGGCTTTGCGTAAGCTAGGGGCAAATGAGTGGTTGGTTAAGGTTGTTCAAGCAATTTACAGAAATGCTCAAAGTCGTGTTCGAATTAACGGCACATTTCGTGACAGCTTTAATGTTAAAGTAGGAGTATATCAGGGTTCTGTACTGAATCTTGCTTTTCATTTGTGTCTTAAAAGCATTGACCAGGGAGTTTCGTATGCATTGTCCAGAAGAGATGCTGTATGCTGATTGTTTAGTACTTGCCTGTGAAATAATGGATGACCTACTTGTTAAGTTTAAGACTTGGAGGAATACTATGGAAAGTAAAAGTCTGAAAGTGAGTGTTACCAACACCAAAGTGATGATCAGTGGGTTTAGCGTTAGAAAGTTCCCCAAAAGAGGAAATTTTCTCAATTTGTGGAAAGGGAGTCTGGTGCAGTTCAATTTTTTGTGGTACTTGTAAGCATTGGGTACACAAGAAGTGCAGTGGAATTACTGGTAGGTGGAGAGAGGATAACCAGTTTATGTGTAAGAAGTGAAAGGCAATAGAGATGGATGAGAACTCAGGTATGGACAAAGTTATATAACATCTATTAGCTCGGGGAAGATTGCAAATGGCTGCCGCGATGTTCTATATATAGTTATCTGCAAGGTACAGATAACTCTGTCCTGCCTGACCCAAGGGCAGATCACTCTACATTACTTATATGAAAGTATATTTGGATGACAAAGCTATTAAAGTTTTTGAGAAGTTTTGTTATCTTGGTGATATCATTGGAGCACAGGATGGAGCAGGTGCTAGTATTATTGCAGAGTTAGAAGTGAATGGATGAAGTTCAGGGAACTTCTGCTATTACTTACCAGTAAAGTGTTACCACTGTCGACCAAGGGAAGAGTCTATCAGACATGTGTATTCGATATGAGGATGTATGGAAGTGAAACCTGATCACTGAGGGTTGAGGACATGCGTTGCATGGAGAGAAATGAAATGAGAATGATACGATGGATGTGTAATGTGAGTCTTAAAGACAGGTTTAGTTTTGATGACTTATGATGAAAATTAAATCAGGACAGTATAGGGGGATGTGTGCAGAAGAGGAGACTTAGATGGTATGGCCACATTGAAAGAATGGATGAGAGCTCTTAGGTTAGTAGGTGTAAAACAGTTAAGGTAGCAGGTGTAGTTCACAGGAGAAGGCCAAGGCAAACATGAGAGGAAGTCATAAACAATCGACTTAAATGAAAAAGGGTTAAGTAAAGACTCGGCTAGAGATAGGTCACTTTGGAAGTCAACTTCTTAAAGCCGTCCAACACATGCCAGCATGTAAAATGGATGTTAAACCGATGATGATTATGATTATGATTTATTAAGTCAACTTCTTAAAGCCGTCCAACACATGCCAGCATGTAAAATGGATGTTAAACCGATGATGATTATGATTATGATTTATTAAGTCAACTTCTTAAAGCCGTCCAACACATGCCAGCATGTAAAATGGATGTTAAACCGATGATGATTATGATTATGATTTATTAAGTCAACTTCTTAAAGCCGTCCAACACATGCCAGCATGTAAAATGGATGTTAAACCGATGATGATTATGATTATGATTTATTAAGTCAACTTTATACTTTCTCGTTCATAAGATGTCTGCGCATAAAGTCTGGTTGAAATCTAAACAGTAGATTCTGAGTCTATGGTAGATAAACAGATGGAAACTTCATTCTATTTATTAGATCAGTTTTTTTTAATGTTTTAATTCAATGAAAGAAGAAGAAAAAGAAGAAGAAAAAGACTAACGAGTAATAGTAAAGATATTACTCGGTTGAGAATTTTCGAGTTCATACCTACATGTGAGTTAATGTTTTTTAAAATTTTATTTTGGGATCTCACACTATGTTTATGCAGATGTCAGAGAAGAGAATTAATTTGATATTTGTGTGCCGTTTTAAAATGATTAGGCGGTGTGAAAGTTCTGCCACATCCATCCTATAGTCCAGATGTTTCTCCATCTGACTACATCCTCTTCCAATCAAAATTTTATGAAGGGTTTCCGATTTGAGTCTTTTAATTAAATTCAAGAAATTCGTCAAGTTTTCTTTTATTCAAAGCCAAATATTTGTAGGTCTTTGGCAGACAGTCGTGGATAATGATGGTCTTTTTTTGTGAAAAAATAGTTCTTTTTCAAGGAATTGTTACATTATCATTATTCAAATATGGTGCACAAACTCTTTCCTCAACCGAATATAATAATAAGCGGTGATGCAGCATTGTATAAGAATGGCTTGGGCCACATATTGCCATTGGATGTTAGTTCATCACATACATTGTAGTTCACTCTTTTCAACTAACTTCCTTTCCTCTCAGTAATCGCTCACTAATAACAACAGGTGGTGTTCCCTGGAGTCTGAGTGACAACTATTAGATACTGTTACCATCGCGGGTGTATGACATCACCCATCCATGCGTCTTCTGTTGTAACCCAAGTTGTCATCAATGCTCACGCTGTTAAACTCGGCTGCTCCTCGGCTGTTGATTGAAAACCTTGTGGACGCTGGTTTGGTTTAAAAAGTTTTATTTAAATAGAACAAAGACAGAAACTGAAATGCGTGTGTACGAGAGAGAGAGAGAGAGAGAGAGAATGAATGAATGAATGAATGAATTGGAGAGAGAGATACCAATAATATATGGACAGACAAGCCGACTTTTAGCTACCTGTACACCACCATGCCCGCCTCCCTGCCGAGGCTGGCTGGGACGGCCACGTCTTGCATCTGTTCAGGTCGATTGTTGGCAGGCTAAGAGACAGAACCATTCTCTCTGGCAGGAGTCACGTGATTTCTCGACTTCCGCTTTTAAGTCCCCCTACTTTTAGGGCGCCCTTCCTCCGGCACCCCCATCGCTATCTAACAAGTCACGCCAGATTTCCAGCACACTCTGCTTCTTTCAATCATCATTGCAAATAACTTTGCATTCTTGCAACAGTTGTTTACCATTAAGTTCCTGCTGATAACAGCCATTTGGTTTCTCTAAAATTTGCGTGACAATAAGCCTTCTAAGGATTGCAGTACTCTCTGTGCCCTTCCAGTGAAATTCTGGATGGTTCTTTCCATCTTCTATCTTTTCGTTCTCCCAGAGACCCTCCCCGACAATTTTTTGTGGCACCAACTAATACTGGTACAACAGGATTCTTTTTTTGTTTTTTTTATTATTTCACTCACTAGGAGTTTTCACACAAGTCATTATCAGTGACAACAAGTCTCCTTAGATTTCCAGCACTGTCCACCTCGTTCGATAATCTTTGCAAGTCATTTTGTGTTATCGCAACAGTTGTTTACCATTGATTTCTCGCTAGCAACGGCCGTTGGTCTTCTCTAAAATTTGAGTGACAATAAGCTCATTAAGGTTTCAGTACTCTCGCACTCTTCCAATGGATGTTTACTTGTTGCTCTTCTTCCTCGGTCTTTCCATCCTTCTTGAACTTTTATGACAATTTTGTGTGCTCTCAGCTGACTTAAAATTAAAAAAACGTCATAAAATATTGTGCACTGTATGTGAATATAATACTGACAAAAGCACAAAAAGGAACAGTTGTATCGGGCTAATTACATTATTATCAACAACAACAAGAATCTAGTGCTAAACTGCACAGAAATGTATCTTCTCACATGTATTCAAAATATGAACAAGTGAAAGAAATATGCTTCAATTATTTTATTGAAGCGCAACAATTGTGTGCAGGCAAAAAAAATTTTTTGTGCGAAACGATTCACTCCACATGACGTTTCAGTATTATTGTATACTTTCTTCAGAAACGCAGAAGCCAACAAGCCGTATCGTTTTTTTTTTTTTTTTTTTTTTACTAATGAGTCACCACGTCAAGGCCCAAAACTGTTCGAGGATAAGGGTTAATAAGATGGATAGATTGACAGGTGAATGATGATGAATATTATGAAAGGATTGAAAATATCCACATACCACTCACTCAAAACAGTACACCCAGAAAATAGCAATTTTCTCCCCTTTGTCAGAAACATCGCTTATTGAATGTGAGGACTGAAGGGCAAAAAGGGAGGTAAGTGAGAGTTACGAGGTTGCTGAAAATAAACCCATGGTCAACTTTCTGCTCTCCTTAAATTAAAAGAAATTATATAATATAGAATGAATAATTCTGTTCTCATGTAAAATAAAGTTTTTTACGCGCACAAACACACGCATAGAGAGAGAGACAAGAGGAGTTTGAATTACCTTCTAGAAACCATCATCCAGTATCTTCAGTCTCTCTGTACAAGGGTTTGTTCTGGACAACCTGACATGAGGATACTTCACCCTACAAGTTAACCCTGACCAGATATTCAAAATAACATAGTATTTGAAGCGCATATAAGATCCCCTCGACATTGACTCATATGTAATGTTACCTCAGGTAACAACATTTAGCTGGATACTTCACCAGACCAGTTGAATTCTTGTCCTGGAATCCGTTAAGACCAAGAGACCAAAAGAAAGATATACTATAACATAATCAACTGGTCAATTGAGGAGAGGAAAATTAATGTTCTGAACTTTTTTTACTAACTCAACGTTTGAGAGATAAAAGAGAACTTTAATAGAATATTTGAATCTCATATAGAGATCAAGTGTTAGCCCCAGGTAGGGGTCCTTTGATTTCTGAGAAGTTCGACTAAAGTAAAATGAAACATAAAAAGAGAGACAAAAGAGAGAAAGTAGCAATCCTAGTCGAAGTCAGTGTCCCTAATGATGCTGGCTTAAACAGAGCTGAGAAGGAGAAGATAACAAAATACCAAGGTCTTATGTAAGACATGAAAAGAAACTGGAATCTGAGGCAGATCTCCATCATTTCAGTAATTATAGGAGCAACCGGGCTCATGAAAAAGAATTTCAAAAACTACCTGACGAATATACCCAGTGAACCAAGTGCAAAAGAGATACAAACAATTGTGCTTAAATGGACAGTTAGAATCTTAAAATGATCTCTCGGTTGGAGTCTCTGAAATAGTGGGTGAATGTCTGGCATCTGACAGAAGTAAATAGGCATATAAACTCATATGTTTATTTAAAATATTAATTAATTACTGAAAGTATTACAATAATGTACTAATACTTAGTTGCCATTCCGTTTGCTTTTTAATATCAGGACCTGTTTATGCCTTCTGGTGATCAGTTCACGAACATTATCTTGAGGGATTTCTTTTCATGCTTCACACAGTAATCTTAAAACTTCTGTTTTTGAAGATTTCAGTCTATTATGGGCCAGTAATGTTTGATAGGGTTCATATCTGGCGAAGGACTTTGGCCACAGAAGTTTTGTTTCATCCCATTTTGATGCAACCAATCTTGTGTGCGTTTTAGCAGCGTGGCAAAGAGCACCATTTTCTGTAAATAAAAACTTGTGTTTTATTATTTTCCACTAGAGAATATTGAAAGGAGCCTTTCCTACAATATACAAACATATTTAACAGAAATAGTGATAAAACATGAGTCACAGGTAACCGATGATAAACTAATCGCCCCTTCAAAAAGAATAGGGTGGTCTCCTAGAACTAAACAGAACCATCATTCCAATTCACGGGTTGGGCCATAAGCAAACTAAACGCCCCCCCCCCCCAGAATGAGCTAGCCATGAACAGATACTACATTTTGAATTATTTATTTGCTAAAAAAATAGTGATACAATTTTAACAAATCAGGCACAAGGCCCTCAAAATTTTGGGAGGGGAGTCAGTGATCATCCTCTGTCTATCCTACTCTTAACTAGACACATTCTGACTCATTTGTCCAAGAGTGAGTGAAAGTGATGGACAAACGGTGAACGAGAGAAATTCCTTTCTCTCGTTCACCGTTTGTTCATTACTTTCACTTCCGCAATCCTCACAATATCGCATTTATTCTATGGGCTACCCTACTTAAAATATACTTGGCCTTTTGGCTAAGATCAAAGTGTAGTATCTGTTCCGATGGATACTGCACCCCATACTGGTGTTGTCTTGGCCTTCGGGTCTTGATTTACGCCGGTCAATGGGTCTGTCCTGTGCAGTTCTGGGAGGTCCACCTTCCCAGGCTTTGCCTCCCCTCTTTGAGGAGGAGTAAGTTTATTGCTTACTGCCTGAGGCGCCTCTACCGGGGAATGCTGACGGGGCTGCCCAGGCAATTTTTAAACCCCACTTTCCCGACCCTACCTTGGGTCACATCTTACTTGTGGGAGTAAGATAAAAACTGGCCTTGTGCCTAACTCCTGGAGAGGAGTAAATCAATACCCAACTTAAAATATCCCCAATCTTTGATAGCTACGTGACGAGCCTGAACGAGTTTCATCAAAATAAATACATTTCTCCAATGTATGGTCCACTGTAAATAAAACACAGAATGGAGATCACATGATACAAAACGATTGTTATGTAAAGTTTCTGTTTTTTTTAATTCTTTGAAAAAAAAAAAAATTCTAATCTTAAGTCTAACATTAATTCTTACTTTTAAAGTGATTAGTGATGATGAGGAGGATGATGATGATGATGACATTTAGCAATTTATAAGTTCACCTTAGTACATGTTTAAATGGATCCTGGTTTGGATGACATGGACAATGGTCACATCTTTGGATGTATCAAGACCCATGATACTATTTAATATATAATAAATGGAGCAATAGACAAAAATGCATGTTATAAATGAAAGAGATAAAAACATGGGTAACGAACAAAACATATTTATTTTAGTATTGGAACAATTAACTGGAATAAAAAAAAATCGGAAATTTTTTGGCTATCGAAATCGGAAAAATGTGTGCCTATTTTCCGACGTGCAACACGATTCTTTTAATTGTTTTTTTTGTTTGTTTGTTTGTTTTTGTTTAAAACTTAATTTTCCATTGCTGGTACTAATGATAAAATGATAAATATCTATTGATTTTAAACTACCAGTAAAACTAAAATCTATAGATCACTCCTCCACAATTGTACTTTTGCGTTTGCAAAAATATATGCACTTATCACATGGGTTTTTACGATGATCCGAAAATAAAAAAAAATAAAAAACTCTATTTAGAGATTTTAAAAGAATCGGAATCGGAATCAGTAATTGTATCGGAATCTGGAATTTAGAACAGAATCGGTAATTGTATCGGAATCGGGAAAAATATTGGAATCGTCCCATCACTAATTTATATATCCTCAAATTTACAATAATATTAAAGATATTTTGTGTGAGAGAATTGTTTGTCTGTGTTTGAAATATTAAATGTTTTCATTTGTAGAAAGTTCGAAGTGAGTAAAAGGCACGGGTGTTAGAAATATGTATGTGTTTGCTTAGCATTCCATTTTGTGTGTGTGTTTACCTTTTACGTTGGGCTGTAATTGTAGAAAGAGGAGCAGTAATAGCTGTTAAGGGATCTTCAGTGTGGCATAAGTGATGGCTTTTTTGTGCATGCTTTGCCTTTGTTGGGTGCTTCTTGTTGTCTTTATCACCTCTGTGTAGTGATGGCATCATAGATGCGTAAAATGGAAGAACTCTTTCTTTTGGTTATTGAGTGCCTCTTTATATTGGAATCAGCTATCTCTGAGAGTCTCCAAGAGAATTCTTCACATTGGTTGAGAATTTTCGAGTTCATACCTACACGTGAGTTAATGTTTTTTAAATTTTATTTAGGGATCTCACGCTGTGTTTATGCAGATGTCAGAGAAGAGAATTAATTTGAGCGTTTCCCATTTCCACTCAGTACAGAAAGAGGAAGAACTTAAAAGAGGAACGAGTAAGTTGAATGAATGGAGAAAGAAAGAGAATAACTTGTACAAGCTAGTATCTTTTTTCATGTTTCTCATCTTGCATACCTATTTACTAATATACCACACTTTAACTTTATTTACTTTAACATGTGAATAGTATTCAATTTAAGAAAAAAAATATTTACTTAAATTAATGTTTTATTTTAGCCAGGCATTGTCATCTTCTTCATCTTCATCATGTTCTTCTTCATCTTCATGTTCTTCTTCTTGTTGTTGTTCTTGTTCGTCTTTGTCTTCTTGATGTTGTTCTTTTTCTTCTTCATGTTTTTGTTGTTCTTCGTATTTTCCTTCTTGTTCTTGTTCTTTGTGTTCTAGTTGTTCTTCTTTGTATCCTTCATCTTTTTTTTCTTTGTGTTGTTGTTCTTTTTTGTGATCTTCTTGTTCTTCTTGTTGTTTTTCTTCTTCGTGTTCTTCTTGTCCTTCTTCTTTGTGTTCTTGTTGTTCTTCTTCGTGTCCTTGTTCTTGTTGTTCTTCTTCTTCGTGTCCTTCTTGTCCTTCTTGTCCTTCTTCTTTGTGTTCTTGTTGTTCTTCTTCGTGTCCTTGTTCTTGTTGTTCTTCTTCTTTGTGTTCTTCTTGTCCTTCTTGTTCGTGTCTTTGTTGTTGTTGTTTTTCTTCTTCTTCGTGTTCTTCTTCTTCTTAATTTTTAAATTATTTTTCTTGTTAAAATCAATGTTTTAAACACTAATTTTATGGTATCCTTCTGTAGTGTTACAGTGGAACAAATCAACAGACTATCTGGACTGCAGCTCATCATGTAAACAGCTGGAATCTTGTTGTGTAGATAACACATAGCAGTAGTAGGCGTCGTTGTGATGTTTCCTTTTTTGTGTTGTTGCAGCCATATTATTCTTGTTAATAACAGTGGTTGTAAAAGTTATAACGACAGCACCCATTTTGGGTTTAACAATTCATTTGAAGTTTTTCATTTTCATTTACGGTATACATACATAATACCATATGGGTCTTCCCTCAACCCATCCCCCATAGGAGAAAGGAAGCAGCTGTCCTAAACACGACCACTCTTCTTCAAGGTTCAGAAACAAGACAAAGATTTTATCAGCTTATACGCTATGTGTCAGTGGAGACTTTCTGTCTGTGATGCAACATTCTGACCATGTAGATCTAAGTCTAATCTATAACTTCTAATGGAATTTTCCGATTTTCTAGCCCATCTAACCTTCATGTGGAGAATTCCGTTTTTAACACACCCACGTCCAATATTGCTACCTTTCCACCTGGACAACGGCAAGTAAACCTGCTAGTAAGGTATAATATAAATCACTGAGTTGTATGCATATCCTGATTTATGTTTGTAGGCAAATTTTAAACATACACAGACATACACACAAATCAGTCTGACCTGTGTGACCGTCTGAAAGCAAAGAGTAGTGAGAGTAAAAAGACGGATCAATTTACTGGCAAAAGAGTTCTAATATTTGAACCTACAAACTAAACTAAGTCACCAAAGATCTCTATCTGAACAAAGACATCTAAATGAATAAATGCGAAAGATTTTTCCATCTATCTAAACTACATTGGATATCAAAACAGGTTGTACTTATTTAATTCTATGATACAATAAAGAATTTTGAAATACCGTATATATCGGAAACTGCAATAACCCTCAAACACATTTAGGTGTTCTTAATTTTCATATTTATTTCATAAACAGCTTCTAATAAATTAATATTCTGTAATATACAGTTGTAGTTTTGCATTGTCATATTTTCGTATGTATACGCAATATTTTCGTTGATAGTAAAACGTCTGAGGTCGCTGGGATGCCGAGAACAGATACTACACTTTCAATTATTTATTACACTTTGATCTTAACCAAAAAGCCAAGTAACCATAAAAATACTGTGTTTTATGGCTAGCCATTTTCAAATAAATAAAAACAAAATGATTTAATCTATTATTGTATTATCTATTAATGGGAGTGGGTAGTGTAGTATCGGTTCTGTTGTCATAAGATCGTCCTCCCAGGAATTACCTCCTCCCTTTTTAAGAGGGTGGGTTAATACTCCCAGGTAGTACATCCACTTTTGGGGATGGGGGCAATGTAATATCTGTTCTGGTGTCATGAAACCATCTTCCCAGGGATTACCATCTCTTTTTTTAGGGAGGGGGTAAGGTAGTATTTTTTCTGTTTCCATGATACCATACTCACAAGCATTATCTTCTTTTATAGGTGCGATCCTCCCAGGTATTACCTCCTTTTATTTGGGAGGCAGTATGTTCGTTCCTCATGATACCATCCTTCCATGATTATCTTCTCCGTTTGGGGGGGGGGGGTAGTGTACTATCTGTTCTGTTGTCATGATATCATCCTCCTAGGCATTAACTCCTCCTTTTTCTGGAGCAGGGGGGGGGTGTTTGCCATTATACTATGCTCTCAGTCATTACTTTCTCTTTTTGGGGTCAGTGTAGAATATGTTAGTTCAGCATGATAGCATCCTCCCAGGTGAAGAAAAAAATGCAACCGGAGGGAGCATATATTTGCTAGTAACTAATAAAACGATTAGCAAAACTAACATTTTTGGGTCAACGTTGGTACATCGTACATTAGTCTATACATTTACTGGCTTGAACTGATTATGAAGCAAAATAAATAGATATTTTAGAAGTACATTTATTTATTGGTAGTTTGTGGAACATGAATTGGATTTGAAGACATTGTCTCTTTTCAAAATATTTTCATCTACAATACATTTTACACGTTTCCCGTTATTAACAGAACTTTAACATGTTTCCACTACGAACTTTCAAATTCTGTCTATGTGAGTACATTTCCTCAGAGTGTTAACTTGAAAAATGGCTCGGAATGCACATTCATGACAGTTTATTTAAAAAAACAAAACAATAACAATGATTTTGTTTTTCAAAGTTGTTGTATATCAATTATGTTTATGACAGTTGTTTTTTATTTAAATTATTTTATTTAAACATTTTACAAACGATTAGTTCAGTTGTTAACAATTATTTTGTTTTCGTAATTTAAGCCATTATTTCATCTCTATCATTTAATATCTTATCTAATAGTTAAGTTTATTTGGATTTTATCAGTGATTAATTTTTTTTTTTATTTCGTAAATGTTTATTTTGGTATCTACACAGATATGATTTTTTAAAACTTTTACTTAATAATAGTTTATCTGTTTGGTTTCATAAACTATTTAAAAATAGTATGCATGCTATTTTAACTACAAAAAATGAATTCTAACCCACTAATATATATATAGGTTTGCGCCCTATGACCATCTGAGATTGTTACTTCCCTGTGCTGATGAGAGCCATAAGCTTGAAATGATGTCGTACGTCAGTAAAAAAAATATTAAAAATAATTTAATATTATTATAAGCCCCTTCCATGTAAAATTGAAAGTTGAGCACTGTTGGAAAGATTAAAAATAAACATTCACCTAAAAGCTTCAGTGCAATGCTCCGACTCTGTCGTTGAGTGCTATCGACTGTTTAGGTGTCTATACTCGCTGCTTTCAGTATAAATATCACTTAATTTCTCTATTACGTGGTAATCTCATAGCTTAATGGGACGAGGTGAACGGTTACGGATTCAAGGTGTATCTGTGAACCGGGTTTACGCCCTATGACCGTCTGAGAGTGTTACTTCCCTGTGCTGATGAGAGCCATAAGCTCAAAACGATGTCGTACGTATGTAAAAAAAATATTTTTAAAAAATATCAAAACTAATTTAATATATAGCCATATAATTAGGATAAAATACACGATATGTCATAAAATGAAATGCCGTGGAAGCACGATGTGTGAAAAAGACAAAAGGAAAAACAAAAAAACAAAAAAACAAATTAAACACAAAATCAAACAACAGATTTTTGGTCGGTTTATACAAGATAATCTCCTAAACTAATAAACGGACCATTATGAATCTTGAAATATATATTCTAGGCAACATGGGCACATTATGTTTTTTTTGTAAATGTTAACATTTAGGGAGTGCATATATATGAATTTGCTTTAATGTTTTTATGAACGGATCATTATGAATTTTGGGATATATATTCTCGCCAACCCGGTGAGTAACATCGACACATTATTTTTTTTTTTTGTAAACTTTACCATTTAGAAGGTTCCCCCCCCCCAACTTACATATACCCCCTCCCAAAAAGAACTTTTAAAAATAAGTTAGATACAAATAAATTTAATAGAGAAAAGAATTGCTCTACATCAAATTTTGATAATATATTTGTATAAAGATCAGTGCATGTGTGAGCGTCAATAATATGTATGTGCTTGGTAAAATCCTAAACTATTGAACTTATTATGAATTATGGAATGTGTATTCTAGGCAACAGGGTGAGTAACGTCTGGTACATTATTTTTTTGTGGACCTTACCATTTAGACAGGGGGTGGGCATCGAAACCGTATCATACTACCAAAAGAAAGAATAAAACATTAAAATTTAAAACTAATGCTATATTTATTGCTTATACGAATATTCTACGAATATATATATATATATATATATATATATATATATATACTTAGTATTTCCCATTTTAAATTTATAATCACATTAAATATTGAAATAAATTACATATTTATAATCTTAAAATGTTCAGATTAATAATAATGTTCAGATTAATCTTTTGCAAAGGAGAAAAAAGTCATTTACTCTTGAAATAAATGTTTTTTAGAAATCGTTTTTTTTAATAAATTTACAAGTCAAATTTAACAGCGTTCATATATATATAATATATATATATATATATATATATATATATATATATATATATATAAACAAAACAAAATTGTTTATATAAGTGATGTTTCAATCATTGAAACCCATTCATAAATTGACTCACATCACCAATCATATACATTGAGGAAGTTTTCATTGACCGAAACGTTTGTTATATCGGCCAATAAATTCCTTTTAACAATTAAATATTTTGTTTTGCTATTTAATGTTCATAAACTCTATTTTTGGCTCATATACATATACACCCACCTCGTGGGCAAATATTTTGAGATCTACTGCTTAAGAATGTGGAATTCCGAAGACAATGTTGATTGCTAGGATGAAAGGAGCGTCACTCAAATGCTATTAAATCTTTTCTGACAGCATAAAACATGAAGAGACATGTTAAATTTTGTAGTTCATATTTGGATTTGAATCAAGTTTTATTACAAAGGTTATGTTTTTAGTAGCTGTGGTTTGTCCCTGCTGAGATTCACTTTGCAAATGTTACTTGGATAGGAAGATTAGAATTTGACCATTTGTTACAAAAGAGGTGGCCTAACGCAAGAGTCAGAATAGGACTGTCGGAACAATGGTCACCAAAGTCATGGATTTGGTAACAAAAGTTCAGATGTGTCAATTTCTAATTGAAAACGGCCACATTTCTATTTGAGAAAAAATGGCCAACTGGATCCATTGGACTACCTATCAAACTTCAACAAGAGAATCCTCAGTCACACATATCCACTAATCCTCAGTCACACATATCCACTAATCCTCAGTCACACATATCCACTAATCCTCAGTCACACATATCCACTAATCCTCAGTCACACATATCCACTAATCCTCAGTCACACGTATCCACTAATCCTCAGTCACACGTATCCACTAATCCTCAGTCACACGTATCCACTAATCCTCAGTCACACGTATCCACTAATCCTCAGTCACACGTATCCACTAATCCTCAGTCACACGTATCCACTAATCCTCAGTCACACATATCCACTAATCCTCAGTCACACATATCCACTAATCCTCAGTCACACATATCCACTAATCCTCAGTCACACATATCCACTAATCCTCATTTTGAAGAAGCTACAGAGATTAGGATTAAACATTAAATTGATTTGTAAACCTCCAAATAGTTCGGACCTGAATGAGCTTGACCTAGGATACTTCAATGCAATTCAATCTTCAATACCAAAAGGCATGAAGCAAAGTAGATGAGCTCATTCTAGCAGTAGAAGACAGTTTCCTGAAACTACGAAGATCGACATTGAACAATATTTTCTTCACATTGCAGCAGACAATGGAGCAATTTCCTTTGATTGACAATGGCAACAACTACAAGCTTCAGCATATGTAAAAAATAAACGCTCGACAAAAACTATCAAATTCCAATTTCTATCTCAATTTTAAAAAATACAACATAAACTTGTATTGAATAAATTCTTTTGGCATTTATTCATTATCTTTGTTTCTTGTATGTCTTTATCGTCAATTCTTCGTACATTATGCAACATAATATATTCCTATAACGCTAAAAGTATATGCTTGAGTAAAAGTTTTATTGTCCCCTTCTACACCTAACCTAATCAGTGGCAAAAATTGTATGCGCCAACTGTTTCTAACCACACTGAATATGTTTTAAAGAATTGAAAATCTTAGTAAGATTGGATAATTAGCTGATTTGTTATACATTTTAAAAATGTAGGTGTTTTTCATCTGAAATTTTAAAAAGATTTTTCTTCTTGGTTGGTGATTTTTCACAGTCAATATTTTCTGTCCATTGTTGAAATTTTAATGGCATCCCAGAAATAGCCAATGTTGGCAATGAGTCATTATTATTAAAGCAGACACTCTGTGCCCTTCCAGTGGAATTCTGGATGGTGCTTTCCATCTTCTATCTTTTCGTTCTCTCAGAGGCTCTTTCACGACAATTTTCTGTGGCACCAACTAATGCTGGTACAACCGGATTCTTTTTTTTCTTTTTTTTTATTATTTCACTCACTAGGAGTTTTCACACAAGTCATTATTACTCTGAACTGTGCTCCTCCACTGTTCTGTCTCTGCTGAGATCTTCCGATCACTCAGTTGTCTCAATTAAGATTAAAATAAAGTGCAACAAGTCCTCTGATGTCCCTCTCCATCAAACAGTGTATCGATACTCGATGGCTGACTGGGACAGCCTCAGATCTTTTATATCAAAAATACCCCCGCATTCCATGTTTGAAAAGAATGTGTCCTGTATTGCATCCTATCTAACTGATTGGTTAATTGTTGGTATAGAGAGCTTTATACCCTCCAAGAAATTCCAACAAAACCAAACGGCTAGCCGTGGTACATCCCTGAATGTGATGCCGCCATTGCACACAGAAACCACTATTTCAATTGCTTTCAATGAACTAGATGTTCTGAAACAAAAACCGCCTTTAGGACTACCAGCAACCACTGCAAAAGGGTTATAGAAAACGCAAGAGAGTTATATGTCCAATCCGTTTAGTCTTGAGTAGCTGAGCAGTTGAGTAGTTGTGGTGAATAACAAACAGGGTCCTGAACAGATGCATGACCTCTATCCCAACCATGATCAATGGACCAGAAGTGATTTCCTCAGCATTTGATAAAGCTAAACTCTTTGCTAAGAACTTTGTATCAAACTCCACCTTTTGCGATCAGGGCTGCTTACCACCTGAATTTCCCCCTAAGACAGTAAAAAACACTCTTAGTGTCATTCATATATCTGTCCGGGATGTTGCCAAACTTATCAAGAACCTCAATGCCAGCAAGGTAAATGGCCCTGACAACATTCCAATCATAGTGCTTAAGAAGCTGTAACCGGAACTAACTCCCATTCTTACAAAGCTGTTCAATCGTTGCTTAAACACCTTGGAAAACTTTGCCAGTCTTCTGCATCTCAGTACAGAACAATCAGTCTCCCGTGCGCCATGAGTAAGTTGCTTAAATCTGTAATAAATTGAGAAGTTGTCAATCATCTCAGCAAAACACAGCCTACTCAGTGACAAGCTATATGGATTTAACCCTGCGAGATCAACAGCTGATCTGCTGACTGTAATATCACACAGGCTCAGTGAATCTATTGACGGAGGCTTTGTTTCTAGAGCAATAGCTCTTGACATATCAAAGGCCTTTGATAGGGTTTGCCATAAAGGTCTACTTCACAAGGTTTCTAGCTATGGAATATCTGGAAATGTCCACAACCATCAAATCCTTTCTCTCTAATAGATTTATAAAAGTAGTTGTTGATTGGCGGAAGTCCGAAACTCATAGTATCAATGCTGGCGTGCCTCAAGGATCCATTCTTGGCCCAACCCTCTTCCTGATCTTCATCAATGATCTCCCAAATCACATTCCAATTCCAATATCATCTGCTGACATTTATGTAGATGACACAACTATCTATGGCTACATTTTGAAGAGCATTAAATAATCAAGATTTTTTTGATTCTCTCTATTCCGACCGTAGGCACGTGGTGCAAGAGGGTGAAAAAGGTGTCTGGTTACTTTTAATACGTCTAAAACCAATGTCAATAATTTCTCTTTCTCCCTCTGTGTACCTAAAACTAAATGGAACTTCCAAGAGCAAAGTTTCTATCCTAGAACTTTCCATCAATGGAACACAGTTCCACAAGGCTGCTTCCCGGCTGACTTCAACATAGTCGTTTTCAAGTCCAATGTAAACAAATTCTTGTTGAGTTGTCCTCGTAAATAATCAATTCTGACCAGTTACAATCATCGTTACTAATCCCCTGGATGTTTCACCGTCCACCTGACAAACTCAATTAACTATATCGTTATTTTCAAGGCAGGTGCCCGACTGAGCTCCAATCTATGCCTCTCCTCCCCCCGTAAAAGATTCACAACAAAAACTCGTCTAGCTACAACCACTGTCAATAAATTCCCTTTCTCCATCTGTCTGTGTATCTAAAACTAAATGGAACTTCCAAGAGCAAAGTTTCTATCGTAGAACACCCCGTCAATGGAACACAGCATCACGGAGCTGCTTCCCGGCTGACTATAACATTCCCGTTTTCAAGTTCAATGTAAACAAATTCTTGCTGAGCCGTCCTCAATTCTGACCAGTTACTAATCCCCTCGATGTTTCAAACTCAATTAACTCTTAACCTTGAGTGGCTTTTGGGCCTTGATAAGTGGTTACTCATTTGTAAAACGAGAACAGTAGGTCTATTTTCCGTTTCAGTAAGTGATAATAATGTATGGTGACCAAAACAATTGTATTTTGTGACTTAAAATGAGTAGCAACACCTTTATCTCTGCGACACCAATGTAGTGACTGCTGCACAATGTAAAATTGTTTTGTACGCATTGTAAATAAACTGCCGAGTACGTTAACAACATCCGCGATTGAAATATAAGACAGATTAATTGATGTAAGTCTATTAGTTGTAAGCATAGATCAATTATTTGGGGCAAATCTTGTCTTAACTTGCTTGTCAGATTCACTGGTAAAAAAAGTCGATAAATCTTGTATACGAGTATGTGACCGCCATATTGCTTTCTGTTTCACAAATCATTCGGGTTCAATGATGTTCAATGACGCTAACATTATATGATGTCAAAGAGACAACTTCTGAAGATATACCTTTTGGATATTATTTTCTTTTTATATCATACTAGCAGATGTAACCATGTTTTTCTCTTGATAAACTCTCATAATTTCAAAGGATCAATTTGCTTACATATATCTTATAAAATGCTAGCTGATGTAGTTGGTTTTCCACCTGATATGAAAAGATCATTGTGTGTATATACACTGAGTAAGGACGAAAGGAACGGACGAAAATTCTGTTCTTTTATAAAAAATATTTTTTTAAAGATATTTTGTATTCCTATACGTCAACAAATAAGTAATAAATAGAAAAAAGATATAAACATTTATATATTTTTCATATTACGCTTTTATACATACACATATATATAAATGATGATAATTATGGAAATAATAATCCAACATAATGAGAAAAGGAGAAACTGAAAATTGTTTATGTATTCATTAACGTTTCGTCTTTATTTCAAGACTTTGTCAAGATAACTGATTTGAAGAAAAACATAGTAGTTAATATATATATATATATATATATATATATATATATATATATATATATATATATATATATATAAGAAAATATAATCAGAGTTTTCAGTCAAACCATTTTATTAGCAACGATACAGCCGTAATTTGTCCTTGTTACTTGTATAACAGATTATATTTTCTTATATATTTTTTGAGCTCTGGTATTTGTTCCTATTTACTTGCCTCCCCACGAGGGCTGAGTTAAACGCCAGGTCGGATTTTAATGTGGATGAAAATCCACGCCCCCAAAAAGGAGCACTGGATTGGAACAAAAATAAAAATCGGTATTTGTTAACTACTTTATTAATAGTAAAAATGACCATTAAGCTTTCTGACCTATTTCTTGTGTGAATCAAATATATATATATATATATATATATATATATATATATATATATATATATCATTTTATTATTTACTTCAACAATGCTCAGTGCATAAGTAGAGCTATGTAGTAGTATAAAAATAAACTTATGACTAGTAAGCTACACAGAAACATTTGTCTTCCATCCGCCAAAGAATTCTTTTAAGGATCAAACACAAACGTTTTTGTTTAGCTTACATAAGTATATTTTTATACTACTATATATCTGTGTATATATTATGTACATTTGTATGCAGGTGTATATATTATATACACATGTATGCACATGCGTATCTAATATATAAAATTAAGTCAGTCTTATTTTGAATGTTAAACAGCGATAGCTTTGAATCTAACAAATTACTTAAGTTTCTTTCAGAATATACTTCTTCCGGCTCGGAAGATTTTTAGAATGGAGGAATTTTTCGTTTATGATCTAAGTAGAAGTGTGAGCTTATACCCTTAAAAAAAGTTGACATTTCTCTATCTATTTCAGCTTTCAGAGAAACAATTACATGTTTTTACAATAAATTATTAAGCTATTTGTTTCTTAAAATTACTTTCATTTCATATAAACACCTCATAAAATCCTTAAATAAAAATTATTTTAACACATTTAAATATAAATAAAACAATGTGTGATTGTTCTTTACATGGTATTATATACCTACTTCAGATGTAGTTTGTTAATCAAATTTTTAACGAGTACGAATTACAGTTTATTTAAATTAGGTTCTATTTTGATCGTATTTGAGTTTGTGGATAAAATTAGATATCTGTTAAGAATTTTCTTTTTAAATTTTTGTGTCTTGTTATTTTCAGGTTTTGTTTTTTTGTTTTTATGCTTTTCTTTTGGCATTAAACTTACAAGGTGCGAGTTTGTTACCAGTTTATTCTCAGCTTTGCTATCACCCATTTTTACACTTAGGTTGCATGTTGGCTTAAAGCACATATCTTCAAGTATTCACCCATATAAGCACAAACTCGACTAAACGTTGCTTAACTTAGGTCATCTGCAGAGAACAAGTGTTTCAACTTGATTTAGCTGTAATTACTTATATATGCTATAAAAAATCTGACCCATTAGATCACCAATAACACTCTGGCTAGATCGTTTGAGTCGGGAAAATGTGAGTTTGCAAAAAAAAAAAAGTAAAAAGACAAAATCCAATATTTGTCTCTTTCTTTATCTCTCTTTTTTCTTTAGCTATGTGTTAAATAATATTTATACTTGTGGTGATATTCCCTATTGTTTATAATGGACTATTCCAATCTTTTGTTTTATTATCTTTGACTGTTAATAAACACAGAGAGAGAGAGAGAGAGAGACTGACTTGGTAAGAGATGAGTGATTTGGTGATTTCTTTTCAAACTTAACTAGATCCCAATACCAAGGAATATTTTAACATGTATGTTGTGTTATTAAAGTATATAGGAAAGCAACGTTGATTAACTCAGTTTTAGTATAATAATAATAGATACACATCTAAGTTAATGGGTTTAGTTTGTTTTGTCCGTTTTACAGCATATCAACCTTTTTTGGTTGTTTAATGTTGAAACACAATACCTATTGTAAACGATGAGTTGAACATAAGTTGCTATTTTACCCGTAGCTGGGAGTAGTGGGTTCATACTTTTCCCAACAGTATTTGTGCATAATTGAACACTGTAGATCCGATAAGATTGGAACTTGGTGTAGCTGATTCCATAGTCAGTGACAGTATCTGTTAGACCAGTCATGAACCCCTTGATAAGTTAATGGATTGATATAATAATGGGTCCATGTCTGCTAAGTTCACAGAATAAATTATAAACATAACTTGAGTTTTCTTTAACCCCTTCCGCCTCCCCTATTTAAAAAGAAAATTGGTGCAGAAAATTATTCTTCAACAAGATGGGTCCCATTTGGCCTGCAACCAAGGCTGACTCGGCAGAACAACATTGCGTATTTTCTGCTGGAGTCTGCAAAGCCGGAGATGGTGTCACTGATTTGAATTGTTTTGTCTACCCGTTTCCCTTTCCTTCCCGTTTCCCTTTCCTTCCCGTTTTCCTTTCCTTCCCGTTTCCCCTTTCTTTCCCGTCCTATGCTATTGGTTGCATCACATTTAACATTATTGATCCCTTGCAGACTGAGACCAGGATTGACTTTCCATTTATACGTTTTATGTTTAGATGTTTTAACTGATATTTTTTTATGCAATCGTTTACAGCAGGGTTTCCCAACCTTATTTTGCTTGTGGACCCCCTGAGAGCTATTTTATCATCCATCGACCCCAGATATGCATATATAATTTAAAAAAAATCAAATATTTGTTTCTAGATTAGTAAACATTAACAATGAATCCATTTCATTATATCCAAATGCAACTCTTGAAAAGTTCTAATAAACAGACAAACATCTCCTAGTAGACCAAAAAATAAATAAATAGAACCTAAATAAAAAATACTTTTTCGTGGGCCCCTTTAAAGCTTCTGTGGACCCTGGTTGGGAATCCCTGGTTTACAGTTTTCTTAATACAAAAAATAATATCTGCTCCTTTTTGTTTATAAAATGACATATTTAACGTAGTGTGTGTATTAAATAAAAATAGGAAGTGGCGACAGGACTGTGGACGCGGCATGCCATGTCCGAGTTCTATCGAAGCTCTTGCATCACTTTCACTAATACCCTTGGGAATAGTTACATCTATAACTCGTTCACTCAATTATGGGGGCAATAGTTGGGTAAACTAGACTCTCAAGGGCAACTAGATCAGGAGGAGTAAAACTCCCAAATCAAACTATCGTGACGGACGATCAAGGTGTTTTTTAGTTTTATTCATGAGTCACCACTTATCAAGACTAAAAGCCACCCGAGGATAAGGGTTAAGGGAATCGATGGATTGGTAACAGAATTCCCAACTTGCATAGCGAATAATGGTAGTCTAACAAGTACTGTACCACGGAAGAGACACATCCTGACAGTTCAGCTTAGCAGACTGGAAAAGGATGTGTGTGTGTGCGTGTGTGTGTGTGTGTGTGTAACTAGGCAAAACCTGAAAGCAGATAAAGAGAAGATAGAATAATGAAACTGATGCGACGTAAAAATGTTTATTATCAATTGGAAAACTGTTGCATTTTCTTTGACATTAATCAATACTTTTGAAGTCAAATGTATAGATAGTTCTCTAGGTGTAATTGTTTATAAACAGGGAGATGTCTCTAGTGCCTTCTTGAAACTACATTCAGTGTCAAGGCCCCAATTTAAGAATTTGGGGGAGCATGAAGTTTCCATTACTTACAAGTCCACTCTGACCTGAAGTGGTAGTACCTGTGAGGGTCTCATCTATGGGTTAAATAGAATCAGCCTTGGGTATGACAGGAAACTCTGTTCTTCAGTCTTATACACATACCAAAATGACTAAATTCGACAAAGGGTTGATATGTCGTGAAACAAAACAACCAAGCAACAGGGTAAGCAATATGAAAATTGTTTGAAATGAAAAAAATACAAACACTATCAAAATATATAAATATACGTTAACATTTGAAAATTAATGCATGAAACGAATTATAGAGACAGTTACACTATGAATAAATATTTGAACTTAAAGCATAAAAACTTTTACCAAAATGACTGAATTCAGCATTAAATACTCTTCCCTCCCCCTGATAGGGTAGGTAATTTTTAAATGTTTTTGATTATTATAGGAGAGTAGAACGTGGACCTTTGGTTTACTTTTGGGAGCCTCACAACTTTCGCTTCCCTTTGTCCTTTAGTCCTCACATTTCATGAGCGATGTTTCTGACAAAGGGGGAAGAATTGTTGTTTTCTTGGTAAAAATCTATCCATCTAACACTTAGTTTTTTTTACCTTGAAGTATTTTTTTTATCTCCTTCCATCAAGTGACTTGTCTGGAACGATCTCCATATAAAAAAAAATACGTCCATGCAGACAAACTTGTGTATTGGTCAATGGTGAGTATTGGCATCAAATAGTCAATTTCTATCTTGCACCAATTTAAAAAAATTAGTTTTTAAGATGGTCTAATAAGAAGCACTTGGAAATTCTTGTTTTTGAAACGTTTTTTATAAATGTAAATATCTTTGAAACTACAAACTGGAAATTGGTGCATTGGTTTTGGTCTGTCGATTGCTACCCTTGCCCTGGATATGTGTCTAAAATTTCTCTCGAAAATACTAAATGTTGAAATTATTATTAAAAAAACAAAAAAAAAACGATTATCATTGTCTTTCCAGTGCTTTTTTATAGACGATCTTCAAAGTACTTCCTCAAAAATTGGATGCAAGTGAGAAATTGAGTTTTTGGTGTCCCTACTCACCATGTACCAATATCCAATTTTTCCCGCATGGACATATTTGAAAATTAACCTACTGCACAACTTATATATCCTTTGCAAGGGTACCATTTCTACCGAATGTGCTTATCTCACAAGTTCACAATAAGAGGCTAAATAAATTGGAGAATGAGTTAAACTAAAGTGAAGAATAAGATAAAATTGATTCTCTCAAAGCATTTTTTATTTTTATTTTTAAAGAGTTACTCTTAACTAAAAAATAAGCCCCCTCCCCTCTCTGTCCTATCAACTATTTCTGTTCAGACAGAAAACAATCTATCTATTAAGCAAACCCCTACCTGCGCACTATCGCTTACCTATGAATGATAGTCATCTGGGTGCGTTGATTAACCTTAGTCGGCCGAACGCTTGGGAATGTTTATATTAAATAACTGACCTATGAGGTAGATATTGGCCAATTTGTCGACCATGTCATTATTTTGTTGCTTTTCTACCATCAAGGTTCAAGTAATTAATTCTAGATGTTTGTCAGAGTCAAAGCATACACTTCCTTGTTAATTCAGGAATTTAGGTCAGGTTCTACAAAAAAACAAAGAACGAAACAACAACAAAAATAAGTGTATTTTGAAAATATTTTCTAGCTAAAGTACCTGTCGATGTTAGGTAACAGATTATAACTGTAATATTAACTATTACATTTACTCCTTGGACTTTTCTTCACACCCAGATGTGGGTATGGAAAGAATCATAACAAAGCTTGAATTTGACCCCAAATTGGTGCATTACACCATCTGACGATCTCAAAAGCGTGTGAAACTGTGGTTATGGCATACTAAAAAGCACATGTGTGTATAGAAAAGCAAGGTACAAAATAATAAAATCACTTCATAATAAAACTGAAAAAAAAAAAAGGATACTAAAGAAAGTAAGAAATATCTGAAAAAAATTGCTTTAAGCTTTCAAATTTGACGTTAGCGATCCCGGGCAATGCCAGGTTTTCTTGACAGTCTCAATGCAAAATAGGCCACCAAGTAATATCTTAAGTCTTTAATAGTCTTATAACTCGACTGCTGTTACTTGGTCGATTTTACCACCGGATTTGTTAGTCATAAAGACAATACAATTATATAAACTTTTATTGATTTCTGACATGCAATCAATCACGACGCTTAATTGTTATTCGAAGATACGATTATGTTCGAAAGGAAAATAGCAAATTGTTAGTTTGCTTCGGCGGATTAATTTGTTACGCGTTTCATTATCTGCAGCCGCGACCGTTTTTCAACAGTGTGATGATAACAAAAGTTTTCACACTTTATCTTACTGGCACACCTTGTTGCACAAAAGACATTCTTCCCTGTGCACAAGGTGTCCTTTTTCATCATTCTCATGATAAATGTAAATTAGGTCAGCGTTTATGGAAGAGGAGTGGGGGGGGCTTTTGAAGATAAGATTAAAATTAAGATGAAAAAAGGCTGTGGAATCGTTTATGCCCAGTTCGAATCCAGTCGGATCTACAGGGTGGGCAAAAATAAGGGTCCTATTTTTAAAAATTCATAACTTTTTTATTTATTGATTTTTTTTTTTTTTTTTTTTTTTTTAGAATAAGTAAAGGACCCTTTCCGAAGCAAGCATGAGCCGTATTAGCCCTAAGGAACGTACCCTCATTTAGAAAACATTATTTTTGCTTAAAAAACTCAAAACAGTGTAAAAAACAATACTTTAGTTTTTGTAAGATTTAAGAAGTGTTTTTCGGCTAAAATTTGTTTTGTTTATTTCAAAAAATCTCGGAAAGGTCAATCTACACACACATAAAGTTTGGTGAGTTTAACTTTTATTTTGTGGAAGTTATTCAAATTCAAGTTATTCAAATTTAAAGATAGGACCCTTATTTTGGCCCACCCTGTATTTGGATTATTTATACACTAATACTGTTGGGAAAAGCGTGAACCTGCAATTTACACCTAGGTATGAGCCAATTAGCAATTTTGGTTCAATTAGGCGTATACAATAATTTGTATGTGCTCCAAGCCAAAACGACTCAAAGTTCTGTAAAGCAGGGCAAACAAACACCAAGTAATATCTTCCAGGAAATACTAGTTCCAAATCTATCTATCTACTGCTAAAATTTTGTGGATCTTGTTTCTTTGTTTGTCTCCGTGCACACTTGATGATATTACAAAAAGATGACGTTATCGACTAAAACAGGTTGAAGAGATCCTTCATGATGTTATAAATGCTGAAGTAACAAAGGGATGACGTCATCCATTAAAACAGACCATAGAGGACACGTCGATGGTGACTGTAAATAAATGTCTATGCTAAACAAACCGTCTAGACCTGGAGAATCTAGTATACTTCTAAAACTTTGATCTTGTTTGTCACTATGCACACATTTCATCTGTACATGAATGTTTTGGATGGTAGGAGGAAGAGCAAATGATAAGAGAAGTAGTGGGAGGAGGCGAATGATGTAAATAATTAAAAGAGAGAGGGGGAAGAGAAAGGAAGTGAGGAAGAGTGGATAAAAAACGAATGATTATGATCAAAAAAGATTTGAAAATGGATGAGTTTTATTATTTTTAAAGTTACCAAAAGCTAGCATTCATCTTGCATGATGTAATCTATAATAGCATAATAAGAGTTTCATAAATATGTCTGTGGACGCGTATGTTTGTTTGAAAGCATCAGCAACAGCCGTAACTGCTGGCTGCTGCTGACTTTTTGTTTTGCGAGTCAAACGTATAGAGCTGATGAAGATCGTGCCTCAGGATTGTCTGGTTTACATCAAATCCTCCCTGTTAGTCGCAGCTATTCATTAATCAAAAGTCTGTGGACATGTTTGTTTGAAAGCAGCAGCATCAGCCGTAACTTGTCATTTCGAAATATTTATAAAAACATTTTGGACTTTCCAAATATTTAATAATATAACAAATACTGACAAAACGGGTCACGGGTGATTTATTTTATTTTTAAATACTTATGTAGACCATGAAGTAAAACTACATACACTTGACGTAAGGAGAAACGAAAGAACTAAAAATTAGAGTGTAAAAGATATGTACTTATCTCATTATTTACTTGAAGAAGAAAAGAAAAGAATTAATGAGAGAGTAATTTGAAAATAATGCCAAACATGATGGTTGTCGACTTGTTAGTGTTAAGTGTCAGCAATGTCTGTGCAAGAGGGTTTTTTTAAAAGTCGAGTGTGGCTTGCATGACACCACAATGACTTACTAACAATAGCAAGAAGTCAAGAGACATCTACAGTGAAAGTTACCCAGCTCAGTAGAGCAGTGATTTCTTGTATATGAGTTAGGCTTCTCCTACAAGGTGTTTGAGATAAATTTGACATTTTTTAGAAAAAAAAAATTCAAAGTGCAACTCTTAGAAGATCTTTTGCCGAATACAGCTCACCGAAAGAAGCCGACCTGATCCTCCACCACGGCGTCAAGGTGTGACCTGAACCTGGAGCATGCGTCCTTCATAATGTCTTTCTAGAGACGACTGAACACCAGTTTGATCCTGGTAATCATCTCGTTCTTGGTGTTGCAGGCAATACGGTTGGTGTCTTTCTCAACTACACACCACACATAATAGTCCATGTAGTTGCAATCAGGCGAGTTGGGGGGTCAGATGTTAGAACTGGTGAAGTCGTGGGAATTCTCAGATATCCACTTCTAGGTTTTCACAGCGGTGTGACACAGAGTTGAGTTTTGCTGCCACACCTATGGCCTGCCCGCAGCCACTTTCTCCACCCAAATCTTGACAACACTGGGCAGCCACTCAATATAGGCATCTGAATTGAGTCTGAGTTCATTTTCAAAGATGTTGATCGGCAGGGTGTGGCTTTTTCTCGAAACACATCCAAAGACCATCACAGTTTGAGGGAACTTGATCTATGCTGAAAGGTAAAAAAAATCCCTACACCAAACTCATTTAAGTAGGTTAAAAAGTATTTTCGTTTGATCAGTTGATATAGCATTCACCTTCTGTTCCAATACTTTGTGCCATCTTTAAGGTTTCGAATCTCACACTAGACAATTGTTGTTTTTTTTTTGCTATAGCATTCCAGTTATTACCTAGCCAATATCGATCATCATCATAAGTCTTAATAATTATATTTTTTAATTAAAAATGGATGAAAAATGTTTAATAGATGTCTTTAATTTTTTAATCTTGGCTATAAGATTCAAGAAAAGTTGAGTAACCCATCATGAACATTTACTTCATCTAGTGTGTGTGTATATATATATATATATATAGGAGAGAGCTGCCGGTCCACAGCCTGTCGATGCCGCCTTCACGTGTCCGGAGTGTGGAAGAGTCTGCCGAGCACGGATTGGCCTCATCAGCCATCTCAGAACCCACCGACCCCCGACGCCAAACTGATTGATACCTTGGTCATCGTCGACTTCGACGGACGAGCAAGAAGATATATATATATATATATATATATATATATAATTTTAATTATAAAAAAAAATTAAAACGCCATACAATGCAATTAAGTTTTATTAATTCCTCTTTTCAATTTAATTTTCGAAGCTATACTTCATCAGAATTTCAAATAAAGATACATTAAAATACCTTTTTTTGGAGGGAGAGTCAATTTTTTCTATTTTTTTTATAATTCAAATTACCAATTTCTAAAACAAGAACATTATTTCTTTATATATATATGAAATATACATGCACAAGAAGAAATAGTCATTATTGTGTTAGTCGTCTTATTGGTAGGCACTGCATGCATACAGTAAGTCACCAAAAAGTGCTGCTGCCAGTTGTACTACAAATACTTCTGCTTTTATTCTGAAAAGTTTCCCAGACGAATTCCATTGTTTTGTGTCTTTTACATTTTTATCTCATGAACTATTTACGATGTGAGAATTAGGTGTGCTTTAAAAGTCAAACAACTTTTTGTCCACGTGAACATCGGTGATATTTGATCGACTGATAACTACAATCTCCATTAGTTATTATTATTCTGTACGTGTGAAAAGAAAAGGGGTGGGTGGGTGGTGTTTTTACTTAAGAAATGCTTGGAATTGATAATGACAGGACACTAGTCTGTCGCCAGTTACACTCTGATCAATTTATTTATCCATCTGGACGGAGTGTATTTTTGTGTAAATCCAAGCAAACGTGGCCTGTATAAAAAATACTGAAACTTATTGGGTTTATCCGTATCTATAATTTCAGTAATTGACTGGCAACACATCATACTCTCTTAACTGCCAAATGGATGAAACAACTTGTTGCACTCATGCACTCCTTCGTTATCAGAGTAATGCCGTCGTGTGTAGTGGAGCTGATACGAATTAGGATTGTGGAGTCGGAGTCAAACTTATAAGAATGCTAGAAGTCAAAGTTGGATTTTTTATATCTGAAGAATCAGCAGTCTGAATATTGGAAGATTTAAAAATTCGGAGTCAGTCAGATATTTTGAAATCCTAGACGTTGGAATCGGACCTTATACCTTCCGACTCTGCAACCCTGATAAGAATAATGAATCTTCTTCATATTAAATCGCCTCCCACTACCAACTCCGAACCGAAAGTGTGCCTCTCCTACTCCCTCTTCATCATACAAAGCCCCCCCACACACACACACTTCTGCTACTAACGAAAGTCAAAAGGAAGAAACGAATGTGTTAGTGTATTAATATATATGAATGTCGGCTATTGATTTATCTTTGTTTCTGTTCTGTTTTTATTTGTTAACTATATCATCGATAATAGCTGAAATAGTTCCAGTCATATGAATTCCTAAATGTTGTAGATTAATTAAATCAATACTCGAATTAATAATAAAGATGAGTATTTATTAGTATTGGAAATTAGCTTTTGTAATCGTTTTGTTATCAATTTTGTGTATTTTATAAGCTTTTCTTGTGCAACTCATTCTTCATTCTACAGGGCGAATGGAAAGTAACTCCCTATTATTAAGTGCTCGTAATTTATTTCTGAAATATAATTTTTACAAGAAATGAATATAAAAAAGTATATAGCATAGGGTTTTATTCAAAATTCGATATGGGTGCCAGCAATCACCACCAGCTTCTAAAGCTGCCTGGAAACCGCATCAACTGATTTTACAATGAACTTTTTTTTCTTTTTTCTATTTTTTTTTTACTAATGAGTCAACACTTATCAAGGCTAAAAACCCACTCAAAGATTAGAGTCAACAAGATGGATAGATTGACAGATGAATGGGGGTGAATACTATGAGAGTATTGAAAACAGCAGCCAACCCAGAAAACAGCATTTTTCCCCCATTGTCAGAAAGCATCGCTCGTGGAATGTGAGGACTAAAGGAAAAAAAATAATGCATAATTCATAACTCTTGTTCATTTCTTATAAAAATTATATTTCAGTAAATACTTACAATAAACTTACAAAAAACTGTATAATAGACCAATGTGTATTTATTTGTATATATATATATATATATATATATATATATATATATATATATATATGTATTTGTATATATATATATATGTATTTGTATATATATATATATGTATTTGTATATATATATATATGTATTTGTATATATATATATATGTATTTGTATATATATATATATATGTATTTGTATATATATATATATGTATTTGTATATATATATATATGTATTTGTATATATATATATATATATAATGTATATATATATGTACTTCTATCCTGTCATGCAAAAGCTAGCAAGTAAAACACATGCTTTTCCTATCCCTCGAATGAAACCATTTCAAGTACTGAGTGGAAGTGAGAAAGCAAATAGAAAGTTAGACAACCACACCAGAGTCACCCCGCTGCCTGAAATGCATTCAGAAAGAAATACTTTATTCTATAATACAAAGTCAATGGTGGGTGTTTTTTTCTTTAGGTAAGAAATGCTAATAATTTATGTATGAAAAAATTAAATTACTGACATAATCATATGATCGTATATGAATATTTTAGTAATATATCTAGATAAATAGTGAATGCAAACACTGACAAAGCATTTTCCCTCCCGTTTTTTTGTGACGAAGTATATAATAATGTCTATATTTTTTGGATGAGGAATTTTCATTATTATCTGTAATTTTTCAACATCCCAACAGGTCAGTATGTAAAACAGACATTAAACTGAATATGATGATAATGATGATGAACTTTTGGATTGACATCTTCATCCTAATCATTGTTGTCACAATGTTTTGACCTCCAGCCTTCTTCTGATTTATTGTGTCAAACTTTGGATTCGTCGTGGAATTTTGAACCCAACCCTTTATTGGAGATCTCTGGGGGTACCTGGTGCACATTTCATTCTTTTTTTATTTATTTATTTATTTTACTTCTGTTCGCTTCAACAATGCATATTGCCACTTAAACTCAAGGGGTCAGATCTATAGAGGTCAAACTGGGTGCAGAGCTGGGTAGCAAGATGTTTGTTCACATTACATTTAAATTTCTGCATGGTGGTATGGTCGGGAAATCAGGGAACAGGGAGAGTATTCAAAAGGAAAGCAGTCCGAGGAAAGAAGCTACCAGAGTAGAAAATCTATCGGCATCTTTTCATTGTGCGATTTTGCTGCTAGTCGGGTGAATCAGGATATATATGCTGGGGTTCGGTTTAAAATTTCATGACAGTATCAGAGTTTGACATGAAGAATCTAAAGAAAGCCGAAGGTCAAAATGGCCAAAGATTTTGATACGAACAATGAGGATGAGGACACCTGTGTGAAAATTGTAAATACTAAGTCATATTTAGTTGCGATGTTTTATGATAACGGATTTGAAATGGAAATATAATAGACAGGAAGTGAACAATTTTCCAATAAAAGTGATGAGTAATGAAGTAATTGGTAGATATAAACTAATTGGATATCATTTATTACTTAAAGTCTTTTCTATCTGATAACGATTCAGATATAATTAATTGTACAATGAAAATAGATACTCCGCTTCAGAAACGCATTGGAGATTCATTCATTCATTCATTATTCTCATTCATTCATTCATTCATTCATTCATTCATTCATTATTCTCATTATTTCCATATTTCTTTGAAGGTCTGAAAGCTCTGATTGAATATATCGTCGATTGTAATCAAGTGTTTATGCTTCATTGCTAAAAACAAAAGAATAAAAAATATGTGCATTACAAAAGCAATTCGCACTGCAGTTATATTATTAACAAGCTTAAAAGCATCCGAGAGAGCTTCTTGGGTTTGGTTTGGTTTATCTGTTTTATGGCAAATGACTCCTTTTTGGGTTATTTAATGCGGAAACACGATGCCTATTGTAAACGATTTATTTAAGTCCACAGGGCTGGGAATAAACAAAGAAAACCATAAAGTGAAAAATGAGATTCGTACAAGATTTGAATCTATGCCTTCGAAACAGGAATCACCTAACACGTTATATGGTTAGAGAAACCTAAATTTGTACAACTAACTCGTCCTCCAAGTTCTGTGATTGGACTAAATTAACCGTTTATTTAATGGTATTACTTATGCAAACAAGAGTGACCACTAAAAAGAAGTGTCATCCATAAAATATCATTAGAAATAAAATTCCAATATTAACTATATAACAAGGTCATTTATGCAATTCCGGGGAGGTCATGGTTTCATCGCTAGTAAAAATGTAAACAAACATTATCACAGAATCTGGATGATGAGTCATTTGGACAAATTCAGCTTTATGTGTGACTCATTAGTTGAATGGTCAAAGACGACACACGTTAAGGCACAGGTTCGAATCTTGTACTCATCTCATATTTTACTTAGTGGTTTTCTTTGTTTATTCCCAGCCTGGTGAACTAAAATAACCGTTATTAGCACAAGCGAATTATTGTATATGATTAATTGAACACAAGTTGCTATTTTATTTATAGCTGAAGGGAAATTGCTAATTCATACTTTTGCCAACAATGTTTGTGGATTCACAATAAATCTGATAAGATTTTGAACTCAGACTAGCTACTTTAGCCTATATAACAAAGTCGTATAATAAACAAAAACAACAATAATTTGTTACAAATGAATAGTTTATTGGAGTAAATAATAAAAGCTATAAAATATCTATCCATGATGAAGATGAAGAACAAAAATGCAGACAGTGTCTTCGAAGGATTTAAGTTGATAGAACAACCAAGGATTAATAGCACCGTTCAGACCTTGACTGGAAGGGTGCAGAGTACTGGAATCCCATCTATCAATGTGCATACTTCGGAGAGATTCGCCACGTGTTTGATAGCAAAACGCTGTCCAGGGGTCGATTGTTGTCGTCACATGTGGTTTAGCAGTTTAAACTGAAGTACTTGCTAAACCTGTACACTTTATGGTTTTCTGCTCACTGAAGCAGTGCACCTCCCTGTTGTCGAGTATGGTTTTCTGAACCATCCAGTCGCTACAGGAACTACAACTATCCGTAAAGAATAGAGGGATTTTTGTTCAAGGTTTATTCCTCTAGATCAGCCATGTTCTGTCTATGCCCATGGATATTAAGGATGTGCCTCTTTACCACGTACAAACGGTCGTTCACCATGGAGAGGCTGTATTTTGCACATCACATAATACTGGGATGCATGGAGAGCAGTCGGAGATATCATGAATCTTGATGAAGTTTATTCTCACTCGAATCTAAGAGAAAGCCACCGTTATCAACGAAGAAACAATATTAAACAGCTGGTGCGAAAACAATAAGTGATTTGCAATGGTGATGAAAAGAAGTAAAGAGTACTGGAAATCTGAAGAGACTTTTTATCACTCGGATTCGAGGGACCCAGAATATCACCTTTTTTTACCAGTGAGAGATGACTTGTGTGAGAACTCCTAGTAAGTAATATATACATATATCATTCAGCTGCACATCTTATATAACTATGACACTAGCTCCAAAATAGGGCTGAGAATATAGTGTAGTAAATTTGACGCTGCTTCTATTCCATGTGGTTGGAAAGGCCAATAGGTGAGCCACAAAATAAACTCACCCGCAGGTTTGGTCAAAGAGCCCATTGCTCGCTGCCTGCTGATGCTGCTGGACACGTTTCTTCGTATCAAATGTTGAAATTTAACTTGTATTTGATATGTTATCAAAGCACAGGTGGCTTTACGAGCTGGTCTGTCGAGAGCCAGGTGTTAGGGTTTGTTATTATATATACAAATGTCGAAAGTAGAATTACTCCTATGAGTAAATGATTTTTTTTTTTAATTTCTGTCATAAAGAGTATGCAGTATTGAAACGGAGAAATAATAAAAACATTTATATATAAAATGTGGTGTATGTTCAAAACCCTACTGGGTATACACTCTGAAGGGTTCATCAGGCTGCACAAGATCGAAAATACAAAATAAAAAGTGCATCTTAGGGAACACTTTGGGGTGAAACTCAAGTAGTATGGCGATTATAGATTACATTTTATATATTAGCATTTATATATAACTATTTGAATATATATATATATATATATATATATATATATATATATATATAGTTCTGCTCTAGCATTAAACATTGTAGACGACAAGACATTTACCCTGTCTCCCGAGTAAGTGTATCTTAATTTCAATTACTGTCTGTGCCGATTTTTGGCGGTTGTGTAGTCTTGAGCGTTTGTCTCATGATTCTAGCCTGAATTTACAAACTGTGTTCGAGCCCATGCGACCGCTTGCAACCGCCACTCCTACACTGATGAGGATAGGAGAGCCCGAAACAACGTCGTCTGTAGGTGAAAAACACTTTAATATTTTAAAAATATTTATATATATATATATACATATATATATATATATATATATATATATATATATATATATATATATATATATATATATATATAAGTGTGTGGTTATCGTTAAAGTTTCAAAGTATTGCATGGAAAGTTAATAAAATTGAAATATAAGCCAAATTAGCAATACAAGATTAATTTATTTATTTATTTTTTTTTTCTTACATTAATCCTATCGATTACGGAATAAAATTCCTTCTTCAGGGGTGACCAGTATTGAGTCATTTTTTTTTTTTTTTTTTCATCAAAAAACAAGAATAAAGAAACTTATTTCTTTGTTAATATATATTTATGCAGGCCTCATTGAAGATGACACAGTTTTCTCTTTTTGTTATTTTCCTTGTTAGCTTCTCGACGTGGCGAGCAAGTTTTCTGATTTCAGGTGTTGTTTTATATATATATATATATATAATGGAAAAGGAAAAACCAAAATTATCTATATATTCATCAACGTTTTGTCTTCATTTCAAGATTTTCTCAAGATGATTGATTGAAGAAATAACATACATGTACACTATTTGAAAATATGTGGTGCGTTTTAAAATATTGTATTTTTGTTATTTCTTCAAATCGATCATCTTGAGAAAGTCTGGAA
Source organism: Sepiola atlantica (assembly GCA_963556195.1). Lineage (NCBI taxonomy): Eukaryota > Metazoa > Mollusca > Cephalopoda > Sepiida > Sepiolidae > Sepiola > Sepiola atlantica. The sequence goes on from OY744515.1 coordinate 11,229,784, forward strand.
ATAAAGACGAAATGTTGATGAATATTTAAATAATTTTTTTCCCTTCATTTTCCATTATATTGGAATATTATTTTCATAATTTTCATCACATATATATATGTGTGTGTGTGTTGGTGTAATTTAACTTTTTTTTCTGTACGCACTGCATATTTTTTCTCAATTAGTTATGTGCCAAAAACATTCCCTCTCCCATACATTTCATCTATGTTTTCATTTTATTTTTATTTTCCCTCCCCTTTTTTTCTATTTAACGTCTTTTTCACACGCATTGCACAACTTTCGAATAATTACGCATGTGACAAAAACATCCCGTTTCGCATCTTCTTTTCTATGTTTTGCCGTTTTTTCAATAAATTTCAAATCATCATTTTTTTCTGAAGATGTTCGTTGATCAGAACGAAACTGGTCAAAAATTTTTCATTTGTTTTTTCTTCTTCCTGTGTTTAATTTGTTTTTTCTTTTGTCTTTTTCATATATATATATATATATATATATATATATATATATATATATATATATATATATATATATATAATACTAGTAGTTAATAACTTACACTGATTTATTTGAAAATATGTAATTATGGGTGATTTAATGTCCCTACAGGCATTTATTTATGAAAATCAAATTTTCTTTTTTTTTTACTAAAAAATGTATAATATTGTATATTTCTCCATCTTTCCTGAACATTGGCCCAGTTTAATAATATTAAACCAGCAGTGACAATGACATATACGTATACTCTGTGTCACATTCTACTCTTTTTCACTTGTTTTTAAGTTTTTCTCTTTGTTACTTCTGTTGGCGTCTTCTTGACATTTGTTGCCTTTTTTTCTTTTTCTTTTTGATGCATTTACAGATGCTTGTTTTAACATTAATTATTTAAATCTCGATTTTATATTCTACTACTCTACTCCTATTGTCACTATTTAGCATTATTAGAATGGGTTGGTGACCAAGAGAGATGGATACAAATTAGAAGTTATTTGGACCATCTTCTGTAATTATAAGAGTTGTAATTTTCATAACTGCTTCATGATTGATGAGACAATAAAATGATGTAAGTATTAAAAATGAGTGTAAGACTTATATTCCAAGAAATATATCATGCATATCAGGTGTATAACGAAGAGATTGGTACGTAAAAGTGATGGGAGATGTAGATATAGGTAATTGTGCATTGCAGTCTTCTGTTGGCAGAAATGCTGAATAGTTTGTGGCTTTTTGTATTGATATTGGGAATTGGCCAGAAAAAGAATTTTTTCTTCAAAATTGAATGGCATTACCAAAGTGATGTTGATCTTGGACAGAATTTTAGTTAATCATTGCATGAACACACAGACACACAGACACACACACACCCACACTATGTTAGCCTCCTTTCAGTCTTTAGAAACAATGGATACCTCCTGTTAAGATGACTGCATGAGGAATCTCTGATGAAGTAATGGTTGCGTTATCTCCAACCGCACTTTTCCTGAACCAGCTTTGCTTGAATCCACTGGTAGAGAGAAGTTCAAGAAGACTAGAAACAATACTGAGATAAGCAGAAGAAGACTGACGTCATTTTCAGAGTTTTCCTTCTCCCAGACTAGTTGCACAACCATGGCTTGAGAATCTAATCTACCTTACTATTTTATCCATAGTTGGATATATGGGTTCGTATCTATCTAAAAAGTATTAATGAAAGTGAAGCTGTAGCCCTGACAGAACTCAAACCCGGCATGCTGAGCCCACAGTTTGTGCCTGATAGTTGATAATGAATATGTAAGCATTAAAATTTCTTTACTCAATAGCTTGTGCTGATGACATAGTGGGTAGGAAGTTCAATTTCTTTACTCAATAGCTTGTGCTGATGACATAGTGGGTAGGAAGTTCAATTTCTTTACTCAATAGCTTGTGCTGATGACATAGTGGGTAGGAAGTTCAATTTCTTTACTCAATAGCTTGTGCTGATGACATAGTGGGTAGGAAGTTCAATTTCTTTACTCAATAGCTTGTGCTGATGACATAGTGGGTAGGAAGTTCAATTTCTTTACTCAATAGCTTGTGCTGATGACATAGTGGGTAGGAAGTTCAATTTCTTTACTCAATAGCTTGTGCTGATGACATAGTGGGTAGGAAGTTCAATTTCTTTACTCAATAGCTTGTGCTGATGACATAGTGGGTAGGAAGTTCAATTTCTTTACTCAATAGCTTGTGCTGATGACATAGTGGGTAGGAAGTTCAATTTCTTTACTCAATAGCTTGTGCTGATGACATAGTGGGTAGGAAGTTCAATTTCTTTACTCAATAGCTTGTGCTGATGACATAGTGGGTAGGAAGTTCAATTTCTTTACTCAATAGCTTGTGCTGATGACATAGTGGGTAGGAAGTTCAATTTCTTTACTCAATAGCTTGTGCTGATGACATAGTGGGTAGGAAGTTCAATTTCTTTACTCAATAGCTTGTGCTGATGACATAGTGGGTAGGAAGTTCAATTTCTTTACTCAATAGCTTGTGCTGATGACATAGTGGGTAGGAAGTTCAATTTCTTTACTCAATAGCTTGTGCTGATGACATAGTGGGTAGGAAGTTCAATTTCTTTACTCAATAGCTTGTGCTGATGACATAGTGGGTAAGAAGTTCAATTTCTTTACTCAATAGCTTGTGCTGATGACATAGTGGGTAGGAAGTTCAATTTCTTTACTCAATAGCTTGTGCTGATGACATAGTGGGTAGGAAGTTCAATTTCTTTACTCAATAGCTTGTGCTGATGACATAGTGGGTAAGAAGTTCAATTTCTTTACTCAATAGCTTGTGCTGATGACATAGTGGGTAGGAAGTTCAATTTCTTTACTCAATAGCTTGTGCTGATGACATAGTGGGTAGGAAGTTCAATTTCTTTACTCAATAGCTTGTGCTGATGACATAGTGGGTAGGAAGTTCAATTTCTTTACTCAATAGCTTGTGCTGATGACATAGTGGGTAGGAAGTTCAATTTCTTTACTCAATAGCTTGTGCTGATGACATAGTGGGTAGGAAGTTCAATTTCTTTACTCAATAGCTTGTGCTGATGACATAGTGGGTAGGAAGTTCAATTTCTTTACTCAATAGCTTGTGCTGATGACATAGTGGGTAGGAAGTTCAATTTCTTTACTCAATAGCTTGTGCTGATGACATAGTGGGTAGGAAGTTCAATTTCTTTACTCAATAGCTTGTGCTGATGACATAGTGGGTAGGAAGTTCAATTTCTTTACTCAATAGCTTGTGCTGATGACATAGTGGGTAGGAAGTTCAATTTCTTTACTCAATAGCTTGTGCTGATGACATAGTGGGTAGGAAGTTCAATTTCTTTACTCAATAGCTTGTGCTGATGACATAGTGGGTAGGAAGTTCAATTTCTTTACTCAATAGCTTGTGCTGATGACATAGTGGGTAGGAAGTTCAATTGTTGACAAAAAGGTTGGGTTTTGATCATCTCAGCTTAAAGCACTTGCTTGTCTAGTCAGACTGAATAGTTGTGATACAACCAAACAGTCTGTCTGTGGATGACTATCAAGTAACAAATTACGCCATTTGCAGTAAATTTGGTAAACAGTAAGTATTCAATCCAACAGTGCTCAGTACTATCAAAAGTAGAGAAATTATAATATTATTGATTATGGTTGACACTGACAATGCCAAGATGTAAATCTGAAGGTCTTTTTAGTGCCAAATACAAATCAAATGGGTTGAGCACTTTAAGTGAAATCGTCAGTTGCCATTAACGATAATGCATATCTCTTCATAAAATGAAAAGAGCACTTTCTGTTGCTGAAAAAATACTTACTACAATCATCTAGATTTCAGTCACTAGTAAGCTTGTGCTGATAGAGTAATGGATAAGATGACTGCTTGTTGCCAAAATAGTCAGGTTTCAATACTAGTTTGAGATACTTGCTTGCCTAGCTACCTTGAAGAGCTGTGATACAGCGAAACAGTCTGTCTTTAGATGACTATGTGAAGGACAAAAGGTCTCTTATGTGGGCGAAGCCAGCCAACAATGCAGTATTTTTGCTGACGTCTTTTTCAAAATCTACATAAATGACCATGCCTGACATGTCCCATCTTTCGAGAAACTCGATCGATGCATGCCTTTATCTCACAAGACGACGTCCAGCAATGGAAATAAAAGCCCTGGTCCAGACAGTCTCCACCCAAAAATACTCCAGACACTGGCTCCATTCATGACTGGTCCTCTTACTCGTCTCTTTAATCTATCCTTTCAAACTGGTGACATCCCTGATGATGAGCAAACAGGGACTATTTATCCCATTTTGAAGAAGGGTTATTGAAAGGATCCAATCAACTACAGGTAAGTCTCACTCACCTCTGCTGGCTGCAAAGTCTTTGAGACTCTTCTCAAGTCAGCCATGATGTCTCATCTCCTGACCACAGCATCAATCTTTCAAGTCCAACATGGCTTTGTACCGTGCTTAACCAATCTCCTGATTATGCAGGAGTGTGTCGCTAAAATTGTGTATGATAGTGATGCAGCTGACTTTGTCTTTCTTTGATTTTGCGAAGGCGTTTGACTCTGTGAATCATAGACTTCTGCTCTACAAGCTCCAGGCCTATGGCTTTCAACCACAAGTTGTGAGATGGATCGGAGCCTTCCTTCCTTTAAATGCAAGTCAACCGCTATCTGTCTAGTGTTTCTAACGTGGTTAATGGCGTCCCCCAAAGCTCAGTACTAGGTCTCTTGCTGTTCCTGATGTTCATCAATAAGTCTGTTAGACGGCATCTTTTAAAAAAATCATTTTTTATTTTCTTTCACCCCCCAAAAAGCAAATTGCCATTAGGACGTAAGGGGCTACTATTAGGGACCATGCCTACAGAGACACTCTAAGTAGGGAGTTGAGCAGCGAGACATCTGTTTGCATTACATTTAAATTTCTGCATGTTAGAACAGTCAGAGAAGTAGGAAACAAGGAGGGAATTCCAAAGTCTAGCAGTTCGAGGAAAGAAACTGTTAGAGTAGAAAGCTTTCTGGCATCTGGGTACCTCTAAAGTGAAGGGGTGGGATTTTGCTGGTTGTCTTATTAGTCAGGGGTATTTATGTCGAGGAAGCACAAGTGCTAATGAGTTCGTCAGAGCACATTTCATTAAAGTACTTGTCAAACAAGCACAGGGATGCAACATTACGGCAATGGGACAGGGGTTGGAGCTTGGTTGACAGTGCAGGACCTATTAGATTGCAGATTCTTTTTTGGACTCTATCTAATAGGGAGAGATGAGTGGTTGATGCACCAGCCCAGATGTGGCAACGATACTCCGTGCATGAGCGAATGGTGGCTACCAGTAGGTTCTTCTTTTTACCGATGATATCAAGATCATTTCTCCCAGAAGTGAGTTCAATGATCTTAAATGCTTCCATGGAATTTGTCTCTCAATGTCAATGAATGCAACCACCATTTCAATTTGTTCTCCACCCAATAAGCCATTTGATTTCGAATCTGGCCAATTAATTCTGAACAACACGACACAGTCGAAGGACTTAGGTATTGTGGTTGATTCTTTCTTTACTCCCACTGCCCAATGCATTCAGGCAGAAAATAAGACCCGTGGTATGCTTTTTCTCATCTACCGTTCCTTTGCGGCCATGACAGCTGACATCTTCCTACCACTGTACGTGTCTCTGGTGTGACCCATTCTGGAATATGGCATCCAGGCTTCATCCCCCTATTTCGTTCGGAATATCCAGCACCTGGAATGAGTTCAGAGACTTGTGATGCAGATTGTCCATGCGCTTCACGCAAAGTCCTACGGATAATGATTGGAGATTCTCAACCTGTTCTCACTGGAGCGTAAGCTGCTGCATGACGACCTCATCCTCGCCTTTAACATCATGTGCAACAAATACACTGTACCTCGTAACCTCTTCTTCGCACTAAAATGATCATCAGGTTCAACATTGCTTAACTTCAGTGATCTGAAGAGAAACGGCCTGTCAACGTGATTCAGCTGTAAGCGCAATGGTCGTCTAATTAAAACCCCATATCATAAATGACTGAGTGATTCCTTTTTGTTGTTGTTATCATCGCTATATATTTTATTAGACAAAAGTTCCTGCATCATCATTTTGGTCTGTGCAGATGAGTGGTTAATCACTAAGTATTACCTTCCTCAAATCATTGGTTTCTCTTTCTGACTTTCTTATGTTCAGCTTTTAAAGCTAGTTTGGGTTGAGCCATTTTGTGCCATGTCTGTTTTTGACAATTCTGTCAAAACTGCATCCGGTGGTGAGGCTTTGGGAAGTGTGAAGTCACCTCTTGATTGCCATTGCTCCCAGGTCCACTTTGACCCAGAATGGTAGTACCTACCCTGGTCCCCTCTATCGGTTAAATAGAATCTGTATTGGCTATGATATTAAATTGCATCTCTCGGTATACACATACATTAACATCATGAAAAACCAGTTAAACCAAACAGCATGAATAAATATCTAAAGATATCAAGAACTTGAATAATACATTTTTTTTACCAAAATAAATGTATTTAACATTAAATTATCTGATAACAGTTGATATAGTACAAAACAAAACTATCAAACTAATGACCTGATATGACATCGATGATCGAAATAGCATTTGTGTAGCCATTTACCATATTTGTGTATTTTAAATTATGAATATACAATATATCTATATGTATGTGCGTCTATACTTTTAAAATATCTACTCTCAGTAGAAAGCTAATTATTTTTTGTTAAGTACACCTTCACTAACCAGCAGAGCGTTACCGTTGTCTACCAAGGGAAGAGCCTGTCAGTCATGTGTATGCAGTGTGGTACTGTATAGAAGTGAAACCTGGTCAGTGTGGGTTGAGGATATGGAGAGAAATGATATGAGAATGATATGATGGGTGTATAATGCAAGTCTTAAAAACAGGCTTAGATCTAGGATAGTATAGGGAGATGTGTGCAAAACGAGAGACTTCACCTTGAAAAAATTAATGCTTCGGTTAGATGTAGAAGAGTTAAGGTAGCAAGCTCATTTGGCAGTGGAAGGCCAAGGAAAACATGGAAGGAAGTAATAAGAATGGGGTTGAGAGAAAGACGGATAAATAAAGACTTAGACAGGGATAGGTTAGTTTAGAAGTGAATTTCTAAAAGCCGTCCAACATATGCCAGCATGTAAAACAGATGTTAAACTGAATATGATGATGATGATGATGATGATGACACCTAAGCAGTCTCTTTTATTTTGATCTTTTCATGGCAGCTGTGATTCAATGTTTTGTTAAATAAACAAAACAGAATGAAAGTAATAGATGAATGAACAATTTTTAATCCTTTTTTCATTCTTTTAACATGGCAAGTGTTCTCAAATTATCACCATCCCATGCGGGTTATTTATTGTTGAATTTATTTATTTATATTTCTTTTGTAAATGCACACCTTGCAAACAAACCCTTTTCAGACAAGTATTTTGTATTATCAAAAAAAGTCAAAACTGTATGAGAAATTCACACACACATAATTGGCATTCCACAGATTTATGAATATTTAACGAGTGGACATTACATTGTGATAAAAAATCTCTATTTGCGAGACGTGTCTGAAAAATAACGGGACTCACAAAAAATATTTTTCAACTTCAAACAAATTAAATGATTTCAAAGTCCATTCAAATCTATTGCACTTTCCTATCCGCTGCCGTTCTTCTACGCGCTTCTAGAAGAATTTTATGGTCCTTCATGATCACATTGAGCTTCAGGGAAAAGAAAAAAGTCAGATGGAGAAAGATCAGATGAATTAGAAGGTTGTTCCAGTAGAGCAATGTTCTTATCGGTCAGAAATTGTTGGATGCTGAAGGCGCAAGTGGATTGTCATGATGAAGTAAAGGTGTAACCAAAAGCATGTAAACAAAAAACTGTAATAGTGCGCAGAAAGCTAAGCTGACAGTTTATATACTCGCAAGATATCATGGGTCAGATGATAACACAATCCGTTCATCCTTCTTTCGCTCGTAGCTCACACAGCACACTCAGTCTTGTTACTTTTCAGAGACACTTCATATAAAATCCAAAGATTGTTCTTATTTACTTGCCTTCCCACGAGAGAGGGATACTCTAGATTAAGACAAAAATAAAAATTGAGTCAGTCTGTTGCATACCCCTCTACTTGGGCCGCAGCATTTCTTGTTTCGTACCGGAACGGCCATGACAGTTCACATTTAATCACTCGTCATTTTTAAAACATAAATCATATAGTTTGCATACCTTTAAATTTCTCCCTCGCTGCGTAGAGGGTCGCCATCTAGTGGTTGAACTCCTTCTTCTGCCGTGAACCACGCCGCTGCAACAAAAGCTCCATGATCGGGTCGGAAGACAAACAATCTTTTTAACTTTCAATTCTTTTTATTACAGATGTTAGTTATCAAATCAGCTGGGAGATATTCACTAACGTCGAGAGAGAGAGAGAGAGAGAGAGAGAAAAAATTAGTGCTTTCGTAATTACTTAGCAATTAAGTCCTTAATCATTCGTGGAGGAGGGGGGAAGAGATCTTTCGCCTATATTTTCGTAGGGAAATATTTCCCTTAATCTGTTGTAAACTACATGGTAACAATCATGTCTGATAGGTTCGCCTCCAAAACCTAGACTGCTAAAACTCGCTTCTCACGAAGAACGAGTGTTGTCATGGATCCCTCTGCTTCCCACGCAAAGGCCCGTGACATCACAGAGCCTCTTGCAGGTGCACATTGACCCCTAATCCGAGGTCTCTTCACGCGGTGACCTTGTCACGTCTGTTAGCTCCAACTGTGAGAACAGCCCTTATTCTGCACTTGACTGCACGGGTCCGCCCACGCTAATTCGTGCAAGTCAAACCAACGATTTCCAACAGATAGGGCCATTATCCAACAAGTCTAGAACAGTGGTGCTCAACCATTTTTAGCCGATGACCTTTTTCATCATGTATCAGAATGATATTTCTTCCCTTTCAAAAAATTTTTGACGCATAATATGCATTCATACTAACAATAATAACTAATACTTACATAATAGCATTTAATACAAACGCTAGCGGAGAGAAAATCCAACATGACCATTCACTAGCAATAGGTGATGCAGACAGTGTTTTTTGTGGCCCTGGATCCAGTTTGTATCCAGTTTGCCAATTTCCCTTCTGAAACTCTGAAATTCCCCCCTGGTTGAGAACCACGGGTCTAAAATGATCCCTCCTTCACCGACCAAGGACAGAACAGCTAGTAGACTTTCATCCCAGACTGATGATTATGCAATTTAAAGAGTGCTCCATTTCCAACGGAAAGAACTTTGCATTATCGCTTAGATGGAAACCTTTTCCTATTTCGCCCCAGAGTGCTCGCTCCATAAAGGAGTTTGCATAATTAATTTTCGTTTTTTAATAAATATTATTTCATAGAACCTCACAGAATGTATAATAAGAATCTACAGATCAAATACTCTTAAATATTTCGTCAGATAGATCGATAATGTTCTATACTAAAGGCCAACTCCTGCTGCAACTTGGCTTATTTCAAAATGATTAAATTTTACAGATCTTAAATATCAAATTAGATTTGTTGAATTTAATTGTGATGACATTACATAACATTCTTAAAAATTTATTTTTCATCCATTTTGTAGTATGTTTTGTTTTTTAATGATAAACTAAATTTCTTTTGATCATCAATATATTCATAGAAAGAAATATTTAATTGTTTTTTTTTTTAAGAGATAATATTTAAAAGAAGCAAAAAGTGAAAACGGGAACTTTTGAAATTGTCTCCAGTTCTGGGTTTCTCCATCGTGGTGATGGAGCAGCAACCGTTTCTGCGTCTTCCTCTTTACAGTTGCAATAATGTAACAAAAGAAAAACGCTAACCGCATCTTTGTCCACATTACGTCATGCTCTTTCATCTTTTATTATTTTACACATTACGTCAACTTCCTCTTGCCACGTCTCATTTCAAACTTCCTGTCCGTGATGTCATATCCTAACTCTGATTTTTAACTTCTACTGGGATTTTCGATTCTTATGCTTAATTTTAACCTTATGGTGGAAATACCGTTTTTAACGCTATTTTTACAAACCCCAGTTCAATGTTGCAATATTATTTTTTTTTTACACATGCTATTTTTACCTGATTAGGTAATTTGGGTAAAAAGTATATCGCTTTATTACATAAAATTTCTTATTTTATGTTAGATTTAGTTTGTGAAATTTTTTTTGCCAATAAATTGTATTGAATCAGTTTGGGGGTCTGGCTCTTGCAATTATTAAAGGTAGTTCCAAGTTGTCGTCGTCGTTTTAACGTCCATTTACATGCTGGCATTAAGAAATTGACTTCAAAAGTAACCAATCTCTAGGCATGTCTTTATTTATCCGTTTTTCCCCCTCGGGTCCATTTTTATCACTTCCTCCCATGTTTTCATTAGGCTTCCCCTGATTACTGAACCTGCTATCTCAACTGTTCTATCTCTACTAACCCAAGAACTCTTATCCATTCTTTCAATATGGCCATACCATTGAAGTCTCCTCTTCTGCAAACATCTCCCTATACTGTCCAGATTTAATCTTCCTCTAAGGTCATCAGAACTAAGCCTGTCTTTAAGTCTCACATTACCCATCCATCATATCATTCTCATATCATTTCTCTCTGTGCAACACATGTCATTAGTCCTCACTCACCAGGTTTCACTTCCATACATCATAACACTGCATACACATGTCTGATAGACTTTTTCTTGGTCGACCGTAGTAAAGCTCTACTGGTTAGTAAAGGAAGAGGTTCCCTGAACTTATTCCATCCACTTCCAACTCTTACAATCACACTAGCATCTGCTCACCTTGTACTCCAATGGAATAACCTTGCCCTGTCGACGAGACCATGAATTCTCCTACTACAACCACATGCAGAGAGGTAAAAAAAAAAACTGAAAACGAGGCCACATTCTTCAACTTCAGCCCTTATTAAGGCTAGATGTGAGGTCGGAGAGGCCCGATCCAATCAATCAGCTGATGACGTCATGCCCTAGTATCTAAGTTTATCTCCAACCGTATTATTCAATCTGATTCTTCAAAAAAATCAAAACCTAATTTCTCTTCTTCATTTTCTCCCCAAATAAATACTAGAAGATGGTGGCTGAGGGTCAATCATTTTGAGAACAAAGATGATTACCAATGCTAAAGAGTAATGTTTTCTGGGAGTAATGTTTTCTAAGATTAATGTTCCCATTCTCACTGTGAAATTTACTTCTATGAGCAATGTATTCTCGGAATATAAATAATTATCCTACCTATAGAATTATATTTGACAACCTTATTCGCCATTAAATAACCCATAGATGGTTGATATGCCGTAAAACAAACCACTCTAACCCAAACCAATGGTATCACCAAGGTGTTAAAACTTCTGAACAACCTCAATAGCTTCGCCATCTAGATATACTTTGTCCACATGTTCCCTCCCAAAAGATAACCACACTGATGGTTTGAAGCCATCGTTCAAGGAGTTTTCGAGTTGGGGGAAAATTTTTATTTTTATTTTTTTCTGAATTTGTCACAATTTCCTCATGTGAATTTTTTGTCTTTTTTGTACTTCAATTTGCCAAAATTTTATCAGGACTCAATCTGAGACTTCATCATGTTTTTTCTTCTCCTGTGTTTTTGATGTAACATGCTCTTTTACAATTCAACAATATATAATGCTACTCTCTGATGATGTACAAGGTTGGGCTAAAAAAATACACTTATCCGATTTTTGCCATTAAACACGTGTAAGGGTTGAACGTTAAGTTTGAAAAAAAATTACTTTTGAGTGTAAGATGAGAGAATAAAAATAAACCCTCATCGAAATACGGAAATAAAGAGATTGTAAAAACTAATCAAAATTATGCTTTTGCGTTGATTCCCCATGGTCAGTGGAATGCAAAATTAAGACAAAATTAAGACATATATATACTAAAAATTGTTGGTGATTTCAAGAATATACCAGTTTCCTAAAAGGGTGTGGGGATTTTTATCTACGAAAGAAAGTTTAGTTTTTACACAAGAGAAAATAGGATTTGTACTCGAAGATAAACACTGAAAGGTGAATCATAGCGACAGCTTTTGAATGAAAGAAATAACAACCATGTATAGTAATTGAAGAATTTTATTTGGGCAAGTAATAAAGAATTATATATAAACAGAAAACGGTAAATATACAGAATCAGGGTTTGCGAATTCGTGCATCCACGGAACTTATCTTATGTGACATGGTGTTTTGTTAATAAGTGCACATGCTTTGGACCTCATGCAGTTGTTGGCTCTTCAGTCATTGGAGGAAGGATTGTGAAGCTTGTGTCATAAATCAGTCAATTATTAATCGACTTTGACTGTAGTTGTGGAAATGCCAAAAGAGACGGGAGCCCTAAGCGACTGAATTTATATAGGCTAGCTCATGTGACTCCTAAGCGAGAAGTGACTGGGTTACCTTTTGGTCAATCCACACTACCCGTAAAAAGTCAAGGGACCACAACCACACTGACCAATCTATGAGTGTCTTATAAATTCCAATAGGGTACCAAGAACCCTAGATGGGCAATATAACAGACGTTACCTGTGGTAATGAATACCTAAACAAACGGCATTTAAACCACCAATAAATTGCTTGAATTCAGACTAGTTATACGTTACAATAAAAGCAATATATTTTTCAGTAAGACTCAGTTTTGTTTTACTTATTCATCCTCCAGCTTAATATTCAAAATCTTCAAGTACGATCAAGTGTTATTAAAATAAATCCATTCCTATTGATTTTTTTGTTTACTTCCTTCTCATTCGTTATATGTCTTAACCAGACATTTCTCAAGTGCTAAATTATACAAAAAACTTACCTGCATGAATTCTGAAGTTGAACTCTCCTGACGTTAGAGATAGAAAATCATGTTCTTTTTTCCCCTCATCTTATTGGGTGTGTTCTAAATAAGCTTTATTGATCTGATAAGATTCCTTCTTTTTTTTTTTGCTTTGATGAACTTGCAGGATTTTTCCAGTGAGAACTTTCCAGACATCTTAATTATACCAACAAAACACTTTTCCAGAACTTCATTTAAAGAGAATCAGTCCTTATTGTTCTTTTTTTTATCCAATTAAGGTGCCCAATAGAAATTGGCTAAAATATGCAAAAAACGAGTATATATATATATATATATATATATACTGAAAGCTGTGAGTATCATCTTTTTTGGCCAGCTCAGAGTTTTGTATTTGCATTTGTATATAGTGCTCAATGCCTTCTCAGACAGAGCTTTATAGTACTTAAGAGAAGTGTTTTAGTAGGCAATAACCCTGATTTCATGCTCTTTGCGATCTAAAATGGCCGAACATACAAATTTTGCAGCAAATTCGTGTCCGTTTTTTTCTCTATAGTAACTTCCAGAATTCATTTTTCATCTGTTAACAAATTTACGGTTTTTTCAATTTCAATGAAATAATGCTGCCCAAATATACAAATATATATATAAATTGAAACATAAATTTACTTATCTATCTACTACTAAAAGTCAGTGGATCTTGTTATCTTGTGTGTCTATCCTCCTGCACGTTTGATGATGTCACTAAAGGATGCTGTTATCCGTTAAAACAAAGATGAGGGATAACTATGCATGTGGATGGCCTCACAAAAATGATGACATCATCCATCAAATAAGAGAGAGGGAGGGCCAAAGAGATCCTTTATCTAGATGAGCGTCTCGACCCCTGGGTGTCGAGTATATAACACCAAAACTCTGATCACCTTGTTTGGTTGATTGATTGTTTGCATATTGAATGTTTTAGATGTTTTTGAGAAAATCAATGAAGCATTGAAAAATTAGGTTTCATTATTTTTATATTACAATAAAATTTGGGTATTTATTACTGTAACTAACAGAACAAAATAGGATTGAAAAAACAAATATGTGACAAATGTTACCAAAGGCAAGATAAGTTACTCTTCTTCCTACCGGGATAAGTTTATTTGTGTTTTAACTTATTTTAAAGCATTTTTTGTTCAAAACAAACCTAGTGTTCATCCTGTTCAGTTAGAATGAAAACCGAAAAATGGCTGCTCATAAGCCTGCACGAGGACCCTTGATAATCGCTCAAAAATCGAAAATTAAACAAAATATTGATAAAAACACATCGAATAAATGTCACCAACCATGCGAAAATGTAATGCTCTACCAGTATTTTGCTTGATTTTCGATTTTTTTGAGCGATTATCAAGGGTCCTTGTGCACGGCTTATGGGCAGCCATTTTTTTTTTTTTTGTTTCACCCCTTGTTTGTTCTGTTACAGTAATAAATACCCTAAAATTTATTCACATTCAAACATTTAATTATTTACATCACCTGTTTCTCCTCGGATATAGTTTAGAAAAATGTATTTTTGGTTGCCATTGAAGAAAAAAATGAAAATGTACCGCCTTGTATAGGATTAAACTTCAGATAATTACATGCACATATCTCATTATTATTATTATTATTATTATGATGATGATGAATAATAAGAAGGTCTTTATTGAACCAAGAAGAAAATAGAAATTTTACATTAAAAAAAAAAAGTGTGATTTTATTTGGAAAAGTAGTCTTCCACCAAACTCATTAACATGTTATAAAAAATCTAAATATACATAAATAGATACATAAAAAATGTTATGTATAGGGAATATATATATATAGGGAAATCTTATTAAAAAAAAAAAAAATTAATTACAAAATTAAAGCCACCAGAATGCATTTCGGTTTCTTTGTAAACAAGTCAGCATTTTAATCTTTTGTTAATAGTTGAAAAACAAAAAGAATAGATTACTTTGTGACCCTTCTAAAGTTCAAAGTAATTTGGAAGCATTTAAGCTGTCGAATAGTCATTTCTGGATTAAAATTCTTAATAAATCCTCAAAGTTTTGATGTTGTTTACATCCAATAATAATTTTCTAAATATAGATTAAAACAACATTTATACCTTAACAACAATTAGTTATAGTTTTATAACAATTTGGTTCAATTAATAAGTGAAAGAAAATGCTATTGTTAAAGAATTATAAAAAACCACGACAAACTTGCATTGAAGAATTTCTAATTGACTGAAACGTTGGCTATCTGAGCCAGTAAAGAAGATTTAACAGTTTGAATGGTTTTTTTTTCTTTGGATGTTTCATCCAGTCCAATCTAATAATTTCTTTATATAGATTTAGATGCTTCCTTTTTTAAAAATACCTTCTCAAGATAAAAAGTTAACAGATAATTACCAGACGGTGGCAAAAGATAACCTACATCGCATGCATATGTAGTTGTCAAAGATTATATCCAGCCATCCCCCCTCCCCCCCCCCCCCACCACCACCACACCACCACCGCCGCCGTTGGCAGTAGAAGAAAGTATGGTGTCTTCAGATTGAAGCTTCTTAGACATCCGGCCTTTTCAGTCTGCCACAATTTTTCATCAAGCAAAGCAGAAGAGAAATAACACTTGACAGTCGCCTCTCAGACTCGTTTGGTTGTCATGGTTTTAAGGACAATTTTCGTTGACACACTATGTAACAACCAGTTACGCAATACCCACAGATTTTCTTTAATCTGTACATCTTTATAGTTAATAATTTTATTTACTTTTGGAATTTTTTAGATGAGGATTGATAATTTGTATTGTTTAGACTACTATTCTCATCTTGGTCGTTCTTAACAACCAGTTCTAAGTGACAGTCTTTTGGAGATTGGAGTTTTTTTTCTTTTTCTTTGAAAACATCTGTTTCATGTCGCTCTTTCCTTTAATCGGATTTTTGCGATGTTTAATTGAATGTTCCATATTGTTTGGTCATTTACATTAAAAAAGTTAATTTAAAGAGTTACGTTTGAACGTGAATTTCCAGACAATATGTTGTCTGACAATCTCTATTTATATAAAGTTAGGTATGTGTATATGTTTAGATATCTGTATGTATAGGATTCATTCCTAAACTAATTAACTGATCATTATGGATTTTGGAACACACCTGCTAGGCATAAGGGTGGATAATGTGGACCATAAGGGGGTGGAAGCCCTTCATGAAAATTCAGATATCTTCGATTTTTGTGAAATTTTAACAGTAGGTATTAGACATCAATTAATAAATATTCCTCGAATTTCAATTTTTTTGGAGTATTATAAACAGCCTTTAGAGAGCATAATATAGGCACAACCTTCGATTTGAAAATCTAGATATTTCAGATTTACATTGCATTTGATCCATAGACACCAATTAAACAAGATTCTTTGAATTTTAATTTCTTTTCAAGACCCCTTAAGCTTAAGCCTTAAATTTTAGACATTTTTTAGAATCAAAATCATCTAATGGATTTTGATCAAAATAGGAATAAGGATTCTAGACAAAGTTTAGTAGCAGTATATCTTGATTTTAATCTTCACAAAAGGACATAAAAGTGGCGTAAAACTGTTCTGTTCAGTGAATTAATTTTACCCATCATGGGAGGGTATTCTTCTAGTTTTATTATATAGATATATATAGATAGTAATTTGTTTTTTTCTTTAGTAATTTGTGTTTCTTTAGTATATTATATCATATCTCTTAAAATAGTCCCATTTTTTTATGTGGATACTGTTAAGGGCGACACGTTACCAAAAATGTTTACCTAAATATGGAGAGTAGAAAGTAGACCTCTTGAGTTTACTCTCGGCAGCCTTGTAACTCTTGCTTCCTACCTATTTTGTCCTTTAGTCCTCACATTCCATGAGTCATGTTTCTGACAAAGGGGGAAAATTGCTGTTTTCTGGATCGGCTATTTTCAATTCTCTCATCAATTATCATCATTCAACTGTCAATCTATCCATATCATTAACCCTTATACTCTTATTCTTGAGTGTGTTTTTTTTTATCCTTTATAAGTGGTGATTCATTAATAAAAAAAACACCCATATTCGTTTTTCTGTTCTTTCTTGACATTCCAATATTTTGACTATTTATAACGTTGTGCTTTTAGTGATATTTCATTACAAAAGAAATGAATCCATATTTTCTGTGTTTTTTCCCCTCCTTTTTATGTTTTTATTCTTTCTTTGCAACTGTTCCCAGCAATTGTATTTAATCTTTTTATTTTCTTCGTCCTACCCCCCTCACCACCCCTCGATCACTCATTACTTATATGCCTTGTTTTATTGAAGGTATTTTATTTTTTTGTTTTGTATGTATTTTGGATAGAATCTCAAAGAGAATTGCCAGGCGAAGTTGTTCCTACCAAAATATATTTAGAGAAATAATAAGAGTATGTAGAATAGAAAGACAGAGACTCATTTTAACATTTATATCAACTTTATTGGCCATCTTCATGATAGAGAATAAGTCCAGGAGTCTGGACGAGGAACAAGGTTTAAGAGTCCATGATATGAATGATAAATGTCCTGTTTGTAGGGAACAGAGAAGAGTACATAACAAGAGAATGTTCTTATAAAGTATGTATGTAGGTATGTATGTCTGTATGTATGTATGTAGGTATGTATGTATGTAGGTATGTATGTATGTATGTAGGTGTAGTTTAAAGGCAGGCTTATTTCATATGTGGTTTGCAAGTGCATGTTGAACTGCTATTGGAAATAAGTCCACGTGCAACAGGTACGTCATTTGTGATATTGAAACCTTCTTGTTGGCGTCGAGAGCCTGTGGTTCGGTGGGTTTTGGTTTGTGTCTCAAGAGAGGAGTTTGGTAGTTAAACTCTGCGACATGGGTTGATTGCACAGTAGGAGTCAGCTTGCGGCTAAAGAGCAAGAATAGTGGCGATCACTCACTTAAATAAACTTCGGGGACCAGGACTCTGCTCGCATAAGAGATTGTTTCTGATTGGGCAAGTCAGAATCGAAATAACATATGATGAAAATATTAGTAATAATAATATTTATCTTCATTGAGAAAAAATTAATTTCATTCATTAAAGGGACTAAGTAGGTAATTTGCTAGACTAAACACCATGTGGATTTATAAAAACAATCAGTAACACGAATTCCATGCACTTGGCCTGACGATTCTGAGTGGGAATGAAAAGCAGACGCCTCTGTGTAGCTTAATTGCCATAAATATATTTTCATACCTTACTAATATATATATATATATATATATATGAGAGAGAGAGAGAAAGAAAGAGTAAGATAATACTTTAAAAATATAAATAATATATTTAGCCAGTAGACTATCAGGATAAAAACAAAGTTCAATATAGTGTATAGAACAATAATATTATTTGAATGAAATAATAAAATGAGAAATTAATCAGATTTTATTAAAGTTCAAAAACAAGGAGTGATATTGCGTCCTTAACTTATGAGTTTTCAAAGAAAATCTTCTCCTCAGAGGACCATTACCGCAATGACATTACTGTAAGTAATAAAATTAAACTTTGAAAATATATAAAAATATATAAAAATATGTAAAAGTATATAAAACATCAAATATATTGGCCAAAAACATACTTTTTTGTTAAATGTATACAGTTCATCCAAGTCATAAAGTTTGAAACAATTTCAAGAAAGATGTCAAAGAAGTCGATTAAAAAACAATCCAAGTAGTGAATGGTAGTCAAAAAACGCAAAAAGTTATCCAGGCGGGAAATTTGCTTGCTATCGATGCAGTAGATGACAGTGAAAAGTGTATTCAGGGTGTATGCAAATTAATAAAACGATAGAAAAAACAAAATCATATAAAAAGTTCAGAAGACTCACATTAGAACATTATAATATTCAACACCAAGTGAGTTTTCTGAACTTTTTATATGATTTTGCCAAAAGAATATCCACCTCAGAAGATTTTTTAAATGGAAGCACTTTTCAATAATGACATACATAGCGGCAGAAGCAGCAGCTGGCAGTACAAATATAACTGATTAGCATTACATGATAAATAGCCAAACAAAGTAGCTCAGATAGGAGCACATTAGACTGAAGATCTAAAGGTCCCAGTTTCAATCACTGGTCTTGACATAACATTTTGTTTTCTTTATTAAACGCATACATTCCTCACTGTAGAAATGAGAACAACATTACCCAAACAACAAATACTTATAGTTTTATAAGAATTTCTTTCTATTAATCTGGTGATACCAGATCAGGCTGCCCTGTGGCTCCCTGAGACGAAATTCACCTACATTGACGTTTTTTTTTTTTTTTTTTTTTTTTGTTTGTAAAACTTAATTATGTTCTACAAAACCAAAAACAAAAACAACAGCCCCTCTCCCTTTCTCCCTCCCCTTTTTTATTTTTATTTTTCCTACCCTACTCCCGGTCCTGGATATGACCTTAAACTACATCTGATGGTGAGATCCGGCTTACGGACTTTGGGGAATGTGGAGCCTCCTCTTAATTACCATTGCTCCCAGGTCCACCCTGACCCGGAGTGGTAGTACCTGTTAGGGTCCCAACTATGGGTTAAATAGAAACAGATATTAAAAGGGGAAAGAAACAAAAAAGAGAAGAAAACAAGACCAGATTCGGCATTAAATAACCCAAAAAGGGTTGATATGCCGTAAAACAAAACTACCAAACCATACCAAACCTTTCTATTAATAATTTAATAACCAAACGATACTGTACTAATAACATTCAAGTTTCAAGTTTATATTTAAAAAACAAAATATAATTTGTATTATTTGGATTATTCGGACGACTGTTCTTATCTTGAGTGTTATTCTCACAACGTTTCGGCCGATGTAACCTCCCACCTTCTTCAAGTGTATCTTGTCGAACTCGGGAATCTGTACGGAATTTCAAATGGAACCCTTTATTTAATCAACTAGGGGAAGAAGCATGCTCTCGTTCCGTCAGCCATGACCGAGTCTTAAGTGATTAACAATTGTATTCTTAGTATCGCCCGCACTGAAGATTGAACCTTCAACCTCCAGAAGAGTGTCTCTTAGAACTGAATCAGTGCAGGCGATACTAAGAATACAATTGTGAATTACTTAAGATCTACCCAGTCATGGCTGACGGAACGAGAGTTTGCTACCCCTGTGGATTAAATAAAGGGTTTCGTTTGAAATTCCGTACAGATTCCCGAATTAGACAGAAAGATTCCCAAGTTTGACAAGATACAATTGAAGAAGGTCAGAGGTTAGATTGGCCGAAACGTTGTGAGAATAGCACTCAAGATGAGAACAGTAGTCCGAATAATACAAATTATCAATCCTCATCTCAAAAATGCAGAAACAAAAAGATAAAATTTTGGAAAAAGAAAATGGCATAGTTTAACAAAAAAAAAACAACAACAAAAAATAACAGTAAAATCTCCTGGGCAACGCCGGGTAGCCTATTATATAAATGAAAGTATTTCTGTGTGTCCGGCTAAAACTCAGAAATGACCAAAAATACATTTACAAACCTTACATATTCTGATTCAGTATAACCCCGAGCTGGTTAGGGTAGAAAAATTCCCTTTGCGTCACCAGTACATAGAGGATCAGAAAAAAAATGAGCTTCTTTCATTCTTGCTGGTAGTTGTTCGCAAAACAATACTGAAACTGTCAAACAGTCAGCGGCTGATTACCTTTTTTTTTATTACTATTACATTGAAGTAGTTACAAATGTTTTCACATGAGTTGTAAAGAGATAGAGAGAGGTGCGTTCAAAAAGTAACATGACTGAAGAAGGTTTAACTGTTTTGTTTTCTTATACAAGACCCCGGGCAACAACGTGTAGCCTTGCTAGTTGACATCTAAAAAAAAATAAAAAATTTGTTGAAGTGAAGTAAAGATTAGCTTACCTTCATTAACAGTACCCCATTTTGATTTAAATTTTATCCCCCTAAAAATATAAACCTTGCAATCTATCAACGTCGGTCTATCTATTTTTATCTCCAGTTAGTAAACAACGGTTTATCTCATCAGTTTCAATAGAGAATGGAATGAATTGTCAGTGGCGCAGTAACAGTTATACTGCCAAGATATCAGCCATCACTGTGGAGCTCTTCTTTGACAGAAAACAACATTAAGTCAAAATACTGTTTTTCTTTGTTCATTCATTGGAGGAAAAGAAATAGTCAACTTGAAAAGTTTCACCAGCAACACCCAGATCCTTGTTGTGCCTTAATCAAAATGAATGGCTCTTTTTTTTCCTTGAGGAAGCCGCTTGTCTTGATAAGATCCTAGGACCGACTTTCACTCAAGATTTAAAATGGAAGACTTATATCAAATCTGTTGCTAAGGTAACTGGAAAAATGGTTTGATCATTCGACCAAAAAGTACTTGACTGACTGAAGAATGAGATATGTTCAAAAATAGAGTACTGCTGTTACATCTAGAGAGGTTCCGCTTACACCACTCTTTCTTGCCTTGACAGTATACAAAATCGACTTTACAATTTAGTGCAGAATGATCTCTTCTCTTTCTCACAGAAGGAATATTTCTAGTCTTTCTCTACTCTATTCACGAGAATCCTCTTTTTTTCCATTATTTATTTGACATAAATAAAATTGAACAACTTTCTGGCTCTTTTTTCCTAACTCAAATTGGCCATATGTAAACACTAAGAGACTAACGTTGGAGTTATTTGAATAAGGTCAAAAGGTCAGCAACCTTTAAAGACTCTTGGTTGTCAGGCTGAGTGGCAGTGGTGTTCACTGTGGTCAGGTTGAGCCGGCTTCTTCTCTGGCCTGCACCACCACATCCCAAACCATGGGGGACTAGATTCAGCATTAAATAACCGCATCAAAAGGGTTGATATGCTGTAAAACAAACCAACTAAACGAACGACATTATTTGTTGAAGTTCTATTTTAGTATACTGTTGAGTCTTTGCTTATTTACCAAAGAAATTGATAAATCAGTTGTTGATAAATTATATTCAGTTGGGATTTGGAGGTTGACTGTGAGTGCAATGGTTCAGCTGCCATTGGTTAATAAATTGTTAAAAGTATCCAGGTTCACATTTGGATTGAGACACCTTGACTAATTGGATGCTATTTATTTACTTTTCCTCTTTTGCTCTGTCCTACTTTTGAACAAGTGTCGTTCTATTAATAATACAGCTCAACTTTTTTATAGATTTCTCATAAAATCAATTTCTATTTTTTGTTGGAAAAACACATTTAATGAAAAGCACCAAGAATATCTTCAAGGATATGATCTATGAGAGTATAAAAGTATACATGTACATCTCTCTTTCTCTCTCTCTTTTACTCTCTCTTTCTCTCTCTCTCTCTCTTTCTCTCTCTCTTTCTCTCTCTCTCTCTCTCTCTCTTTCTCTTTCTCTCTCCCTCTCTCTCTTTCTCTCTCTCTTTCTCTCTCTTTCTCTCTCTCTCTCTCTCTCTCTTTCTCCTTCTCTCCTCTCTCTTTCTCTCTCTCTTTCTCTCTCTCTCTTTCTCTCTCTCTCTCATACATATAAGTGTATATGGATTCAAAATGACCTTTAAATTTCAGAAGTAAAAAGTCCTGTAGGCCGGTTTATGCACATTTCGAAGCATCATTTATTATAAAATGCCTGGCACAGGGCAAAATATGAAATAAAGTAATTAGTTTTTCTTCAGTCTGTTATCAAAAAGAGTTGTTCTCTTCAGAAAATACAAAAATCATCCGAACGCAAGTAATAAAACACAATAGCCAATAAAGACAAACATGAAAAATAGTCAATCATTTTTCAAAAGGAATCCTTCCATAAGGCAGTCTGATATTAAAATGAATTTCAGGCAGTGGGAGCATGTTGTTAAATAAAAACAAAATGCCACTTTTGAGTTTTCATCAGAGGAAGTTACTGTATTTCTCAATTGGTTTGTCATTTGAGGGGAAGTAATTCAGATTCTACCAGTAAGTCTACTATTTTCTAAGGGTAAAAGGAAATGGCTATCTTAGTATAAATATTTTAGTTTAAATTTCCAGGCCATTTAAATTTAAATAAACTAATTAGATAATCAGAAAATAAGTAGCTAAGGACAGACCAAAGAAAATGCTATTTCGAACTTAAGCCTGACAGACCAAGCTTAAGCATTACAGACCAATGCAAGCCAAAGAAAATGCTATTTCAGACTTAAGCCTGACAGACCAATGCAAGCCAAAGAAAATGCTATTTCAGACTTAAGCCTGACAGACCAAGCTTAAGCATTACAGACCAATGCAAGCCAAAGAAAATGCTATTTCAAACTTAAGCCTGACAGACCAATGCAAGCCAAAGAAAATGCTATTTCAGACTTAAGCCTGACAGACCAAGCTTAAGCCTGACAGACCAATGCAAGCCAAAGAAAATGCTATTTCAAACTTAAGCCTTGTTTATGTATATAAATTTAAGAACACAGATATCTTTATCTAAATAAAAGGGAAAATGTGTTTATTTTTTTTCAGTTTACAAAATATTCTGACAAAAGAGCATTAACTATGAAACTGATATGCACAATTCTTAGATAATATCTGACCATGCTATGAAATAGCCCATTCATAAATCTATAATTATGTTGTATGCTTTCATTCATAAAACTATAATTACGTGTGTATGCTTTCATTCTAGCTATAAATAGTTCTATTGACGTAAGCTTTATATCTCCTCATTTGACGGCTATATAAAGTTACAACACTATGCATATTCTGTGTGCTTTAAGTTTCATGATTATCATAATGTAACGAGATATAAATAGAAGCGGACATATGTGGACTTGTATTATTTGTATTCTCATCTGGATTGTTATGTTCACAATGTTGCGGCCGATGTAATCTCCAACCTTCTTCAGCTGTATCTTGTCGAACTTGGAAACCTGGATGGAATTTTAAACTGAATCCTTCATTTAATCCACAGGGGAAGATTGTTCTCATTCCATCAACCATGACCAGGTAGAAGTGTTAATTAATATTATTCTTAGTTATTATAACCTGGAGCAGGTGCTAGTGTGAGTTAGTAGTGGATGGAGCAAGTTCAAGAAACTTTACAGCCGCAATTGAGATGATGGATATTCATGCAGATACAGACATGGATTTTGCGGATACCACACTCCCAACCAATATATTCACTGTCGTTTAAGACACTTTTGTTGTATGTCTTTTGTATAACACAGATAAAAATGCAGACTATCGATCCTTATTACATCATTATCGTCATCATCATCATCGGTTTAACGTCCATTTTACATGCTGGCATGTGTTGGACGGCTTTTAGAAATTGACTTCCTAACTAATCTATCTCTAGCTAGGTCTTTATTTATCCCTCTTTCTCTCAAGTCCATCCTTGCCACTTCCTTCCATGTTTTCCTTGACCTTCCCTTGTGAACTGATTCTGCTACCTAAATTGTTCTACATCTACTAATCCAAGAACTCTCATCCATTCTTTCAACGTGGTCATATAATCGAAGTCTCCTGTTCTGCACACATCTCCCTATATACTGTCCAGAGTTAATCTTCCTCTGAGGTCATCAGAACTAAGCCTGTTATTACCCATCCATCATATCAGTCTCATATCATTTTTCTCAATGCAAGGCATGTCCTCAACCCTCACTGGCCAGGTTTCACTTCCATACATCATTACACTGCGTACACATGCCTGATAGACTCTTTCCTTGGTCGACAGTGGTAACACTCTGCATTACATTAAACAGATGCAATTCACGTTTCATTCATGGTGAGCAATAATAACACAGTTTTACTACTGCATCTTTCGAATAAATTATTTCTGCAAAATTTGGTTGTTTACTGAGATATCCCCAGGCAAAGCTGGATATCTCCTCGAATAAATTATGTGTAAGTTCTTTCGTTTATTCATAATTAGCTATACATGCTCGGCGTTGCCCAGGATACAGTGGAGTCAATTTACTTTTTAATTTTCATCTGTTGCCCATTTTTAAACTTAAGGAAGACAACTCCAATTATATTCTTCAATTTAAAATGAGTTATCTCTGGCTGATTTTTATTTTAAGGTGATAATTTAAAAATATTTCATATTAACAGTCATCTGGGTAGGACTAAGTATTTTAAAAATAAATTGTAGCAAAGTACATTATTATATTGCCAAAAAACACGGTACAACAATAACAAATGAAAATTGGCTAGTCAAAAGCAAAATTTGATTTCTCAGTTTAGATACTATTTGAGTCTGACTTTGAAAATCCGACAACTTTATATATTATACTAGAAAATACTTTTATTAATCTAAACCTTTCGTCTCGCCACTAAATTTATTCATGAATATATTGACGTAGATATTATGAATTTGGTTGAAACTCCATGTGGATAATTATTACTTCTCTTTTCATTTGCATGTGACCAACGATGTTCTCGTCTTTATATTTATTTTTATTTGTTTTAGGTTTTGTGGCGATTTGTCTTTGAAATGTATAACCCTTTCACTGTATAATTAAATTTCATTGTCATTCCTGTAATGTTGTATTACGCCCTAGCAGATCGTTATGTAGGTAATTGCTACATCAGCATAGTTTTTCTAATACAACTATGCAGTATGAATGAAAATATCTGTCAAAATGAAAAGAATAAAAGCTATCAAAATACATTCATGCGATGTCTTCTTTGTTAAAAAAGTGAAAAGTTATTTGGTTATTTGGGGCAATACTCAAACACTGGGGGGGGGGGTCTTTAGAATTTGTATCTGAAGATCAAAGTGTAGTATCAGCTTTTCAGTCGGCTTCATTTTGAAAAATGAATTTATGCACTAATACTGTTGAGAAAGGTATGAACCCACTATTTCTCCCTCTAAAGGGTAAAATAGCAACTTGCGTTCAATATATATGGAGTACTATTGTCATATTTGGGCTGGTGAATCTGTCCCATTTGAGGGTTCTTGATAAGGTGCACAAACGTATCTATAATTTGATTGGCCCCACCCTTTCTTCTTCTTTCTCTGCACCCTCTCTCTCTCTCACAGACGTGATGTTGCTAGTCTCAGTCTTTTCTATAAATACTATTATAGCATGTGTTGTTTAGAATTGTGTGATCTATTCCCTGCTTACTTTGTTTCAGCTTGTCTGACCTGCAGGTCTAGTGGTCTCCATCAATTCGCTGTTTTGATACCTCATTGTAATACAGCTTCCTATTCCAAGAGCTTCCTTCCTAAAACAGCAGGCTTGTGGAACTCTATTCCTGCGGAGGCATCTCCTGTTTTTATGATAATGATTTTTTGTTCTTATTAGCTCCTTACATCAAATGGCTTCATGCCTTGTCTGGAGCGATTTCCATAAAAAAGTAATTGTTTGCGATAGGGTATTGTGCTACGACATTAAATAATGCAAAAAAGATCTATTCTCGTTGTTTATGCCAAAATATTGGTGAGAAAGGTATGAACCCATAATTTTAAAGACAAAATCTGTAAACGACAAATTGATTTTTTTGCTGATAGAGTAATATATTTTTAGAACAAATTGTTAGATGAAATTAAGAGCAGCAATGGCATAAACTATTTTAAATGGAATTGAGTGAATTCAGAAATAATGGTAATAAAAGGGAATTGTTGAGAACTATCAGATAAAAGATTTGACATAATTTAATCTGTATATTATTAATATTGTTTTAATGGTGTAAATGGTATATACAATGTTTTTTTTTCATTCTTTTTAAGGGTAGATTTGAGAAAAAACTAACACCATTCATGGAATCATTAATAAAATGTACAATCCTTTTTGCAATCATATTCGGTACAAATAAGCTTCAGTCTATGCCTTGGACAAACAGCACACAAGACGACAAATTTTCTAATTTTCAACAAACTTTGAACGGTCATAATTCGGCACCATTGTTTATGTTTTGCAAAGATATGCCCAAATTAAAAGATTTTGATATAATGAAAATGAAATTTTGGTTTGGGGTACCTAGTTTAACTCACACTTTAATAAAATAGTGTAGGAAGTCAGTTTTCAAAATTGAATCTGCGTAAAACTTTTCTTGGGGATGATACATCAATGGACAATTTTATAGAATTTTGTCCAGTAGTTTTCATGTGATGCATCATCAGATTAATGAATGGACAGACTTTTTCAAAATTATTAGAAAGACTAGTAAATATATGCTCCCTCCGGTCGCATATTTTAGCTAGACTGGTAGAATCTACCAGTCTAGCTAAATATAATATAAGGGCTATTTTTAGAATTATATAATATTTATACAAATTATTTATTTAAAAACTATATGTTGACGCGCTATATATATATATAGATATGTTTTAAAACATGATATAAATCATGAATCTATAATGTCACGTCAAAACTATCATTATTTTGTTAAGATAATGTTTTAAGATCTATTTATAAGAAAATCTAAATAGCTCAGTTCGTAGAACATCAGAATGAAGATCTCAAGGTTTCGATTTCGATTTTCAGGTCATGGCATCATCCACTTTATTCGTTGGTAACTTATCTGAAAAAGTAGTCAAGATTTCTGATATTTAATAAAAGAGACAAATTTTGCAATGTATTTATCATATTATTTTTAAAAATTATGACTGATGGACAGACATATACACAGAAAATACCCCTTATATTATGAGTAAATGAAAAGGAGTGTATGATTGGTCAAATGGATACCATTACGGCTGATGGTATCTGTTATGCCGAGTTCAATTCCTATTGAATATATTGCCGTCATTTACACACTAAAATATTAATATGAACCCTCAATTTCACCACAGTTATTGGTAAAAATAACAACTTATGTTCAATGAATAGTATACATTATTAGGGATTATGTTCCAGCATTAAATAAACCAAAAGAGTTTATCTGCTGTTACACAACCAAACTACAAATATTTCTTGCTAGAAATACATTTTTATTGTAACATGAAAGAATTTATAAATATTTCTTTTTTTTTCTTTACAGGTAAAAATATTTTGCCATTTTCCTGAAACTGTTAAGTAATATTTTTCCTTTATTTTTCTTATTTTCATCCGTTTGCTAATTTTTTTCCCGTTTTTTTTATTTATATTTTTTTAATTTCAATTTATTATATTCAAGGGTTTCATACATTACTAGACTACCCGTGCCCCGTTGGGTCACAAGCACTACCACTTTTTTTTTTTTTTTTTACGAATGAATGTTTATGGTGTGTACGAAAACACTGCAAATTTACCAGAGAGAGTCACTTTTTCTCTCACAGACATCAAGAAATATTATAAAGTGGTTAAATCAACATACTGAGAGGAATAAGAGAATTACATAGATGGCTAAGAGAGAGATTGCTGACTGGTTCAGTTAATTATAAATTACGATTATAAGAACAATTAAAACAGCATTTTTTTTTTTCAAACATAACTTCATTCCAGAACTAAGGTACATTTTATCATGTATTTTGTGTTTTAATATATAGAAAAAAGCCTTAGGGAAACAAACGTTGATATTCTCACTAGTGTTGGGACAATTAATCGGTATCGGAATCATACAATTTTTTCCAATGCCAAAAACGATTCTTTTAATTGTTTTTTTGTTTGTTTTCGTTTTAAAACAAAATTTCTCATTACTGGTACTAATGATAAAATGCAAAATATTTATTGATTTTAAACTACGAGTAAAACTAAAATCTATAGATCCCCCCCCCCCATACACACACACAAGTGTATTTTTACATTTGTGAAGATATATGAACATATTACATGGGTTTCTTAGGTAATCCGAAAAAACAAACAACCAAAAAACAATCCTATAGCTATATATATATATTTAGAGATTTAAAAAAAAAAACGGAATCATGTAATTGTATCGGAATTGGGAATTTAGAACAAAATCTGTAATTGTATCAAAATCAGGAATAATATTGGAATCGTCCCATCACTAGTACTCACATTTAGTATAGAAATAGATATGAAAATGAATCTAGATTAGCGATTTCCATACTTTTTCTACCCACTGTCCCATTTTCTCATCCCATTCCACTACCACCCCCCTTTCTGTACAAATATAAAATTCTTGGTATGAGGAATACTACATTTTACAAATTGATACATAAGAGTTGGATTTCGTTATGGTTAATTTATAGATGTTTCAAGACTAAAGATAGATAACTTGAATAAACCAACAAACCACAGAGCTTTATTGTTGTCAGATGTTTGCTGTTTGATGTGGTTAGCATGTGACACTTCCTGTCTAGATCAGATCAACACAATACAAACAACAAGCATTCAAATATTTAACTAATTTGCGGACCATAAAACAAAAGAAAACTTTTGAGTATAGCCCTTTTTTTAAACACTTTCACTGTAGAGCAGGGACGGGCAACCTTTTCAGGGTGAGGGCCGGATGAGACTTTTGGAAGGAGATCACAGGCCGGAGTGAAAAACGAAATCTCAGAATTACTAAATTTAGTTTACATGAATAAATTGTACAAAAATTGCATTGAACACTCTACAAATCTGATATTTTTTCTCATGAGACTTCTGTATGTGATGTTATAAAATGCATCGACGAAGAGCCATTTTGGAATCATAAAAAATAATGATGGGGGAAGTAGCAAGTTGATCCAGCATTCGTTTTGACACACCTCACATAAGTTCTCTGTTTTATGCCCTTACCTCGTCTCTCGTTTCCTTTTTGCCTCCGTCTTTCTCTTTTCAAGGATTTGAAATTAATAGTTAAAAGAAAAATGAAATATACATGCATCATCGCTTGCTGATATTTATACATTTTTATCCCAATGTAAATCTTAATTGAAACCTACTATGTCACAAAATGATATCTGTTTTACTGGGAGGTCCACGGGCCGGATTGCAATAATAAAGCATAGCAGGGTGGCGGATCGGACGCTAAGCCTTCGCGGGCCGGAGGTTGGCCGCTCCTGCTGTAGAGGTACCTAGATTCCAGAAGATTTTCTACTCTGATAGCTTTTTTTTTTACTGTTTGCCTTTGAAATTCACTTACTGCTCCCTGTTTCCCCAACAATGCCAACATGCAAAAGTTTAAATGTAATGTGAACAAACATCTACCCAGATTGCCCTTTTATAAATCTGACCCCTATCATAGTAGCCACTTGTGTTTCAGTGACAATACGCATTGTTTGGAGTGAACAAAAGTTTTTAAAAATCTTATTGTTTGTAAAGCAGGTTTCATTAAGTGTGTCTTGGACTTTGTGAGATACATGACGACAAAAGTACAAATAAAATAAAAATGGTTGAAACACAATAAACAGCGGTTGTAAACTTTGATTGAGAGAAAAGGCGTTGAAATTGTTTTGTGTGTGTGTGTGTGTGTGTGCAAGCTGATTGCAGCAGTATGAGAACATTTGTGTGCGAAAATTGTCTCTTGCGCTTGTTTCATGTGAATAAAAGTTTATCAAGTAGACACGTGTATGTGTGTGTGTTATCAGCAGTAGTAATAGTTTGTAGGGCTGCTAGCTGGTTTTATGCTAACGATGCTGATGATGGCAGTTTGTTGTAATTGTTCTTGCATAGCTATTTTATGTAGACGATGCTGATGGTGGTTTGTCATAGTTGATGATTTGCACAAGGTGCTCAGCATGACAACATCCAGTAGTTTTTTCCTCAACATTCACTTTGACTAAGATCAATGCTGTGTATGGTTTGTTGGCAGGACAAGTATGATTTACTCCGGCATGAAGGCTGTTTGCATTTTGGGCTGCCGCTAACGATCTTATTTCCTAACTAGATTCTGATTTGAGAGCCAAGTGATGAATCTGTTGGCAGGAAATATACGGTTTGGGCAATTCATTTGGTGTCTGTTTGCAACCGTGATATGATCATGGCTGCAGCTCGTACTTGTTGCTTGTCGATGCTGAACATTTGTGTGTGGTGACAGCATGACAAACTAGCATAGAGATTTTTCGATCGAGTGAAAATATGAAAAAATAAAATATGAAAAAATAAAATATGAAAATATGAAAAAATAAAATATGAAAATATGAAAAAATAAAATATGAAAATATGAAAAAATAAAATATGAAAATATGAAAAAATAAAATATGAAAATATGAAAAAATAAAATATGAAAATATGAAAAAATAATTTTTTTATTTTGGCTGAGATCAATGCAGCACATGTTCGTTGGCGGGAATCGATGTTCAACTCTAGAGGCTGACTGTCTCGTTGGCTTGCTAGTTGCGATCTGGCTAGCCATTTGTTTCTCTTGGATTTTTATAGAAGCATACATGGAAAGTTCTGAAATAGTTTTTTTTTTTCTGCATCTAACATGCTGATTGGCTACTGTTTGAGTGAGAGTTTGGGTAGGGCATGCACACTGTTATTTTAGCGGTTAAAAAGCTTGTAGTTTATTGCTGACAAAATTTGATAAAGAAGTATTAATTTTTCATTAAACCAGTTATTCAAAAATATATATACTCTGATATTTATCATGTGAACTATGATGGAAAAAAAATGAGAAAGATATGGTATATAATTTTTTTTGCGCAGGGCTTCCTTGAGACATGCAATTTATTTTAAGGGTTAAACGAGAGTAGAAAAGTTGAGAAAAGTTTGCATAAAATTATGTAAATTACAACAACAACAACAACAATAATACCTCATCATAAAAATATCGTAAAATTACATGTCCCATTGGGATTAACATTTTTGCTTGCCTGTAACAAAGACTTTTCTAAAAAGGTCATCTCAGGCCGATTGCAGTTACATCATAAGCCAGGAGTGGCAAACTTTATTGGACTGAATTGAAGCATAGATTAGATCTTGCAGGTCAAATAAGAAGAATACTTAATATAATGGAGATTTTGTGTCTCTGTGCTTGTGTTTTTGCTTGTTTTGTTTTGCAGCACGCCAAAGCTTTTCATATTAATTAATGCTGAATCAGGTCATTTTAGTAAAGGTTTTTATGATTCAAATTCTTAATATCTTCAAATATTCATGCTGTTTTTTAAATTATTTACTAATGGGTCATCACTCATCAAGGCTGAAAGCAACTCGAGGATAAGGGTTAATGAGATGGATAGATTGACAGTTGAATGATGATGAGAGGATTGAAAATGAATGGAATGAACAAAATTTGATTACTTATGAGGACTGTTTACGACAAGTATTTGTTGACATTGGATTTGAAGACGACTTTGTTGTAGCCCGCAGGGAAGCAATTCTGTAGTAACGTGTTCCATAGATGGGAAGTTCTTGGAAAGAAACTCTGTTCGATGTTAGCACATGGAGGAAGAAAGGAAAGTTCTTTGTAGTTGTGTTAGGAAGACAAGTTCTTGCTGTGAATGTCTTACGAGGAGGAATCAAAGATTGAAGTTCAGTCGAGCACATTCCATGGAAATAATGATAGAGTAGAGAAAGACTAGCAACGTCTCTTCTATGAGAAAGAGGCTGTAGGGAAGAGAAGAGATCACCCCTCCCCCACTAGATTGTGAAGTCGGTTTTGTATTGTGTCAAAGAAGGAAAGACTGCTCTGTGCAGCACCTCCCCGTGTGTATTTTTTAACTAGTTGCATGATATACATTTCTGTGTATATCACGGAGAACAGTTTCATGTCATAACCATGATAGATTTCATCCATAGACGGAATCTTGACATCTGCTATGACTCAGGATCAGAATAAACCCGTGAGAAATGGTGACTAAGGGGTGACTCCACTCTCCCCATAACTCCCAAATGTGGGCCGGATACAGTTTCATGTCATACCCAGGACATCTGTATTTATAACTAAAACTTTGAATATTACTTGAAAGGAACATAGTGTGAAATATCACTGGCCATTAAATTTCATTACCACAGGTATATAGATATAACGATTGTACCTTTTAAATAACATTCTCTGTTTTGGTTACAAGCATACAGATGTGAAACTACATTATAGTAAAAAAAAAATGTATTCCTCTTTTTGTAATGACATCCATAGAATCATTTTTAATGGGATCCATAGATTCAAGTATTCATGATTCAAATAAAAGTAAAAAACGCACTATTTTAGAAGGTCATTAAGGAAATTAATGATGCAATTATCTACCTCTATAAGAGTCAGATACATTCTGAGATAAAGTATTGCTGCCACATCTGTGAAGCTGCTGCTCAGAGCATTCTTTTTTTTTGTCTTGGCAGAGTACAAGACTGGCTTTGCAATCTGTTGTGGGATGATCATAGAAGAGATGCTGTTAGTCTTTCTCTACTCTATATTGTTATTTCCATGGAAGGTGCTCTGGTTCCTCTTTGTAAAACTTTCACAACAAGAAATGATCTTATCACCACAGCAAAGAACTTTCCTTTCTTTCATAGTGTCAGGTGGAATTTCCATGAACTGTTTCTTTCTAAGAACTCCCCATCATTGAAAGGTAGATTATTTAATTTCTATGGAAATCGCTTCAGACAAGGCATGAAGCCACTTGATGTAAGGAGCTAACAAGAACGAAAGATGATTATCGCAAAGATAGGCGATACCTATTATCCTTAGTCTTGAAACAACGAAGGTAGGAGCAAAACAGTCAGCAGGAAGAGAGTTCCACAAGCCTGCAGTTCTTGGAAAGAAGCTACTGGAATAGGAAGCTGTATTGCAATGAGGTATCAAAACAGCGAATTGATGGAGACTACTAGACCAACGAGTCAGACGAGCTGGAACAAAGGAAGCAGGGAATAGATTAGACAATTCTGAAGAACACATGCCATAATAGTATTCATAGTAAAGACTGAGACTAGCAACATCACGTCTGTGAGAGATTTAAATTCCTGTTGATGATGTATTGTTTGCCGGAATCAGGTCCCTCACATTCTCTGCTGTTTTGTATACAATTGCTTTGAGACCAATTTGTTTTGGGGGTGTACATTTTGTAAACAGTCTGTAAATGATAGTTTCTATTTAACTCTGACTGGTACTACCACTGCTCTGGACAAGAGTGGACCTGGGAGTAGTGGTAATTAATGGGTGACTACACACTTCTTAAAGTTCCTAAATTTGGGTCTCACAACGATGCGGTTTCGTCTCATATTCAGGATGGACAATAGGTTGAGATATGATTAAGGCCTTATGCCTAAAGTTACCAATCAAAAAACATTGTTGTCTTCTTTTTTTCTTTCCTACAATAGTAAAATCAGTGATTGCTGATTGGAATAACAAATTTCTGTTTTTATTTAAATTTACTTTTTTTTTTATTGTTTCTTTTCTTGGCCTGGTGTGTATTTAGTGATTGATTTCTGTAAATACTGCAGATGATTAGGCCCATATTTATGTAGTAACAGCTGTTGAAAAAAAAAGAATTTTAAATAATTTGTCTCGGTTAAACTTGTTTATCTTCAGCCATTTAATCGTGACACTAAACTTCTTAAATCATTTTTGTGATAGCCTGAAAATTTGCCATGATATGCGTCTCTTATTATACCTAGATAAACATTTTTACTTTTTGCTTCCATAATTTATACAATAAATTAAAATTATATTTGTTTTATTTTTTTATTTTTGCCTAGAATTAATCATAATGAAGCTAGGAAATATATGCGCTCTACAGATTCAAATAGTTTGAGTGCTTAAAAAGAAATTACAGCTAACTTTTTCTTAAACTCATTGTGTCTATCAGATGTTGTCTGATAGTGTTTTCACTTGTAGTTTTTAAAGCCATGCCTTTTTCCTCAAAATATTATTTGTGTTCCAAACAAAGGAAAATAACTCTGTATTGACAAATATAGAATTATGTCCCTTCTTTTAAATGGTGGTCATTTAAAAATAATTCCAACCGTGACAAAGTATTTTCTGGAAAGAATTGAATCAAATTACATTTTATTATTACTAACAACATGCTGCAATGATCCACAAGAAAAACTGATGAACTAGAATCAAATATTACTTTTTAGGTAGAAAGCTATCGATTACAAAGAAAGGATAAAGAGACTGACTTTACTATATACCGGGTCGGGCAGCTAAATTGGTACTTTTTTATTTTTTCAAAATTCATAATTTAAAGGATTAAATATGGAAAGATATCATTTTAACATTTATTTATTTAATTATTACAGTCTAGTATTGAACAAAATTATTCAATATGTGCACCCTTTGCGTCAATTATTTTGGAGATTCTTGGACGAAACCGTGAACAGCTCCTCTTTATTTTATTGGGATCGAGATTGCGAAATGCTCGTTGAATGGCTGTCTTCAATGAGTTTATATTTGGGTGTGGATTTTCATTAGTCTGTTCCTCGACGACACCGAATAGATAATAGTCGCAAACATTTAGATCTGGAGAGCTGCTGGGCCAAATATCCTTCGGAACAAACAAGGGAAGATTCTTCTTCATGAAATCTTGGACTTTCTTTGATCCATGCGCTGGTGCCGAGTCTTGGATGAGCATGACTTTCATAGGGTCATAGTTTCTACGAATCCAAGGCAATAAAACATTATTAAGAATGTTCAAATACTCCGCTGTGTTGATTTTAAGACCCGCTTCGATGAAATGAGGAGGCATCACCTTTCCATCACTTTCCACGGCTTCAAAAACCATCACAGAAGAAGGATTTTTGCTCTGCATCACAGGAGGAACTTCCGAAGTGTCACAGGCAATAACTCGAGTGTTCTGGCGATTTGGAACCTCATCCACGAACTTTTTCTCATCAACAAAAATGCGCACATGTCCTCCTTTGTGTGTCAGATGGTTAAGCTTGGGGCATCTTTCAACTCTGATAGCTTTTGAACGGGCATTGAGGAGATTACGGCGTCTCCTAACGTAGGACTTCATCCCAAGGTCTTCGTTGATTGCTCTGCTGATAGTTCTGCGACTCACATTGCGCTTTTTTGCCAGTTCCGACATCGACTGACTTGGGTCTGCCTTTATTGCCCTTTTTAGTCCCACCAGGAAAGTTTTTGTGCGCTTTCAATCACTACGAGTATTGTGCCGACTTCTCTCAACCTTACACTCGGCATCGAAATTAGCCACAACCCGATAGCCAGTCGTTTTTGCATAGCCAGTGCTCTTAACAATGTGTCGAAGTAGAACTCCCGGTGCGTCCCATTTCGCATATAGTTATTCTTCGTGCTAATTCCACCATATTAAAACAAATTTGAGTAAATATAATTATGCTATCTTGCAATAAAGTGTTTAAGAATCCTTAGTAATAAAAAACGTAATCATATGATCAAAAATAAAAAAGATATTAGCATTTTAAATTAGTTCCACTTTATTTGCCCGACCCTGTATATATATATATATATATATATATATATATATATATATATATATATATATGGTAAAATGAAAAAGGAAAACCAAAAACTGGATGTTTTTTATGTGTACATCAACGTTTCGTCTTTATTTATAAGACTTCATCAGGATGATGATATAGGGAAAAGATATCATGCAAGTACAGATACATGTAGGGTAGACATGTTGGGAAGAAAAATAAAATAAAATGAAAAATAATGGCAGCGTCTTGGTGGACGTCCATACTTGTTAGAGAATGAAAATGAGTGACGAAAATGAGTGGGAGAAAAGGAGGGGAAGGGTGGAGGGAGCAAGGACTACTGTGGCTGGCGATGAGAGAAAGAGGTGGGGGATGAGCAGGGGTAAAATGGATGGCAGAGAGAGATTGGAGGAAGAGGGGGAGGGGGTGTTTGACCAGATGGCTGTGGTCAAGATTGAAGGGGAAGAGTGAGTTGGAATGTTTGTGTGTGGGGGGTGTATGCAGGGAAAATGGGGATGGGTAGAGAGGGAGGGGAGGGCTGTGATTTTGGTGGATGGGCGAAAGTTATGGTCTTAGAGAGCGTTTTGAGAAAATGAGGGAATTTAAGAAGAGGTATGGGAGAAAATAGATGAGAGGGGGAAGAGGGAGGATTTGTCGTGATAGGGTGTAAAGAAACGATTAAATGAACATAAAAGGGACATAAAAAACAACAACCCTCTTAGAATATGGTCATGCATTCAAATTTGAACAAGCCAAAATCACTAAACACATCCACAACAAATCTCGGCGAAGATTATTGGAAACTGCCCTCATCACCTCCTCCACCACCATCAAGCAACGAAATGGTTTCTTTAACCTATCACCCTTAATAAGCAAGATCATCCTCACAGAACAAAGTCTTTTGCCTGATCATGGCTAACTTTTATTTTCATCTCTAACCTTTATGACACTCTTCCATTCACCCACACCCTTCCCTCTTCTCCCTGAATCTTCTTTTTTTCCCTTACTTTTTTTTTCCCCCTCACATTTTTAATACTACAGTCCAAATAAACTTTCTCATGTTCCAAATATTTCAAATATTCCTCACCCACCCTTTCAATCACCGCCCTCCCCCACCCACTCCAATCCCTCACTCATTGCTATCATTTTCCAAATATTTCAAATATTTCACACCCTATCACGACAAATCCTCCCTCTAACAAGTACGGACGTCCACCAAGACGCTGCCATTATTTTTCATTTTATTTTATTTTTCTTTCCAACATGTCTACCCTACATGTATCTGTACTTGCATGATATCTTTTCCCTATATCATCATCCTGATGAAGTGACGAAACGTTGATGTACACATAAAAACATCCAGTTTTTGGTTTTCCTTTTTCATTTTACCATCACGTCGGATTACCTTCATCCTTCTCTTCCCATATATATATATATATATATATATATACAGGGCTTTATGCGCTCTACTACTTTTGGCGACGCTCCTGCTCCAACACCCAAAAAAATTGGAGCTGGCTCCTCTCACGCTCCCCATTTTCAAAAAGGAACCGCTCCTGCTCCAACTCCTATAAAAAAGGAGCGGCTCTTTTTCAGCACTCCATAATGAAAATGTATCTTCTTTCATAAACATTCTATTCTGCCAATGAGTGGTCGAAGGATAGGGGTGGGCGTCAAAGGATCTCATCGATATGGGTTAGGATGTCACTTTAAGTGTAAGATTATACGTAAATTTTCGTTTCCTGAGGTATAAAATAGAAATAGAAAAATCCCTGAAGTATTTTTAAACAATTTTAATTTTCATTGCATTAACAACCTATTTTTTCAGGAAAGGAAAATTTGACCCGATATTTTTTCTATTTATTTTGGAAGGGAATTTAGATTTGTTTTAAGTAAATAAAGTTTTACTTTTAAACATTATTAGTGATTATTTTCTTTTTAAAGAAAACATTTCTCTGGAAGAGGAGAGGCAGCCAGGGCAACATTACTCGTCGTATTGTTGTTTAATATTTGTTTGTTTTACAAACTTAACTATATTGTATAATCTATATTATTATTTATAACAGAGAAACGCGCAAGTACTTTCAAACAAATCGATTTATCCATTTTTTTTCTATAGTACAATTTGGGGCGAAAAAAACCCAATGAAGTTTATTTTTTAAAGATTGAATAAAAAAAATATTTTTCATAAGTTGCCCCAAAAATATCAATAAATTGTCAATAAACAATTCAGAGATCCATTTAATGTCTTAAAATTTCATACAAAATATCTTGCCTAGACCTTGGGAGTTGAAAAAATATCGGGTCAATTTGATATATGCTAAAAAATAAATTAGAATTTTTTGTCAGGACAAAATGTACCATTTCACCCCAAAAATCGATTTTATCGAACATTTGGGTGAATACCGAGCGAAATGGGCGAGAAAATCCAACAGCCCCTATATTATAATTGAACCTAAAATTCTTTATTTAAAAACACGAATTAAAAGAAAAATTGGCTTATTTATTCAATCACAATAAACATCGTTGTCATAAATACAAAAAAAGTTCAAATCTATAAGAAAATAACTTCAAAGACGTCTATAGACTCACTGGCGCATTTAAAGACATTTGGTGCCAAATTGTCTGTCTTCTGCCTTAAGAAAACTGTCCCATCAAAAATTTAACACATAGATGTAAAAATCTGAGAACTTCAAATGTTCTCCTTCTTTCTCCCTGTCTCTCCCTCCCTCTCTCTCATATACATTTACCAGATATAATTTTTTTAAATAACTCAGAGTAAACTCTGAGACTTTCTTTTCTTTTCCTTTTTATTGCTGAATAAAAACTAATGTTTAAAAGAAAAAAAAATCAAATAATTTTGGAGCACAGCGCGGAGCGATAAAACCACCGCTCTTTAGTCCCAAATGGAGTTGCTCCCGCTCCACTCCCACTGAATATAAAATGAGCCCTCCTCTCCTTCGCGCTCCTTTTTGGAGGGCTCCGTAAAGCCCTGTATATATATATATTTATATATATATATATTTCATTTTACTTCAGTCGAAGTTCTCAGATATCAAGGGGCCCCTTACAAGAGGGTAACACTTATCTCTATATGAGATACATAGATATTCGAATATTCCATTAAAGTTCTCCTTTATTTCTCAAACGTTGAGTTAGTAAAGAAGTTAAGAACATTAATTTTCCTCTCCTCAATTGACCAGTAAATTAAGTTATAGTATACCTTTCTTGTGGTCTCTTGGTCTTACCGGATTCCAGGATAAGAATTAATCTAGTCTAGTGGAGTATCCAGCTAAGTGCTGTTACTTGAGGTAACATTACTTGGAGAAGGTGCACCATTCCTCGTCTGAGCCAGTGTATAGCCGTGTCAAGGAGATCTCATTTAGGCTTCGAATACTATGTTATTTTGAATATTTAGTGAGGGTTTATTTGTAGGGAGGAGTATCCTCATGTCAGGTTGTTCTGACAAACCCGTGTACAGAGAAGCCGAAGACACTCGAAGATGGTGTCTAGTAGGTAATTCAAACATGTATATGTGTGTATTTGTATGTATATATATATATATATATATATATATATATATTATACTAAAGCGAAGTTCATCAATATCTGTTTCCTTAAGGCTTTTTCCTATATATTTTAATCACACAAAATACATGCTAAAATATTCCTTAGTTTTGGGATTAGGTTTTATTTGAAAAAAAATTACATTTTAATTCGTCGAATTAGCCGTAATATGCAATTATCTCACCAAGTGATCCAGCTCTTAGTATATTTCTGCTTATCACTCTCTTCCTCTTTCGTTGTATATTGATTCAACTACTCTATAATAGTTTGTAATGTCTATGTGATCATTTTAAGAAAAAGTGACTCTCTCTTTCGACTAATGTACATAGTGTGTTCGTACACACCATAAACACATGTGTAAATTAAATAGCAAAATGATAGGACTCTTTACTACTATATTATCCATAAGAAGAATATAGAAGTAAAGAGACTTGTTACTTTTAGTTACGGAATGAAGAATTTCTTAATAGATACACATAGGGACGGACAAGGAAAGTGAAAGTAATTTTTTTCTTGAATTAAAACTGAATTTAACCCTCTGATTGTAAAAATGAATTCACCAAAACATCAGAGAATTATTTAATCTTAATGAATTTTTTTTCATTATTTATTAATTAATAAATGAATGTTAATATAAAGTATTTTTTATTAAAAAAGAAACCTTATAGATATTTTAGATCATTTAAATACGTCTTATTATACCCGTAGTCTAAACTAAGGGACCACCTTTACAAAGGGATAACATCCTGAACCTTGAAGGTGCAAATGAAAAAATATAAAATTAAAGCAGTTCTCTGTAGGAAATGTAAAAAAAATAAAATTAGCTGTCTTGAGAATTTAAACACTAGTTGCCTTTAAAATTAAATCCATTTGCACCTTCAAGGCGTTATCTCTAGTATTTAACAATTTGCACCTTCAAGGTGTTATCTCTAGTATTTAACAATTTGCACCTTCAAGGCGTTATCTCTAGTATTTAACAATTTTCACCTTCAAAGCGTTATCTCTAGTATTTAACAATTTGCACCTTCAAGGCGTTATCTCTAGTATTTAACAATTTGTAACTACAAGAACAGCATTGGTTCTCAGATTGAGTTTCTTCTCCTAAGCTTGTAACATGGGATCTTGTGACAAAAATCTTAACACTTTTTAACTAATTGAAAAAATGTGTTACCATTTAACAGCAGTTCATAGCAGATTATTACGTATTTCTTGCAATCAAACAATTATACAATAAAATAAATACTACAATTTTTTTCTATTTGTTTCTCTTTGAAAAAAGAATGGAAGAAAAATGTTAACATATCCAAACTAAGATCGTATAAAGTCTATGAAAAACATTTAGATTTACATGTGACTATTTACATTATTTCCATGTGTTTCAAATGAATTCTACATCTGTGTGTCGTCGTATTCACAACGCTTCAACTGTTGTACTTTTTCAGGTGACTTTTGTTGTTGCCTGTAATTCTACTTTGAATTTCTGCTCTGTCTGTTTAAAACATATACACTTCTTTATAAGACAATATAAACATTTACATAAGAAAAAAAAAACGAAGTTTTTAACTAATTTTTTCGTAATTCTTTAGAATACTGAATAACAAAAGAAATAATATTTTGGAATGAAAAATCTGCATATTTTAAATAAAGAAGAAAAGTTAAACAAATTGCATCGCTGGTTAGGTACAGCTAGTATATATATATATATACATTATATATATATATATATATATATATATATATATATACATTATATATATATGTGTGTGTAGGTTCGAATTATTTCCATGGGAATCCGAGTAAGAGAGCTCAATGTATATTTAAACAGAGCATGAATACATTTTAAAGGGGAAAAAAACTAGACACACATTTGGGTTGTACACATATTAACTTATTTCGACCTAGATCGGTCTCATCAGATGTATAACCAACGGCATTCAGAACATGTTCTGTATAACCAACGGCATTCAGAACATGTTCTGTATAACCAACGGCATTCAGAACATGTTCTGT
This sequence comes from Sepiola atlantica, assembly GCA_963556195.1. Classification (NCBI taxonomy): domain Eukaryota; kingdom Metazoa; phylum Mollusca; class Cephalopoda; order Sepiida; family Sepiolidae; genus Sepiola; species Sepiola atlantica. Next base: position 11,271,371 of record OY744515.1, read on the forward strand.
ATAACCAACGGCATTCAGAACATGTTCTGTATAACCAACGGCATTCAGAACATGTTCTGTATAACCAACGGCATTCAGAACATGTTCTGTATAACCAACGGCATTCAGAACATGTTCTGTATAACCAACGGCATTCAGAACATGTTCTGAATGCGGTTGGTTATACATCTGATGAGACCGATCTAGGTCGAAATAAGTTATGTGTACAACCCGAATGTGTGTCTAGGTTTTTCTCCCTTTAAAATTTACATACATATATATATATATATATATATATATATATATGAGGGAGTAAATATGAAATCAAAATTTCAGACAAAATGTGAAAATGTTTAAGGAAAAGTAGGCAAACAAAGTAACATTCTGTGAAAATAAGAACACAAGCGCATCATTAAAGTTGGACCGAGATATTTTGGTCAAAGGATTCTGACCATATTTATTCAAATGCCATTGTCACTGCTGGTTTAGTATAATTAGACTGGGCGAATGTTCAGGAGAGCTGAAGAAACATAAAGATTATAAGCTCTGCGGTAACAAAAAAAAAAGCCTGATATTCATAAATAAATTCTTGTAAGTACATTATTAAAAGCTAATCTGGATTTAATCAGTACTAGTTATAATATTAGTTTGGTTTCTATGTTTTATGGCATATCTTTTATCTTACTCCAAATAACAAACAAAGTCGTTGGCGGCAACAAAAGAATGGCTTACCCCAAGATAGTGTGTTGGCGCCATTACTGTATAACATCTACACGAATGATCAACCAATGAACCAGAACACTAAGCGGGTCATCCATGCTGACCACCTCTGTGTAATGTCCCAAGAGAGTATGTTTGAAGCAATAGAAACAAACCTAAATTAAACCCCAGATGAGCTACTCCTCTACTATGAGAGTAACCACCTGCATGCAAGCACTACAAAAACTCAAGTCTGCACGTTCACAAGAACCGGAAGGCAAATCAACTCCTTAACATCACGGGGTTAGGAATACAACTATAGAATCGCGCCAACCCTGTCTACCTTGACGTAACCCTCTCATTTAAGAAACATAAAAAAATTAAAATGAAAGTCAGCTCCAAACTGATCCAAGTAAAGAGCCACAGCACACACACTAAGATGTACTGCCTTGGCCCTGTGCTGTTCCTCTGTGGAGTATGTGTTTCCTGTTTGGGAGAGATCAATGCATGCTAAAACATTAGACCCAGCATTGAACAGCACCTGTCGCTTGATCACTGACTGCCTGAAGCTTACCAACCTGAACAACCTGCATCTTCTCACTGACATTACTCCTGCAGATGTGAGACGGAAATTTGCCTGTCAGGTAGAGATCACAAAGGCTACCAGTGATGAATGCTATCTCCTTCATGGATGTGAACCAACAGCCCAAAGTAAAGGAGAAGCTTCCTCAGCCATGTCTAGCCCCTAACAACATCTGAAGAAGAGACCAGACTACAGCTGTGGACCAGACAGCTCGAGAATGCCCCCCCCCCTCCTATTATTGACATGGGAATCCCCCTCCTTCTGAGGCCTGCCTCCAGGCTCAAAAGCATCCTGTGTCCAGTGGAAAACACTCAACTGCTTCAGAACAGGAATGGGGCGATAAAAAGTAGCTATGGCTAGATGGGGCTACAAAATCAACCCAACTATCTGCAAATGTAGAGAAGAGGACCATACAATGCCCCACTAACTTGTCTGCCCTCTACTGCCAAACCAGTGAAGCTTGAAATGTCTTGCAGAATACAGCAAAAATGCAAAGGACTGCGTAAAAAAGTGGAAAACTGTTATATGACTACATGACACTTCAAAGACATGCAAAGAAGAAGTAGAACCCTTTTTGGGCGAATTGATACTGAAACAGAACATCTATTATATATGATTCAATATAAACAATTCATTGAATACAAGTTGCTATTCGACCATTAGCTGTGGGAGGGAGCATGCGTTCATACTGGGTATCACAAACCAGCCTAGTTAGCATGCAAAAATGGATAAATATCAATTTTAACTTGCGATATTTCGTTTATTTGGGTGTTATTTTGATAAAAATTGGATCTAAATAAAATTTAATCATTTCTTTTTAGAAATGTATAATTCTTTCCTTTGTGTCATCAATAGTTTTTTTTTTTTTCAGGCTACTTCAAGTTAGGTCACTATTTTAGGTGACCGGTAATTCATTTTTTATGTCAAAAAAATGTTGGTGCTTTCCAAATTTGATATGGGCGATATTGTGTGTCTGTATGCATGTAAAGAACAGGGGCTACTCGTCAATATGGTGGGCTTAATAGAGTTTTAAGTTGTCTTTCACAAAACATTCTAGTTGAAAACTTTAATGAATAAAATACTAAAGAAAATTTTTACACTGTTATCAATTTATTAAAAGAAAAAATTAGCTTGATTTCTAATGTGCTATGACTCATATTAAGAAGATTCAATTCTTTAGCTGTTGAAATGAAACTCATATGAATTGTAGACATTACACCTCCGTGACATTTTGCACAGTTTTATTTGAAAGATGAATGGGATATTGCCCACCCAATGTTAGGCTGGTTTGATCTTATAATTATTGCTTCCATTATGATTATTTTTTATCTACCACAAGATTATATTAATTTATAATTAAATAATAATATATTTTTTACTCGTTTGAAGCCTACATTTTTAGTTATACGCTGTGAAAATTATTTCACCCATAGCTGATGAGGAGTATTCATACATAATAGAATGGGAAATGTCTGATTTGATTTGAATTCGGCTTAATCAATTCCATAGTCTTCATCAGTATCCATTACACAGCTCATGCGCACATTCCCCAGCCAGAAATTCATGACGATCACTCCTGCATAGTAATTCCCATTTAATAACTGATTTTTGCCAGTACACTTAATTATAATATCTGTTCAATCATGCATAGCAATGCACTGCACATTGTGCCAAGAGGGGAATTTATTATTTTGGTGAGATTTTAGTTATTGTATGCTATGTATATTTTCTTAAAATGCTAAGCCTGGAGAACACAGAGAAAAAAATGGTTCAATTTTGAGAGCTGTTCAAAGTTGGTTGATTTTCATAAATATGACGTACAGTGATTATCAACTGGTGATAAGTAGAAAATGAGTGAAAATTAGCAATTTTTAAATTATCCTCATTTTTTTAATAAAAACTGATAGAACAAAATTTGTTTGAACCTATTTTAACGCATTTTTCTTCCTCTTTTTAAATTTGCTTAAATTAAAAGCCGGAAGTAATCTCTAACTTGAAAGAATTTCTTTTGTAGTTGCGTGGGTAGAAAATAAACAGGATATAAAAAATTTCAACAAATTTTCTCTACCAACGTGTTAAAAGATGGGTTTATTTTTAAAACAACCACACAAAAGTACACCATAGGAGCTTAGTATTTTGGTCTATAGATATTATCAAGATGAATATAAAAAAGAGATCAATTAAAAGGTAGCTACAATTTTCATCTGAATAGTTAAAATATGGTCAAATTAGTGATTTGGGGCATATATCCAAATAACATGATTATTAGGACTCAGATCCCTAAAAAAGGGATATTTTGAAAATAATTTTTGTATCATGAAGAAAACAAAATTATGCTACTGTGATACTATGGATGTCGGGGGGGGGGAACGAAGCCCCAAACGGTGATGGGAAATGATACACAGGAGGGGGGAGCCGTCGGAGGTAGGATGGGTGGAAAGACAATGGGGGTAAATGGTTCACCAACTTACACAAAGACGATCAGGGAAATGGGATGAGTAATTAATCAACAAGGACTGACTTTACTTTATATAATAGAAGATTTGGACTCTCCAGGTGGTGAACCGGGTGCCCATCTTTGTCTTCACTCCTCATGGATTAGCTGGCTTTGTATGAATGAACATGAATATACATAATCTTAATTTATTTGTTCTCCCGCTCTTCACTGAAATCTTTAAATACTTAATCACTCTAGCGATAGTTTTTTTTTTTTTAATTTTGTCACCCCAAACAAGGCATATTGCTACTGAGACGTAAGGGGGATACTGTAATTAAGGGCCAGATTTATAGGTTTCATCCTAAGTGGGGAGTTGTGTAGCAAGAAATTTGTTCACATTAATTCATCACCTTTAAAATGCTAAACTTCTATCTGACAAACAGTATAGATTAAGGCCATCCCGTTCTACTGTGGATATTCTAACAGTCATCTCTGAACATATATATCACACACATGATTAGGCAGGTGAAGCTAAGGAGGTAGCGCTAGATATCTCCAAAGCCTTTGACAAAATCTGGCATGAAGGTCTTCTCAGGAAAATCAACTCATACAGTATTACTGGACAATTATTTAATATTATCAGATCTTTCTTAGCTAAAGAAAGGTCCAGGTCGTTCTCGATAGCCATACATCCAAATAACACTACATCAATGTGGGTGTACCCCAGGGGTAAATACTTATTTCTGATCTTCATAAACCACCTCCTAAATCCAATCGCATCTGAAGTGGATCTATTTGCTGATGAAACCATACTCTATTCCTGGCATAAGGTAAAATTGAATGTCCTCCCATCTAAGTAATGGCTGAATCCTTAGGAAATGACTTCCAGTCCGTAGTAGAATGGGGTCAAAAGGTGATGGTAACAGTGGATGGTCTACCAAGACAAAGCTCCTTTCCTTTTAAGAAACCTTTCCAACCACCGATTGTCAAGCCCGATAGCACCCTTCATGAGAATTCAATGTTCAAACACCTTGGCCTGACATTCTCAAGTGACATGAAATGAAATAAGTACAATATGTTGCCAAGTCTGCTGCAAAGAATGTAGGCTCCCTCTATTGGGCTAGAAAACTTCTCACATCTGACAGTATCCTATATTTCTATAAAGCCACAATTCTCCCATGCATGGAGTATTGTTGCCATATACCAACCACTAGCCTCTCCCTCTTAGACAGGGTGCAAAAAAGAATTTCTAACCTTAGTAATAGGCCCTACACTGTTTGCCAAACTCCAACCCCTGTTGCATTGTCGCAGAGTCGCATCCCTGTGCTTGTTTTATAAGTACTTCCACAGAATGTGCTCCAATGAACTTACTGAACAAAAATACTCGCGCTCCATCTGACTAGCTGCTAAATCCCACCCCTTCACTGTAGAGGTCCCTTTATGCTGGAGGATCTTCTACTCTAATAGCTTCTTCCTCTGCCCACATGCCTTTGAAACTCCGTTCCTGCTTCTTGTTTCCCCAACAGTACCAACATGCAGAAATTAAAATGTAATATGAACAAACATATTGCTGCCCAACTCCCCACCCAGCATGCCCCCCCTCCCTCCCTATAAACCTCGTCTCTACCACAGTAGCCCCTTACACTTCAATGGCAATATGCCTTGTTTGGGGTGAAAAAAAAACATCTGTCTTGGTGGTGTTGCATCATAGAATCGTTGGAACTTTCTATTGACATTTCCTTTCTATAATGGGCTTCTATAAGTTACTGCAGTGATAATCATCAACTGCTTACTCTGATGACTTTTTAAAAAACGCTCCTCTTTCCCTCCTAATATGTAATCTTACTCAACCAATCAGAAACTTGGGTTTCTCTCAATCCCCTTCACTATTTGACAATAGTTTAAAAAAAAAAAAAAGAAGAAGAATTGATAAATAGTTTGCAGAATTTAAAATGCCATTTTTTCTTTCAGTTTGTTTGATTTCGCTCTGGCGATGTTTTTCTCTTCTTTTATATGAACGAATTTTAAGCACACCAATAAAATTAACCTGAGTTCAATATTTTCTTTCCAGCTGTTGCAACTGGGAAAATCTTAATTATACGCATGATAACAGTTTTTTGTTTGTTTTGACGCCAGGCTGATTTGCATTACATCAATGAATTTCCTGCACTCACTGTGTAAAAATGCAATAGGCTGCATTTTTACACAGTGATGCATATGAATGGCAGACATTGCTCGGCCAAAGGAAAGAAGGGGGGGGGGGCACTAAAAAAGTAAAAATGTCGTTGGTTTTATTTGGGCTACCCAAGAGTTTATTTCTCTTTGAAATAAAGTAAGTATGTTGTAAAAGGTGGGGACTCCTGCTGTGAGCTTCACAGAGTGTCTCCCTGGTAATCATATGTCTGGCAGTTATCTCCAGGGATAACTCAAGTAGTCAGTGCCAGGGTGGTCCATAACCAGTGAGAAAGACCCGGCCAGGAATAAAGAGATGGAAAGGGCATGACAAAATGTTTGTTTTCCTGAGCTACTGGGGAGTTAGAGGCTGGGTGCCCTTTAAGGCAAGCTGGGCCCATTTGGGGCTCTCAGCCAAAGCACTGTGTGGGATTTATATTTTATTTCACCAGGATAGAGAAATCTCATTTTGCAAGTCTGCCATTCAATTTAGGAAGACAAGTATCATTTATAACCAACAAATAAATGTGTTGTTGATAAACTGGACTTGTGGTTGTTACTTGGCATGAGAGTTCTTTGTTGTAGCACTGAGATGAGATCGAACAACAATCTTTGGACCGGCACGACGTGTGGAACGATTACGGCTAGTACAGTGAACACACGCATACATAGAGGGTCCCACCCCAAAAAGTGGAATGTTATGAAATGTAAAAAATAAGAAAAGTAATATGGTTGCAATTTATAAATAAGCAAAATTATGACATCCATTTATATGTATTCCAAGAATTCAACAAGTCAGTTTAGGTGTACGATCGTTTCTGAGATAAATGGTTTTTATTAATTCCAAGTTGTCCCTTCATCAGCACAGATTCCATTACACAAGTCGAATAAAACTTCAATATTATAAATCGTCTCCCTGATAATCCTCTCTCTGACAGTTATCTTCAGAGATATCTCAAGTGGTCAGCGCTTGGGTGGTCTATGTCCAGTGAGAAAGACCCGGCCAGGAAGAAATAGATGGGAGAGGAGACCTGGCCGACTGGGCATGACAGGAAGTTTGTGTTCCTGAGCTACCGGGGAGTTGAAGCTGGATGTCCTTCTACGCAAGATGGACCCATTGGGGCTCTCAGCCAAAGGACTTATATTTTATTTTTCTGATATAGAGAAATCTCATTTTGCAAGTCTGCCATTCAACTTAGGAAGACAAGTATCATTTATAACCAGCAAATAAATCTGTTGTTGATAAACTGAACTTGTGGTTGTTACTTGGCATGAGAGTTTTTTGTTGTAGCACTGAGATGAGATCGAACAGCAACCTTGGACCAGCACAACGTGTGGAGACAATTACGGCCAATGCAGTGAATGAACACATACATACAGGTTCACATCTGTTCTAAAGTGACCAATGTCGCTTATCTCAGTTAAAGGATCTTTTTTTGGAATACATCTAACCCAAAAAGGTTTGATATACGAGTAAACAGACAAACAAAATCAAAAATTCCTGCCTTTTTGGCTTATTTAATACCATATAATAATCATATGTCTGACAGTTATCGCCAGGGATAACTCAAGTAGTCAGTGCCAGGGTGGTCCATAACCAGTGAGAAAGACCCGGCCAGGAATAAAGAGATGGAAAGGGCATGACAAAATGTTTGTTTTCCTGAGCTACCGGGGAGTTGAAGCTGGGTGCCCTTTAAGGCAAGCTGGGCCCATTTGGGGCTCTCAGCCAAAGCACTGTGTGGGATTTATATTTTATTTCACCAGGATAGAGAAATCTCATTTTGCAAGTCTTCCATTCAACTTAGGAAGACAAGTATCATTTATAACCAACAAATAAATCTGTTACTTGTTGATAAACTGAACTTGTGGTTGTTACTTGGCATGAGAGTTCTTTGTTGTAGCACTGAGATGAGATCGAACAGCAACCTTGGACCAGCACAACGTGTGGGGACGATTACGGCCAATGCAGTGAACGAACACATACATACAGGTTCACATCTGTTCTAAAGTGACCAATGTCGCTTATCTCAGTTAAAGGATCTTTTTTGGAATACATCTAAGCCAAAAAGGTTTGATATACGAGTAAACAGACAAACAAAATCAAAAATCCCTGCCTTTTTGGCTTATTTAATACCAAAACATAATGACTTCTTCAAATGCATTATTTATATGATTCTTATTTAGATAATATTCGCCCTGTCGGCAGGGCATTGATTTCGCCGACTGCAACCCCATGCAGAGAGGTAAAAAAAAACCTGAAAACGGTGCTACCTGTAGGCCGTGGTGGGGTAGGGGGTATGATATCTTGGGATGGGATCCTGGTGGCTGAGCCATTCTTCAATTTTGGCCCTTAATTCGGCTAGACGGGAGATCGTAGAAGCATGATCCAATCAATCGCTGATTACGTCATGCCCTAGTATCTATAAGTTCATCCCCAACCGTATTATTCAGTCTGATTCTTCAAAAAATCAAAATCTTATTTCTCCTTTTATTTTCTTCCGAAATAGATACTAGATAACAATGGCTGCGGGTTAGTTTTGTTGAGAACAAAGAAGATTAGCAATGCCAAGCAGTAATTTTTAAAGAGTAATGTTTTCTGGGAGTAATGCCCCTACCTTCTCTGCAAGATTTCTTTCGTTGAGTAATTTATTCTGGGAGTAGTGTTTTTTTTTGTTTTGTTTTTTAGGATAATGATGGTAACCTCTGTAAAATTCTCTTCTAAGTGTAATGTTTTCTTAGGAGTGATGTTTTCCAAGAGTAGTGCAATGTTTTCCGTTGCCCTGTCGTCCAGGCCACAAATTTTCTGACTGCAACCCCATGCAGAGGGGTTAGCTTCCCCTCTCCCCCGAAAACGTGGCCACTTATTGGCCATGGATGATGACACGTGTTGCCTTAAGATGGGATCTTGAGTGCTCCGTTTTCCTGTTCTTGTGAAATTTCCTAAGAGTAATGTTTTCCAAGAATAGTACAATGCATTCTGGGAACAATGTTGTATTCTAGAAATATAAATAATTATCCTACCTATAGAATCATATTTGACCACTTTATTCGGCATTAAATAACCCAGAGACGTTTGATATGCTGTAAACCAAACAATTTAGATAATATTGATCCTCAAGTTTTTGTTATCTATTATTCTACTAAATTTAGGTTTTATCAACGTTTGTTTCCCTGAAGCTTTTTCTTATATATTTTAATCACACAAAATACATGCTAAAATATTCCTTAATTTTTGGATTGAGTTATGAGTACTATTGTATCATTACACCATATGCTAGTTCACCCTAAAAGAAAAATGATTACATCTAAACAGCTTGAAAAAATGTAAAAATAAAACAACAAAAAAATCACACTTTAGAGTGGGGAATATAAACTGATTCCCCACTCTAAAGTGTATTTTTTTTTGTTGTTTTATAAATTTAAAGTAAAATGATCATGTACTTTACGACCAAATAGCATTCTAAGGACATGTAACCAATTTTTCATTTTTAGTTAAATTTTGGCAATTTTTTAAATTTCTTGAAAATAAATTCTGAGTGTGTGTGTGTGTGTGTTGGAGGGTGGATGTCTTTATGCTTTTGTGTATTGCTACTCGCAGTAGGGTTAAGGGAGGGTATGTCATAATTTTTTTACTGCTAAGTTCTTGAGGTTGTTTACATGTGTGGCAGTTGCATGAATGAACTATTTTGTATCTATGTACGTTAGTTTCAACTGAGATGGTAATTTGGCTTTACGATTGTGTAATCATTTCCTCTTTACTACGTGGGTGTATGACGCTTCTACGTGTAGCGAGTTCATACGTGGCAACACATTTTGGTGCCAAGAACAATACGTGACGTTAACTTAGTTCGCAGTTTTTCTTCAAGCCGACAAGACATATTTCCGTCTTTATTTTGTTCTGCTTTGGTTACAGGCGGACAAGATGCCGAACTCCTGGATGTGGCATTATCTAACTGACATGAATCAGCCTATTGTACCATCTCTATTTTGTTCCTGTGTTCTTGTGAATAAATATTAACATCTATTTAGTTGTGGAGCTATTATTTATTTCGAAGAAGAATGGTAACCCTTTTCTTGCGTAACATTTCTATTTCAGTCAGATTCGCTCAGACGTATTAACTCTTCCAAGTAAGTTCCTTGTTCTGACTTTCTTCCTGATTTAAACATTCTGAATTGACTCCTAGCTGAAATTGGCGACACAACTAAACACGTAATCTCCTATTCCTGTATCAACTTTTCAATCCACCATTTCTTAGAAATGAGAAAGAGAGAGAAAAAGCAGAAAGAGGCATATTTTGGATTTCATATTTTTTTAATTATTTAACTGGCTTTGCAAACTCATTTTTTTGCTGATCTAAACAAATGAACCCAAGCTCAATGGGTGACCCAACACGTCACATTTTTCTAGTACACCTTGAAATAGCAAAAGAGAATGAAGTTAAATCTTGTGTTGATATCAGCAACACATATAATTCAATCTCAACATTGCAAACGGGTTTCAAATTACGAGACTGATTCAAATGTTTGACTTGACATAAATGCAATGCTCTACGTACTAATATAAGAGACATCTGTCTGTGTTTCTGCTGACTACTTTTAGGCTAAGACATAGGAACTTGAAATTAAAAAAAAAAATTAGCATGAACAAATACAATTTTCTATAATTATTAAAACAAAATGCAAAATTTTATGACATGTAAAGAAATAGCAGATATCATCAACAAGTAAAAACTTATTGATCTTCGTATCTTCTCTTTTTTCAATTTGTACATCAACACTATTTGTCTTTCTTCCCATTCCCACTTTAGCAATAGTTCCTGAGTTGAAACTCTATCTGGTTTGTTAGTTTTTTAGAAAAACTAGACAATCGATGACCTCCTTTTTCTTTTGTTTTTCTTTGATGTAAAAACTTTTGATCTTAATTTTTTTTCATATGAAAGGAAAACATTGGACAAATATTTGTGAAAGCAACTTTAAAAAAAAAATAACTGTTATGTTTGTATGTTTATTTATGAATTATTTTAACAACAAAATTGCACAGTCATTTATATAAGTTCGGAAACGCTTGGTTTGACTATTAAAACTAATCCTGATCAACATTCTTTATTGTTAACATCTAACATGTACAATATGTGATAGGGCACTGTTATTTTTACATATACAATAGATAAACATTATCCCTGTGAAAGGATCACAGGTAAAATGAGCCTCGACCTGGGATTGCCACATGCACCGACAAAACCATGAAAAAATGACACCGAACAAATATAAAAGCTGTGGTGATCAAAAGGAAGATATAGCGAATTTTGACTAGCCAATTTTTCTGGTGGAACATGCCACCGTTTTCTTCAGACTAATAAATTGTAGTCCAATTCAGAAAATATTTGATCTAACTAGGAATATTTTTCAGATGGAAGCCATCTTTGTTATCTGCAGCAAATTTTAATTAAAATGGAAGATATCTTTATCAGCAGCAAATTTTAATTAAAATGGAAGATATCTTTATCAGCAGCAAATTTTAATTAAAATGGAAGATATCTTTATCAGCAGCAAATGCAGGTACTAATAGTAAATACTGATAAAACATTTTTTCATTTATAACAAACATTTTTTTTGGTATGGTTAAAAGAGGTAAAATTTGGACATTTCTGGATTCTTTGAAATTTCGTTTTCGCATCGCGTGATGCCACATGTCTTCTATAAGCCATGCGTGATAAATTTACCTTTTCTTTCATATTAAACTGTCTTCTCACTTTTCGAACATGGCCGCCCATAATATATATATATATATATATATATATATATATATATATATATATATATATATATGTATATATATTGAATATTGAGCTTTATTTTTGCTTTTAGAAATTGATTCTGATTCAAATCGATTTGAACTATATAAATTTGTTCTTATATTATTACCTATATATATATGAGAGAGAGAGAGAGAGAGAGAGAGAGAGATTCGGTTGTAGATAATAGACAAATGTTGTCTAATCATCTTGTTCATGATCTTTTCCAAATTCCTGATAAGAGTTTTAATATTAAGCTTGAACTTGAAATTAAAACTCTTATTAGGAATTAAGAAAGGATCACAAAGAAAATTAGTTGACAACATTTGTCTATTAATAAATGAAATGGCCATATTGTTCTAAGATTCAAGTACTTTCGGACTGTTCACTGTCCATCTTCAGGGTGTTTGATATCAAGAGTGGATAGGAGTTGCATTTTAGTTTGCATATTCTTAGTTGTTGTTTTTTTACTTCAATAAAGGCATTTAAGAGTTTTATCTGAATATTCGTAATTTATTAATGGTGGACTTTTAATTTTAATGTGGAGAACTTTTAGTATTTGTAGTCTATGTTTATTATTTTCTTTTGCATACTTTTTTGTGTGTGTGCGCACGCATCTTCGTGTCTTATGGTAAACGATATATTTCACCTCACCTTGAAATGGTCACGTGATGTCCAAAATGTATAAATTATAGAAGTCAAGTGTTTGCCGCTCGTCCTTACTTGGCTCTGTGCAATTACTTAATTTTAGCTTTACGACCCACATGCAGTTTATTCTATGAACGATTGGACATCAGTTAACACTTTTTCTGCAGGCATACCTCTTAGTCAGTCAGGCATGAGCAAATGTTGGACTGTTAGGGTTAGTCACTTGGTGAAATGACAAGAGTAGCATTGCAATTGGGAATGGCAATTTTGCTATTAAACTATGCAATCATGACACAATTGAAAGAAAATAAGTGATTGCTTCTTTTAAAATCATTCACTATAAGAAAATCTTCTTTCTCTTTCTCATATATATATATATATATATATATATACTTCATTTTCATGAATTATCGTGTACCTTACCCCATATATATATATATATATACTAGAAGAATACCCATATCAGGGCGGGTAAAATGAATTTCCAGAACAGAACAGTTTTGCACCACTTTTATGTCTCATTACGAAGATTAAAATCCAGATATAATGTTACAGAGACTTATGTCTAGAATCCTTATTCTAATTTTAATCAAAATCCATTATATGATTTTAAGTCTGGTAAATATCTCAAATTTAAGGCTTAAGCTTAAGAGGTCTTAAGAAGAAATTGAAGTTCAGTGAATCTTGTTTAATTGGTGTCTAATGACTATGAATCAAATTCAGTGCAAAACTGAAATATTTGAATTTTTAAATCGAAGATTATGCCCATATTATGCACCCTAAAACCTTTTAAAATATTTTTTAAAAAAACTGAAATTTGAGAGAATATTTATTAATTTATGTCGAATAAGTATTGTTAAAATTTCACAAAAATCGAATGCATCTGATTTTTCACTAAGGTCTTCCACCCCTTTTTATCCCTTTTGCATACAATTAAATTAAACTAGATATAGCCCACATTTGGACCCCTTAAGCCTAGTCTGTTTTACAATTTCATAATGATTGGTTAATTAGATTAGGAGTGAATACAAGTATATAAACATACCTAACTTTATAAAGACATATATATATATATGAATAAATGAAAGAATAAAATAATCCGACGGTATGAATTAAAAAGGAAACAGAGGAAAACCTAAGCACTCAACGTTTCGCCCAAATGTTGTGTGGGCTTTTTCAAGAGCAAAAAATGCTAAAAGTGGCAAAAAACGAGAATATCTGTAATTTTGGGAATATATATAGTGATAGTGTTAATAAAATTTAAATTTATGTAGAGAGGGAAGATATGCAAATATGTACATAGCACACATAAATACATACACACACACACACACACACACACACACATGCACGCACACACACACATATATATATATATATATATGTATATATATATACACACACAAAAAATATATACATATGCATATATATGTGCACAAAATATATACAAAATGTGTATAGAAGTAGTATAGGAAAAAGGAAAGGAAAGGAGAAATTAAAGAACGAAAATGGGATCCAAAGGAAAACATTTTTTAAAGCAGAGAATCATCCGATGTCTAAATATATCTTATTTTCATTAATAATAGCTTTAGATAGGTTGGAGGAGACATAATAGAAGCCCATTCTTTGTTTTATTGTATTTGTGGAATGGCCTATAAGAGCTGATTCGATTATTCGCCACATAGACTTATTATGTATGTTTTAATTAAAGTGGAGTCATTAAAGTCAAAGTAATGTCCATATTCCATAGTGTTAGCACATAGGGCGTTGAGCGTGTTGTCGGTTTTGATTACTCTTTTGTGCACATAAATTATCTTGTCTAGGTTGCACTGCATCTCCCCAATGTAGACTATCACAATCCAGACAAGGGATGGAATATATGCCAGCTTTGACTGTAGGTGTAGTGTCGAGTTTAGATGTTTTGATTGAATCCATGAAAGTTGATGAGGTTATTTCGGCTATACTAATACCTAGTTTCTTAAGTTCTGTGTAAATGGGGTGGTTAGGGTTAGGGTTAGTCAGTAAAGCTATATGTCTAAGCGCTCTGAGGTAAAAACCAATTATGATGCCCGTTTTTACTTTATTATTGTGGTACGGATAAAAATCAACATAATCATTCTTAATGGTTTGTTCACGGTAGACTTTATAATATAATTTATTATTGTTGTTTATTAATAGAATATCAACTCAGGGTATGGAGTTATCGTTTTCTTTTTCAAAAGTAAATTTGATGGTAGGTTCTATTTTATTTAGTTTATCATTAATGTTTTCTATTTTAGTTGTTTTTGAAATGAAAATGAAGATATCATCTATGTATCTGTAGTATGATACAATTTAGGTAGTCTATATTTGAAGGGTCCGTTCTCAAGAAATTCCAAAAATAAACAGAATAGAACACCACTGAGGGGATTCCCCATGGGTAGGCCAAATTTCTGCTTATAAAAGAAATTATTGAAAGTAAAACAAGTCATGTGAGTGCATAAATTTATAATATTAATTATGTTATTAACTGGAAAGGGTAAGCTGATATTTATTTTGTTGGGATGTTTTCTAAGTAAATTAAGGCATTTTATAGTGGGAATATTGGTATATAATGATTCTATGTCCAAGCTGTTCATCGTTTTATTAGTTAGGTTAAGATCTTTTATTTTATTAAGTAGATCTCTGGTGTTTTTTAAGTGATAAGGGATAATCGTACCTAGTGATAAGGTTAGTATTTTAATAATGGCACGTGCAATTTTATGGGTAGCACTGCCGATACCTGCGATTATGGGGTGCATTGGGGTATTACTCTTGTGGGTTTTGGGTAGGCCATATAAAATTGGAATAGTGGGGTAATAATCAATGTATGCTAACCAGGTTTTATTATTGTTTATTAGTTCCTTATAGGATTTGTTAAATTTGTCTATCTCTATTAGTAAATGTCTTGATTGTATAGGAGTTGGAACATCTTTTCGTTGTATTTAGATTTATCCATGATAACAACACCACCACCTGTGTCTGCGGGTGAGATGATGATGATGATGATGTTCTGGTTGTTAGCTAGGTTGTGTAGTGCTTTCATATGTCTTCCAGCAAGAATTGAGTCCATGGATTGGGTGGTTGTAGTGGAGATGATTCCCTGGATAAAACCCTTAGTAAAAACCGTGTCCTCGTGTTTGTAGTTTCAAGCAACCATGTTAGTTGTTATTTTGGGGTAAATTCCAGTAGCAAATTTAAGTCTGAAACTCAAGACTTCCATCTCAGTGTTGGAGAGTATGGTGTTGGAGAGGTTTTGGATGAGTTCAGGGCGTCCAATGGATCTTCATCTGCTGTTGAAAATTAAGACGCCTAGTTTTTTTGTTAAGTTTACTGTTGTGGATAATGTTAAAAGAGTTGACCCGGTGTGTAATATTAAGAGATGTCTTCTTAGAAAGAGAATGGTTTTCATGTAGGTCATGTGCAAGAGTTTTAGCCAATTTGCGTAAAATTGTAGATTTATGTTTTAGCAGAAGTGCTAAAGAATTTAGGTACTCATCAGTGTGTTTAGGGAAAATATGATGAGTGTTGAAAGGATTTTATAGTACTTTTGGAGATGACGTTCTCGTCAAGTCGCATATATATATATATATATATATATATATATATATATATATATATATCGAGATTTTTCCTTAAAAGAAATTGATCCTTTAGGTCAATGGTTTCCAACCTTTTTGGTGCCTGCACCCCTTACAGTACATGTAATGATTTATTTAAAAATAAAGTTGAAAGAGACCGACGAAAATTTGTATAATCAATTTTTAATAATGTACTGTATAAACAAAAATGAAAAATATGGAAACGAAAAATGCAACAAACTGCATCCAAACAACTTGTATTTTACGAAAAATTAAATTTTCATCTATGCATGATTTTTTTAAAAAGCTCAAGAATTCAATTTAAAATCCACTTAAAATGTAATGATTCTTTTGTTTCTGTTTATTACATAAGAGTTTTTCAATTTGCATGTCTGCCTGTGCACTCAAGCGATTTCTAGATTTGGTCTTGATTGACAAAAGAGTCCTAAATCAAGACTCGCACAAGTTAAGTCGTCACGAATGGGATGAGCATACTTAGTGCTTTTTCACAAAGTCTTGGAAACATGTCCATTGCCAAGCACCAACATTGTTCCAGAGTTTTGCTTTCAAACTGCATTTCAAGAACACGGTTTGTGCGCAATTCAATAAGATCATCTTTCAACTTTTCATCATCCGACATATCATCCAAGTTAAAGGAGCATGGATTTATCATCCATTCTTCAGAAGTTTCCAGTTCTCCTCCTCCAAAATATCCATCAAATGACTTGGATAGTATTTCCAAATGATTCACAATTTCTTCACACACACTGTGAATTAGGGACTCATCTTCATCAGTCACTTCTTCGAGTGATGTAAAATTCGAAAGATTACCTCTTTTAACTCGTCGACACCAGAGATGTAACTTTTCTTTGAAATCATTTAATTTTTCACAACATTTTAATATGTTTATGTTTTTCCCTTGTATAGAAACACTCAGAAACACATACAGCTGAAAAAGTCACTCAAATGAGCTAGCATTTGGTTGAATTCTTTTGATTCCATTTCTTTGGGAAGATCATAGTCACGTTCCTTAAGCAAAGCTTTGACTTCTTCTCGCAATTCAAAAAAGCGCGTTAAAGCTCTTCCACATGATAGCCAGCGGACTTCAGTGTGGAAAAGCAAAACTGAATGCTAACTTCCAAAATCTTGACAAAGCGACTTAAAAAGGCAATGGTTCAGAGCACGACCCCTAATCATGTTGATAGTTTTCACAGAAATATCAAGGAAATTTTTCAATTTTGGAAGCAATGTTTTTTGATGCTAAAGCATATCGATGAAGAAAACAGTGGGTACCTTGCAAGTGCGGAATTTCTTGTTTTAACAAAGCAAAAAATCCAAAATTATTTCCCAACCTAATAGGGGCATCGTTGGTACACACAGAACCAATAATTTGGATATCCAGGTCATGTTTCGCAAAAAGATTCTTCACACATTGGAAGATATCTTTTCCTTTGGTGGTTCTCTTCAGATCTTCACAGAACAGGAAATCTTCCATTATGGCACCATCATGCACATATCTCACTAATGCAATGAGTTGACTGCAATTTTCAACATCATTTGTTTCATCCAACTGGAGAGAGATTTTCAAGGGACTAGCTTTGATATCTGCGATAACTTGGTCCAAAATGTCCGAACTTAAATCACTAATTCGACTCTGAATAACATTATTTGATAACGGCACTAATTCAAGCTTGTTTGAGGCTTCATTGCCCAGAACAATTTTTGCCATTTTTAATGCACATGGCTTTATCACCTCTTCAGCAATTGTATGCGCCTTCTTGGATTTGGCAACTTTATATGCCACGTGGTATGAAACCATTAACAGTGGTTTGTCAGCAGATATAAAAGCCAATTTTGGAACGGTTCCTCGTGATTCAAAGTGGATCCTTTTTGCGTTCAATGATTCAACATCATGACCTGCAACATCTGCTCAACCATGCCGATTGTTGAAGTGTTCTTGCAACTTAGATGGCTTCAAATTTGCGTTTGAAAAGACGACATTACAAAATATGCATTGGAATTTTTGCAGACCTTCTGTTGTTTCAGTGCCAGTGAAACCAAACTGCACATAATTATCATTGCATTTCATTTTCTTTGACGTGATTAAGCATTAATTACCAATTTGAAAATTATAATCTGAAAAAATATAGAGAAAGTTAAAACAAAAATAACAATGTAAAATACTATTAATTAATAATAATTAATACAATAACTGTTTATTGGAGACAAAAGAAAATTTAAATGATCATTGTACGAGCACAGAATGCACTGAAAAATTGACAATGAATCAATTAAGAATGATAGCATTCTTAATACAAGACAAAAAATTGAAAAGCCATCTCGCACCCCCTGGAATGCTGCCTTGCATCCCCAAGGGGTGCGAGCACCCCTGGTTGGGAAACCCTGCTTTAGGTTATCAATATCATGAAAAGAATTTTAAAATGAATACAAAAATTCGTTCAAAAGCGAAATATATTTCTTTCATTAACAGCAGCAGGCAAGTTAGCTCAGATGGTAAGATGTTGGAATGTCACGATAGGTAGTGACTGATGTCTGCCGTTTGAATCTCTCGCTTAATGCACATACTGTGTCTAGCCACACTAATGTGTCTTGAAAAGACAAAACAGGTGTCTGTGGATTACTATATATATATATAAATAAAATGCATTTTAAATCCATTAACAATTACATTATAGCTCTACTTTGTTGAATGATAAGATATTGAGCTTATTTTTATTTATATACATACATAAAAGGAAAAAAACAAATTTAAATACAGGACAAAAATCATCAAAAATCGAGAGATTTTACCGGTTTCGTTCGGATCAACGAACCTCTTCAGAAAAAGTGACGATTTTAAATTTATTCGATAATGGTAAAAACATAGGAAAAAGAAGAACCCACAATGGGATGTTATGGGCACGTGTTAAACTCTTTGAAAAAAGAAAGAATAATGAAACGCGTGCAGCAGAGAACGTTAAAATTGGAAAGCGAGTGAGAAAGAAAGAAGAGAACAAAAAGAAATGAAAATATGGATGAAATGTAGTAAAAAAAAGTTACTTTAACCGGGATCGCAGTGGCGTAATACATTGCATTATTTCAGTGTGATTTTTGCCAGATGCTTAACGAATAAGATTCGAATCTGAGGTTTACGTTAGATGGTGATGAGAGAAGTATTATAGCGCTTTCGATGCAATTGCGACGTGGGAGAGATTATTCGGTTTTGAGGAGGGTGCAGTTTCTAAAGTCAAAATTGTGGGTAAAAGTGTTGAGGTCTTGTTTGTGTTCGTAAATGCAGGATTTTAGTTTTCTGTCCGTTTCATCAATATAAAATATCGGACATGCGACACATTTTATTTTGTAAATGCCAACTAGAGAAGAAGTGTTCTTAGGGGGTAATGGAGGACGGGGTTTTGTGTTAAGAAAATCCTTAATTGTTTTAGAGGTTGGTGCTACTATTTTCATGTCAGATTTGAATTGTTTTTGTAAGGAAATAGATATGTGATTATTGGGGAGAACTATGTAAGTTTTTTTTTCTCAGTCATGTTGGTGTTATTTGTGTTGGATATGTTATGAGGGGAAATTTTTGTGGTGTTAGTCTGTTTTTTGTTGTGGATATTAAAGGCTTTGCATTTAGTATTTTGGATGAAAAATTGAGGGTATTTTAAAGCTTGGTAAGTGTTCTCGATATAGGTTTCTTCATTGTGAAGGTAAGCGAGGCTGCAAATTCTAAGAGCTCTGAGGAACGAGCCTATGATGATTCCGGATTTTATTCTGTTATTGTGGTCAGAGTAAAAATGAATAAGGTCATTTTTATTCGTTGGTTTTCTGTAGACTGAAAAGTTTCGGCCGCTTGGGGTGTTGTGCAGAGTGATATCAAGGAAGATGAGGATGTGATTATTTTCTAATTCACAGGTGAACGAAATGGTGTGTTCAATTTTATTGAGTTTGTCGACTATACCAGGGAGATTAATATGATGTGGATAAATAAGGAGTGTATCATCGATATATCTAAGGTGTGAGAGTTTTGAGGTAGGATGGATTTGAAGGGGTCGTTCTCTAAAAATTCTAGGAAAAGAAAGGGAAAGACTCTGCTGAGAAGGGAACCCATGGGTAAACCAAATTTTTGTTTGTGTAATTTGTTATTAAAAGTAAAATGGCATTGTTGTGTGATTAAATGGCACAATTTAATAATTTCGTGTTCGAAGTATTGTGTGTCATTGGCGTAGATGTTGTGGGGTGGTCTTTGCGTAGATGTTGCAAAGTCAGAAAGATTTTGGTGGATTACCCTTCCTGGATTAAACTCCTGGAATATCACCCAAAAACTGCAAGACTTTAGGGTCTACCAAAAACACATAAAGCTAACATTCCCATGAGACCTATCATATCAAGCATCGGCAGAAAATTCACAGAAATACTCATCCCCTCTTTGATTCCATTAGTCCAACCCATATAAAAAAAAAACTCTGGAGATCTGCTACAAAGACTCCAACACATCAATATGAATAACCTCACCATAGCCAGTTTAAATATCAAATCTCTTTATATTAATGTACCTATAGCCAAATGCCTTAGAATATTCCTCATAATTCGTCTCATTAAGTCCCAAATTAAGCTCCTCCTCCCTACCATCCAAATTATTAAATTATGCCATTTAATCACAAATAACAAATTATACAAATAAAAAATTTGGTTTGCCCATGGGCTGCCCTCTCAGCAAATTCATTGCCTGTCTTTTCCTGGAATTTTTAGAGAACGACCCTTCAATCCAATCCTACTCCAAAATTCTCACTACCTTAGATATATCGATGATACACTCCTTATTTACCCACATCATATTAATCCCCCTGACATAGTCGACAAACTCAATAAAATTGAACACTTCCTTGATATTACTCTACACAACATCCCAAACGGCCTAAACTTCTCAGTCCAACTTCTTTAAAGCAGCTTTGGCAATGTATTCTATGTATTTGTTCTAATTCATATTACCTGTGAATGTTAGGCCCAGGAGTTTGAATGATGGACTCTCAGGTCCGCTGCTATTAGTCATGGCAATCGATGGTTGAAAAGGTTTTCTTATAATTGTTGAAGGAAAGGAGCTTCGTCTTAGTAGCATTAAATACCACCATGTATTTACATCCCAATTCAACTACAGACTTGGTCATTTTTTAAGGATTCAAACATTGCCTTTGATATGTGTGTGTTCGGTTTGCCCACATCTCGAGAATAGAGCATAGTATCATCAACAAACATACCGATTTCTGACACAATTTCATCAGGGAGGTCGTTTATAAATATCAGAAGTGATAATGATCCAAGGATTGATCCCTGGGGCACACCTGCATTAATGTCATGTTGTTTAGATGTGCCATCGAGGACAACCTGGATCTTTCTTTTGACTAAGAAGGATCTGATTATATTTAATATTCGTCCAGTAATACAATACGATTTAATTTTCATGAGAACACCTTCATGCCAGACCTTGTCAAAGACTTTGGATATATCAAGCGCTACCGCCCTAGCTTCACCTGCCTTGTCCAATGTATGGTATATGCATTCAGAGATAATCGTTAGGATATGCGCAATAGAATGGGCTTGCCTAAATCCATACTGTTGGTCAGAAAGAAGTCTCCCTCTACTCGGCTAGAACACTTCTTACACCAGCCAGTGTTCTATATCTCTACAAAGCCACTATTCGCCAATGCATGGAGTATTATTGTCATATCTGGGCTGGTGTACCCTCTGAGACGGAGTCCAAAAAGAGCCTCTCATCTAATAGGTACAACACTGTCTGTTGATTGTGAGTTATTTCCCCTTTAACAGTTTTGAGTGATCTTCCTTGATACCCGGAAGTATAAAAAACTGACTTGGAAGAGAGGAGAGTTCTTCAGTCTTAGAGTACTTCATTGATGAACCAGACCAATGTGGAGAGCTTTGACACTGTCAACCAAGCTCCAACCCATGCCCCATCTCTGCAATGTTGCCTCGCTGTGCTTGTTTTACAAGTACTTCAATGGAATATGCTCCAACGAACTTGTGGCACTGGTGCCCTCTCAATGTAATACCTCCAACTAATCCAACAATCAGAAAAATTCCACTCCTTCACTGTGGAGGTTTCCAGGTGCCGAAAGGTGTTCTACTCTAATAGCTTCTTTCCTTGAACTGCTAGCCTTTGAAATTCCCTTCCTGCTCCTTGTTTCCCTGGCTGTACCAATATGCAGAAATTTAAATGTAATGTGAAAAAATATCTCACTGCACAACTCCTAACTTGGAATGTCTCTGTAGATATTGTTCCTGATTCACAGTAGCCCCTTACATCTCAGTGGCAATGTGCCTTGTTTGAGGTGAGCAAAAGTAAAAAAAGCTATGTAAAAAATGAGTACTTTCAGTTATCAATATTGTAAGAAAAGGGAATAAACGAGTTTTCCCATATAAAATACTGTTGTATATTTGAATGAGACGACGACAAACGTACAACTTACCTCGTGTGGGGAGCCGGGCATAGAGAAGGAAAAGAAAGAGAAGGGGCAATGCGTTTTATGGGAAGGAAGTACTTCCGTCGGAAACGGAAGTGCTTCCGTCGGAGACGGATTGTGGGAAGGAGGCTGCACTATAAGAGCAATCAATGTTTGGGTAAAGGAGGAAGCAGTTGCCTGAGACACAGGTGGTGCCGTCGTCTAAAGTGATAGAAGAAAGAAGGAGAGAGAACGAAGGGAAGAAGAAGGAGAGAAAGAGGAATTTATTTTTATTTCGGGTTGCTACCTACTGCTCGAAACTTAAGAACAAATACAATATAATTCCCTCATTAAAAGTGATAGATCAGTTGGTAGAGCACCAGATGCCAACCACTGGGGTCCAGGTTTCGAATCTTGCTGTGCCTAGATGAGTTATAGAGACGACAAAACGCTTATCTGTGAATAAATGTATTATATATATATATATATATATATATATATTTGTGCTTCTATTACTTGAATTTTCAACTTTTCTTTATTTGTTTTTCAATTTTTTGTTCATAATTTTAACCTTGATATTATAAAATTAAATAGAATAGACAGACGTTTATTTTGTACATTTAAACTTGTTTGAACACACATATTTATACATGCACACAGATATTGTTTATAATATATATCTCTATTTATATATAGTTAGATATGTGTATATTTTTATATATTTATACGTACAAGATTAAATCATTAACTAATTAACGGATCATTATGAATTTTAAAACACAGTTGCTAGGCTTAAGGGTGGGTAATGCAGGTCATATTTTGTTGAATTGAATTTTATGCAAATGGGACAAAGAGGAGGTGGCAGCCGATTTTTGTATTTGACATCAATGAATAAATATTCCCTAAATTTCAGTTTCTTTAGAGTATTTTAAAGTGTTTTAGGGGGAATAATATGGGCACAGCCTTTCATTTAAATATTTCAGATTTACATTAAATTTGATCCATAGTCATTAGACACTAATTAAACAGGATTCCCTAGATTTCAATTTCTTCTCAAGACCTTAAGCTTTAAATTTTAGACATTTTTAGAATCAAAATCATATAATAAATTCTAGACATAAATTTTTATATTATTATATATTCATTTTACTTTTCATTAGGGGACATAAAAGTGGTGCAAAACTCTTTTGTTCGAGGAATTAATTTTACTTGTTTTGGGATGGGTATTCTTCTCGTGTGTGTAATATTTTATTTCCTCCTCTCACTGTCACATTCTCAGCACATTTCAATATATATAAATGAATAAATGCAAAAGTTTTATTTATTTATCCTGATTAAAATTGAATTAAATAAGTTTAGTGTGTTTTGATATGAATGTAGTTGGGATAAATGAAAAATAACTTTCACATTTATTCATTTAGAAGACAGAAATATAAAACCAAACTTAATGACAATGTTTTTAAATATGATTCTTTTTCAATATAAATATTATTAATACATGTACACACATACTGTTAACAATATTAACACACACACACACACACACATATATATATATATATATATATATATATATATATATATATATATACAGGGTGGGCCAAAATAAGGGTCCTATCTTTAAATTTGAATAACTTGAATTTGAATAACTTCCACAAAATAAAAGTTAAACTCACCAAACTTTATGTGTGTGTAGACTGACCCTTCCGAGATTTTTTGAAATAAACAAAACAAATTTTAGCCGAAAAACACTTCTTAAAACTTACAAAAACTAAAGTATTGTTTTTTACACTGTTTTGAGTTTTTTAAGCAAAAATAATGTTTTCTAAATGAGGGTACGTTCCTTAGGGCTAATACGGCTCATGCTTGCTTCGGAAGGGGTCCTTTACTTATTCTAAAAAAAAAATTTTTTTTAAATCAATAAATAAAAAAGTTATGAATTTTTAAAAATAGGACCCTTATTTTTGCCCACCCTGTATATATATATATATATATATATATATATATATATACATAGTCATCCACAGATAACTGTTTAGCCGTATCATGGCTCGGTGTGGTAAGTCTTTTCATACTGAGATTCGAAACACGATCGCTAGATCACTTGCAACTGCGATTAGCAGTCAGAAATCTTACCTCTTCGCAACCGGACTTGCCCTGACGGTAAGAGAGATGATAACACTTATGTTTTTGCTTATATTCATGCTACCAGTTAACTAGAGAACTCTACTCTGTATAAAAGAGTAATGCTTATGCTGATTGGAAACCATTATTTCGCCTACTCGAGAGTTAAACCTATAAGTGGCAAGCATATATATATATATATATTTTTATAGAGACATATATATATATATATATATATATATATATAGCTTGCTGTATTATATCAAATATTATAGACAACAGATTAAGTATTGAATTTTGATCAATATCCCATTTATGAAAGCTTATTATATCAGCCAAATGACACCACCTTTTTCACCTCCTGCAGATATATGACACACTTAATTACCTTTACTGATTACTGTGACTAATTTCATAATACCTTGTAATAAAGGTCATTGAATATGAAGTGCAATTCCGAGACCGGGTAGGTGAGGGTTGTTATCATTCATGTGATTCAAGTTTATTTTTAGGCGACACAGGTTCGAATCGTGTATGAGTTTTCTTTATGGTTTTCTTTGTTTATTCCCAGCCCAATGGGCTAAATTAACCGTTTATTTAAGGGTATTACCCATACAAAAAAGACTGTCACAAAAAAAAGCGGAGAGATACATAATACATGGTGACCAAGAAGTCACTGAGGGATCACTGAGGGTTTTTTTTAACTTGAATAAATTCTTTATTTTTCATGGTACCTTAATGGAATCTTGACATAATATGATGAAGACAATGGAGATGTATTTGCAAAACAGAACAAAAATGAAACAGAATTTATTCATGAAAAATAACATTTTTTAAATGGTTTCCATTTTCTGCTTCACAAATCCGTGCCTTTTCCAAAAAATTATTCATGGTGGATTGCAGGATCACTCAATTACGATTTAATCCCCGACTTCATTCCTGATGTTCTCCTTCAATTCTTGTAGAGTTTCCGGTTTGTGATGTAAACTTTTTCTTTGAGATAACCCCACAAAAAAAAGTTAGGACTAGTCAAGTCTGGGGAATGTGAAGGCCAGTTCACATCGCCAACTTTTTCATTTTTGTTCCTTTTTGCAAACAAATCTCCATAGTCTTTGGCATATTATGTTAAAATTCTATTAAGGTACCATCAAAAATAAAGAATCTATTCAAGTAAAAAATCCTTCAGTGATTTCTTGGCCACTCTCTTATAGAAACATAGAAACATAGATGAATTCTGGTAGAAGGACATGAGTCGTCCTATGGCACCAGCTCCTTGTCTTCATCGTTGTATGCGTCCAGTGATGACAGCAGCCTTATAATTGAATTTGATTTCTTGGTCAATCCAGAACTTATCCAACCGCTTCTCAAATATCTTTACAGTTTCGGCTTCAATTACACTTGATGGCAATCTGTTCCACAAATCAACACAGCGATGGCTGAATGAATATTTTTTCAGGTTCAAACGTGCCTGTTTCTTGTAAAGCATCTGACTGTGTCCCCTGTTGCCCACTCTTATGTTTAGTATATAACATGTTCGCCACTTGACGCAACATCGAGGATATTATCATTTATAATAATGATAATAACATAAACACAGATTCATCACAAAGCTGGGAAGATGAGTTATTTGCACAAATTCAACCTTTACTGACCGTTGGGCTCGTTAGCCAAGGTTAATAGATATTTTATCTCATTCACTCTTCATCGTAAAACATACACTGTTGCTTCTATTCTCCTTTTCCCTTCCTTCTTTATTTATATCATTCTTTTCCTTCTTTTATGTTGCTGCTCCTACTCCCCTTTTCTTCTTTATTTACATCATTTATTTACTTCATCCTATTACTATCCTGCTACTACTACTCTCTCTCCCTCTGTTCCCCTCTTCCCACCACTTTTTGTCTCATTCACCCTTTCTCCCACTATCTGAAACATTTAATATGCAAAAAAAAACAAGCAAGATTATCAGAGTTTTAGTATTAATTAGATTTGTACGTTTTAGTTTGAACTGTCTATAAACCATCTAAAACAGACCAAGAGTTTTCATTCAATCGAATTCAACATTTTAAATTCTCACTCTGTATTTAAAGTTTTGGGAGATGATCTACGCTCTCTGGGTACTGTAACGTTATTTTCTTCACATTCTAAAAATCAGGTAAAAAAAATTGTTGCACACATTATAAACGAAAAACACATTTGTCATCGTTTGCTCTTTACAATAGTGTAATATTTGAGCAATTTTATTTCCTTTTTCCAATGAAGTAACAGCTTTGCACAATCAATCATCCAAGTCCCCTGTTGATACTCTTTTATAAATTAATATTTTTCCATATGTTAAACAATTTGCTTTGCTAACTTTCAAGGCTAGATCAGAAACCATAAAACGATCTATATTGACTCACTCAGACATTTTAAATGTTTTCAAATTATTTGAGGTTTGGAGTTAGGCATTTTTACTTCTTTTGGGAGAAAACGTTTTCATTTTCAGACAAAAATTTTTGTTGCTGTTTTTTTTAATGTCATATTTTTCATGCTGATAATCGAAATAACATTTGTTTTTATCTATTTCTAATATTTTACTTTAAATTTTATTTTGAAGATTGCAGACATATGAGCCATTTGTTTCTATTCTAGCTGAGAAAAGCCCGGAAATACTGAAAATTGTCTTTTTGAAATTATGTTTTTGATGACTATACCCGTTGCACTCTCTGGTGCTACCAGATCAGACTGTCTGAAAATATCAACTTTCTAACCCAAAATGCACCAAACATGTTTTTTTTTCTCTTTGCAAAACTCAATTATGTTCTACAAAGCCAAACACAAAAGACAACAATTTTGTTCTGTGACCAAAAATTGCTCAAATCCGCATCAAATTAGTTTCTAATGTTAGAGTAATTCTAAAATGACAAAACTAGTATGACTTAATAAGTGAAGCTAAGTATATTTTTTTAACAAGTCCATGTTACCATGGAAGAGTCTATTTTACTTGAACATAAGTATTTATCTATGAAATCAGCTCTTGTTTTTAGTTACAGGAGGCTTTAACCGATAATTACATGTTTCTCCAGCTCTTCCAAATATTAACCTAGTTAATTAATACTAAACCAGTAGTGACAATATCATATACAAGTACTCTAAATGTCCTATCCTAGTTTTTTTCTGAAATGAAGGAGAGAGAGAAAGAATGTGAGAAGAACAAATGTAGATCCCCCCCCCTTTTTCCACCGGTGTATATACAAATATTTAAAAATAGTATTTAGTGATTTGGGTGGTAGTAG
This sequence comes from Sepiola atlantica, assembly GCA_963556195.1. Taxonomy (NCBI): domain Eukaryota; kingdom Metazoa; phylum Mollusca; class Cephalopoda; order Sepiida; family Sepiolidae; genus Sepiola; species Sepiola atlantica. Next base: position 11,299,140 of record OY744515.1, read on the forward strand.
TGGTGGTAGTATTAATAGTAGTACAGGACTTACACTGTGGGAGGGGAGGGTTAGCTTCTTAACTTCGTCTATGATATTACTACTTAAAACAAAAGCTGTTGATTGGATTAAATATGAAATTCAATGAAAGCGATTGGAAATTTTTTTTTTACAACATGAACCAATATTTGCCTTATCTGAGTAACGAAAACTATTTTTTTATGTATGTTTTGTTAATAAAGCTATCAATCACAAAGATAAGGGTAAAATCGTCTATACTTTATATATATATATATATAAATTATTCCATTTTTTATCATATATAAAGATATTGTGTGCAGCACAATACCTATTCATTGAATAAACCTAAAAGATTGATATGCCAGAAACTAAGAGTATGTTTTTACTGAATATTCTTACACTGATTACATACAATAGTTCTTTTTTGAGACATAAAATAACCCCAAAAGGGTTGATATGCTGTAAAATAGCATGTTAAATAACAGAAGAAGAGTTGATATGGCATAAAATAGAAATACATCTTCAATGAATAGTAGCTCATGATTATTTTGAATATCTATTGTGTTTTAACCTTGACACCCCCCCCCCCTAAAAAGGGCTGATATGCCATAAAGCAGACAAACAAAATCATGTCTTCTTCCCATCTAAACATTTTCACTTTTCTCATTTCTCTGCTGATTGTTAGGAATTAACTCTGGCAGAAAAAAAAATCGATGAGATTCCAAGAATCTTTCTTTACTCCATAGATAAAAACGATGATGTCATCACCTCCACTGTCTCCTCATCTTCCTGTTTCTCTATTCTTCTTCTCCCTCCTCCTCCTCCTCCTCCTCCTCTTTCTCTTCCTCCTCCTCCTCTGTATTTAAGTAGGCTTTTTCCTTATGATATCCCATATAAATACCCCAGAGTATTATATAAATGATTCAGTTAAAAAATTCCTGGAAGGTTACTAACTTTTTTTTTTCATTTCATTTACTAATGAGTCACCACTTATCAAGGCTAAAAGCCACTCAAGGATAAGTGTTAATAAGATGGATCGATTGTCAGTTGAATTATGATGAATATTATGAGAGGATTGAAAAATAATCAAGAGAATTAATAAAATTTGATGACTTATGATGGCGGCGGTTGATAACAAGTGTTTATTGACATTGGATTTGAAGATGACCATGTTGTAGCCCTCAGGGAAACAATCTTGTGGCAACGTGTTCCACATAGGAAGTTCTTGGGGGGAAAAAAACTCTCATCATGGAAATTTCGTTTGATATTAGACACACAGAGGAAAAAAAATAAAGAAGAAGGTTGTAGAGCCCAACGGCTAAACAGTTTTGAACATGTTTTGGAATTTTTTACATGAAAATTGATAATTTGGATTATTTGGATTATTTCAATAATAACCAAGATGAAAATAGTAGTTCAAATAATCCAAGTAATACAGCTTTGACGATAACAAGCAAGATGAGGATCACTTCTATTCTTGACATGCAGGCAAATCGAAAACCAGCATATCCAAGGCAATGACTGAATCCTCAGGAAATGACCTCCAGTCTGTAGTAAAATGGGGCCAAAATGGATAGTTACATTTAATACCTAATAGGTCCAACACTGTCTACCAAGCTCCAGCCTCTGTCCCATCACTGCAATGTTGCATCACTGTGCTTGTTTTACAAGTATGTGCTGCACTTGTACCCATTCAATATAAATACCCCCGACAGACTCTACAAGCAGCAAAGTCCCACCCCTTCACTGTAGAGGTCCCCAGATATTGGAAAACTTTCTACTCTAATAGCTTCTTTCCTCAAACTGCTTGCCTTCGGAATTCTCTTCCTGCTCCCTGTTATCCCGACTGTACCAACATCCAGACATTTAAATATAATGTGAACAAACATCTTGCTGCACAACTCCTCATTTCAAATGACCCCCTCCCCTAAATCTTGTCCCTAATTCACAGTAGCCAGCCCCTTATATCTCAGTGGCAATAAAGCCTTGTTTGGGGGGGGGGGTGAATAAAAGTCGAAGAAAAAAAAAATGTCTGAAATATGTAAGTAATGTAAAAAGCATTTTGTGTTTGTTTTCTTCATTTCTTCTTTGAACCAGACTTTTCATAAGTTCCATATTTCTTATGTTCTTTTTCTCATCTTTCAGTTTAACCTTCGGCTTTCTCATCAGACTCTACTTTTCCTTCTCCTCCTTCTCATCAGACTCTACTCTTCCTTCTCCTCCTTCTCATCAGACTCTACTCTTCCTTCTCCTCCTTCTCCTCAGACTCTACTCTTCCTTCTCCTCCTTTTCATCAGACTCTACTCTTCCTTCTCCTCCTTCTCATCAGACTCTACTCTTCCTTCTCATCAGACTCTACTCTTCCTTCTCCTCCTTCTCATCAGACTCTACTCTTCCTTCTCCTCCTTCTCATCAGACTCTACTCTTCCTTCTCCTCCTTCTCATAATCTTTGCTCCTCCTTCTTCCTTTCCTCTGATTTTCTCACTCTTTAATCTCTTTCCTACTCTACATTTTCCTTTCTCTTTATCACCTTGTAGATCTTTTTACGACTACTTTTCTATCTTTCTCTCATTTTCCTCTTATTTTTCTATAGAAAAAAATTCCTGAATCCTGTTCTGCCATTTTGAGATCAGAATATCATTTTCTTAAAAAAAAAAAACACACATACTAAAAAATAGTGTATCTAAATAAATATATATCTAATAAATGTATAGAATTTGCTTTTTATTTATCTTTTTTTTCTTTAAATTTATGTCCCTGGAAAAAATATTTATTGACAGAACGATTCTGACTTTGATGAATGCTTTTTTTTTCCCTATCATATCAAATTGAACTTGCTTTTCCTTTTTCTTAATTTCCACATGTTATAAACCAGAATTATTTTCTTGACTCTTAAATCTGGAGAGCTCCACTTTTCAACTTGCTCTGTCAAGATATTTGAAAAAGAATGTCTTTTTCTAACTGCTATAGTTTCATAAGTATGACAGACAGGAAAATCATACTGATAAAAATGACTGCTCAAATAATATGAATGTTATCAATATTTACATAGATGCATCCAACTATCTCTATTAGAGGATCTATCGATCGGTCTTAAATAACATTGTTGTTGGTCTGTTACAATTGAGGTTGAAATAGCATTTTTCGAAGTGTACACACATCTTTGTATGAGGTTCTGTCTGTCTGGCAGTCTGTGACGCTTAAATTTGAAATAACATTTTAATCGCTAAACGTGCAGATAGTGATTTCATCTTAAGAATGGATGCATTCTTGTTCTTTAACTGGTGAAAATTAATAAGAACAAGAAAAACCAATTTTCTACTGTTGTAAATCAAGAATTATTTTCTTGACTCTTAAATCTGAAGAGTTCTGCTTTCTGTTGTAAACCGAGTATCAGGACTAATGGAGAAAATAATAGGGAGGAACATCAAGAAGTATTAAGAATAGCAAAGAATGGTTACTAAACAAAAGGTACGAGGTGAACAGAGTAATTTAGCAATTGCTATATTGAGTTTGCAAATAATGTGAAATCTCATTTATTCTTGTTCCTTTTATAGGAAAAAGACAATTAATTCTCCTCATTTAAGTACCATTGGCTTAGAATATTCACGTGTTATCTCTCATTGAACAGAATCAAGTTATCTCTTATGAATCATTACTTGCCAACGAGAGAATCAACTCTCTAACTTCCAGAAGAAAAATTAAATTCCACCAACCTGAGGGATTTAGAAACTGGATGCAGTCTCTTTCTGATTTTGATCTCTAACTGAGTGGAAATATTCCACCTCAGCTCTACGTTTTTGTATGGTTTTTACCTCGCTAATGCTATGTTGTCACATCTCGCTTCTGAACAGTGAACACGGGACTCCCAGACAGCACTTTTCTACTGGTCACGGCATTCTTGGCATAATAGTTCCCAGATAATATCAAAGTTGTATTTACTTAACATAGCTATTGCATTCTCTATAATGTGTTTAACCATGGCAATACATGCATTTCGATTGTGTGTAAGGACTTTTAACATGGACTCTTTCATTAGTAATTATATCTGTTATTTCCACCCCCTTTTATGTGTCATGCTTTATTATGTCCCTCTTGTGTTTGTCTTTGACAAACATTCTCTGAGAAATAAATAAATATATATATATATATATATATATAATTTGACTCTTAATTTATATCATGTAAGTAAAATACATAAATTAAAATAAACTTCAATTAATTAAGCATTATTAATTACGGGTCAAAATATTAATATGCATTGCACATATTGAACTAGAAGAATATCCAATGGGTTAAATTAATTCCTCTGAATAGAAAGTTTTCACCACTTTTATGTTTTCTTACGATGATTAAAATTAAGATATAACGATACTAAACCTTATGTCTAGAATCCTTATTCCAATTTTGATTAAAATCTATTACATGATTTTGATTCTATAAAATTTCTAAAATTTAAGGCTGAAGCTTAAGGGGTATTAAAAAGAAATTGAAATTCAGGGAATCTTGCTTAATTGGTGTCTAATGACTATGGATCAAATTCAATACAAATCTTATAGATTTGAATTTTCAAAATTTGTGCCCATGCCTTCTAAAATCACTTAGGGAATATTTATTAATTGACGTCTAATACCTATTGTTAAAATTTCACAAAAGTCGGAGATATCTGAATTTTCCATTTGCATAAAACTAAATTAAACCTACATTTGAAAAATTCATAATGATCAGTTTAGGATTGAATCCTGTACAAAGAAATATATAAACATATCCACATACGTAACTTTATATGGAGATAAATAAATAATTATTAATAATATAAATTTAAGATTATAATCCTGTTTTCAAAGGAAATATACTATTGTAGGAAAGAACAAATATTATTAATAAAAAGTAAACCCTAATTATCCAGTATTTTAAATAATTATCACTAAGGTTAGTTGGATAATTACAATATCAATTATGAATTGTCTTAATGAGTGAAGATATTAATTATTCGTATATACACCATTTGGATTATTAGCAAAATGCAATCTAAGTTGGTTTAAATTGACATAGTAACAGACTTACCTCCCATTGACTGATATGGGATTGTATGTCGAAATGAGACCTTTGGCTAACAGAGTTGTTGCCCTTGTAACTCTTCAGGCTGAGGCGTGCTAATTATCTCCACTGTGTATTTTACCAGACAAAGGTGCTCACTGCATGTATCGGTTGTTTGGGATTGAATACCCTTCATAAAATGCAATCTAATAGCACTTGGACCGGATAACTCTATGGATTTATTGTGAATTGGTATTTAATTTACATAATTATCCTCCTCCATTAAAATAAAATCAACTGTGAGGAAAGGCCGGACTTTAGTGAGTGTTGCTGCTGCTGCTGCTGATGATGATGATGATAATAATAATAATAATAATAATAATAATAGTAGTAATAATAATAATAATAATAATAATAATAATAATAATAATAATAAAACTAATAGTGCTCCTCATTCAGAGTTGTGTCCATCTCTCGGTTATCATAATCAGAATGATATAGCCATTGTACTCTCTAACCTTCCCATACTCTCCACCAAGAAGACCAAAAGGTGTATTCAATTGCTGTGAATTGTAAAACAAGTCACGATTACATCAGTGTTTGAGAGAGAGAAAGAAATGTTGTTTTTTTGGTGGAATTAAAACAGAAGTCATTTTCTTATGAATAATAACGCACTACTTAAAAAGAGAAGAGAGAAAAGTCGACTTCTTCTTTTGGTAACAATCAAAGCAGATGGTTCTGTTGGTGTCAAATTCAGACGCAGGTCTCGACAGATCATACTAATGAAAGTGGATTGATGTGTCTGGCAAACAAAGCGAAAGTGGGAAAGTAATGGTGACTCATTAAATCAGATCGTCTTAGGTAACCAAAATGTAACAATAAAAAAAAACAACCTTACAGCTTTACTAGCCTGAAGCATCAATTCCTGTCAGATCACAAAAGTTAAGCAGTGTTGAGCCTGGTCAGTTTTTCGATTAGTGATCGTATGGTCATAACATAGAAAGTGGACGTTATTGTAAAGTTACTTTCACCAATACCCTTGGGAAAGGTATGAATCAATATTCTCAACCCTCTAACTATGTGTGAAATGGTATGGTAGACTAAGCCACGATAAGTCGACTAGTTTAAACTCTGAATTAACACCAGTTATTCTCTGCTTCTTATTCCAGCTTTTCCCCCATGTCACTGAACATGAGCAATGATTGTGCAACCCTTGCTTCACTATAAACTCCTTTCAGAAGATATCCATTGTCTTTCAGGATAGAAAGCAAATGGAAAATGGGTAAAAAAGCTAAAATAAAAAAGGGTCCTTTTTGAAATACCATCCTCATCATTTTGGAATGTGTGGTTGATATAATGGATACTTCCATGGACTATGTAATCAGTAATGCAGAGTTCCCATCTTACTGGATCAGGATCTAGCGTGTTCAATTACAATATTTGCAAAAAGTTGTAAATTGAATTATGGCACTTAGTAGCATGTCATATAGTTGCTCGCGTGTTGCTTTTGAGATGAAGACTTTTTTTCTGATCAAAGCAAAGCTGATTTATTGATTGAGTTTGGATGATGTTGAAATAAGCAATGAAACCAGCACATTACTGATGACTTCACTCAAAGCATTTTCAAGATGTATTTGTCAATCACATATCTATATGTATATGTGGCAGAGTCAAGCAAAGAATTAAGAAAGATTGAGACACTAGTATATATTTAAGCCCTATTCAGGGTATGACAATACAAAGAATCAGACAAAGAATCAGTTTAAAAAAGATAACAAGCACTGGAAAATATCTTGTTTTAATTTTCCGAGATAATGTTGTTTCCATTTCTAATACAGCAAGCTACGAGAAGGTTAGAGGTTAATCCCTATTGCCGGCCGGCATTGTTTTAAAAGTGACAAATCAGATAGCTGAAGTGAGTTCAGTTCAAGAATAATGTAGGCCATGGGAAACTATTGGAAATCATAGTTTCGTCCAGGGGCGAACACTGCATAGGTTGCAGCCAGGCTGACAAAAACAGAAAGATAGTGATTGATAAGAGAAAACCTGCCCAGGAGGGCGCATCCTGATGAGTAATATGACCAATGAAAATAGTTTCTTGTGTAAGGTAGGTATAACTTGTTAATTAATATAATGTGCGACAATCATGAATTTATTCAGATTTAGAGTTCAAATCTCTATTTCTCAACTTTAGAGAGAAAACTGCTGTTATTTGTTAGTCCGAGAGAATTGCTTACATCGCCCAGAGCAGAAACGCTTTTCTGTCCTACCTATCTAAAAATTTAACCACTGACTATCCAGTAACTTAGCAGATTGAAGTTGGAACCTAAACTCGGTCCGTAAGCACACCTGGATATGACGCGCGAAAATAACTTTGACACACTCATCTCTTGCCACTGCCTTGATTTTGCCTGTGATGACTCTTCGGTTCTGGAATAGTCTGGGGATTGTTTTGGTAGACATTATTTTTAAATAACCTCACAGATAAATTAAAGGTAGGGGGTGAAGGTTCAATGAATGTGAAGCCCATACAAGATCACACCTACTATTTAGACGATCATCAAAGCGTCCCCGTATATCATTGAACTGTGATAAAACAAAGACTGTTGGGCATGCATAAATGTAACTTGGTGCACGAATCAGATATTGACTGAAGTTTATTCTTACTATATATTGTTGGATTGTAGAAAGGCTTGTGAATTTTATTATTATTCCATAGGTAGCATTTTTGGGGTGGAGGGAGTCACCTTGTATAACCTTTATTAAACAAAGAAAGCTAAAAAAATAACATGTTTACACATTGGGTGTTCAGGTAGGTAAAGTTATATCGCTTGAATAAGAGCTACCTACCTTGATGTAATTTTTTTTTCACATTCTCCTCTTCTGCTAAGAAGACAGAGTCCCAATAATTCGATGAATAATCATGTTAAAGCTGTTTTGTTGAATCAGTCTCAATAAGTGGGATTTGTGCAGAATGACCTCAAAACCTGTTTATTTCTTCAAAGGAGCTGCTGCTTCTTTTAATTCTCCTCTCTGTTTCTCGAAAATGCAATGCTAAACAATCATTGTTACATCGCGACGACGTTGCTCATCTCACACTTCAGTCTATTTACCTGCTAGTCACGCTTCCCAACAAGACTTTAAATTCTTTGTATTTTCATTCTCCGATCTCTTTCTTTTGGGGGAGTTTCTGTCTCTTGATCCAAACAATCAAAGGAAAGGATTTCTTGAAACTATCAAATTATGTTTTTTCTTTGTTTTTCTTTGCTTTTTTTTGCTTTTTCAAATCTTTCAGCGTTTTCTTTGCCATGTTTCTCTTCCATTTCTAAATTGAATTAAGTTTTTGTATAATACAAGACAAATGGAATAAATCGTAATTTTAACTAAGAACATCTCTTTTTTATGCGTGTGTTTTTGATTTGTGTGCATGTTGCATTTGATTTGTGTGTTTGTGTGTTGTACTTGTGTGTGTCTGGTATTTGATCTATGTGTGTGTGTGCATTTGTTGTGTGTATGTGAATAATGCTTACTATCAATGCAGCATTAAAAAAGAATTACTTACAGCCTCTTGCTGCCTACTCTTTTGAATCTGACTTTAGAAATCTACCCCCCCCCCTCACTTCTGATATCTCTATCGGCTGATTTTAATCTTTTTTCTTTTTTCTTTTTTTAATGTTCGTTTTATCTTCTAGTAAAAAAAATATTTTTCTCATATCTAAAAAAATATTTGAAACCTGTTTTAATTTCTAAAATTTAATTTCAAAATCAAATTTTCTTTTTCATGAGAAAATAATTTAAAAATAAACACTTCTGCTGCAGTTAAACAGCGTCCTACAATTTTTCTCAGTTTCCATGGCAACAGGTTATATCACTTTTTTTGTTGTGTAACTAACAGAACGAAAGAATCATAATGGGAAGACTATGATTAATAAATAAGTCTATGACTTGATTAATAGTAAGAATAACACATAATAATGTTTGCAGCCTGGCTCTGCTAGTGTGAAACATACACAATCCATTCACACACAATGGGAAGTTGGTCAGAATTAGGGGAAGGGGGCATGATTCACATTCTATTAGTAATTGCAATCAGAGAAAACAAACCTAATATATAAAGTAAATCTAGTCTAATTCTGGGTTCTAATTTACATGATTATCAAAAACAAAAATCAAAAATATTTCGATTTATTCGTTTTTTTAATTTTTTAGCTATATAGCAATTTGTTTTTTTAATATTTTGTTAAATATTTTCCCTGTGATGGTAGCACAGACAACCACCTCGTATAGAAATCATTGTTGAAGATTTTTTTTTTATATAACTGATTTTTTCTTTGGCTGGACCCAAGATAAAAAAAAAAAAAAATTTTTAAGTGAATCTACACACGTAATATGTTAAAAGCATTCATGGTGCTGGGAGAAATAATATCCCTATTCTCCTCGTAACTATTTTTAAAGGAATACTGAATAATTATAGCACAAAAGGTATTTACGGTCATAGTTGCTGTATTTAAATTTAAACTCTGTTTAAAATCAATCAAAGTTACTAGTTTTAAATTTAAAAGTTTTTACTTCGTTGTTTTTATTTTTTATTATTTTCCAAAGAAAATAGAAACAGTAAAAAAATGTTTTCTTTGTTTATTTTATGTTAAAATATACCTTTTTTGTTCCTTATATACAGAATTCTTTAAAAAAAAACAACAACAACCCCAAAACACAGTCATTAGGAAAATAGGAACGGTATTTCCTCCAGCAGTGTGAATGTTTTTATCATGTGACATGCGCAGATTCCTTTTGGGTTACTTGAATCTTGGATTCATTGAAAACAAGGGATGTTAAAGTTGAAGGAGCAGACATGAGTAGTGCAATTCAGTTATAAGTATATAATGAACCAAAACCAAAACAAAAGTCAATGCATAGAAAAGAAAGTATTAATAATATTAGCAAAAAAGTAGTCCCTTTTTTAACTGAATGGTAAATAAATCAAAGTAAGTGGCAATAAACCTAAATAAAAGAGTGTTATTATAGTTTGATTGAAGCATTGTGCATAGTGTATTAAGTGATTTTTATATTTAAAAAGGCTGCGACAATATGGGAAGGAAGCGTGGGTATTGGGAAAACTGAATAAAAAGGAAAAAAACTAGTACACTAGCACACAACTTACATATCCAATTATACACACGTTTCGCAGGCACTCTTGATAAAGAGGTGATACCTCAAAATATTAGGAGTGTACCTGTCTACACTCTTTCAATTGAGGAAAAAATAGTGATGCCAAAACACAATATATTGTCTTAGTTTTTTTGTTTTGTCCATTTATTTATCCATTGTCCACAACTTTCCGCATTGTCACAGTCTTTTAAAATATAACAACCTCTTAATAGGGGTGGGACGTAATGGGTGAAAATTTCGGATTCATGCGAGTAGTATCTTTTGTGTTCATTTTTACATAAATAACACTAAACAATCAAACATTTTGAAAATTTTGCAAAATTCAGAAGGTGCAGGCCAATAGTTTTTGACTATTTTACATTCATGAAAACCCTTTCACAGCCTGAAAATGGTCCTAAATTAAAGTACTATATCAGATTTAACCATCTATACCCATTCATAGCTTTTGAGGATGTTTTAGGACCTGCAATATAGCATGAAACCACTTTTTCAACGAAAAATGATGGATTTTGAGTCCCGTGGAGCCCTAACGGCTATTTTTGGCCTGCACCTTCTGAATTTTGCAAAATTTTCAAAATGTTTGATTGTTTAGTGTTATTTATGTATAAATGAACACAAAAAATACTACTCGCATGAATCTGAAATTTTCACCTATTACGTCCCACCCCATCTCTTAAAACATAGATACATCATTCCAGCTAAGTGCAGTAAGTATATCCAAGCAAGTGTCCGTTCTTACCATAATAGGTACTGAATTAAAAAATAATTTTAGTTTTGTGAGGATTCTCTCTTATGATAGAATGCAATTTCTCGGATGAACGCAAGTCTATAAAGTTCCAACCGGAATTTTATAGCAAATCTTCCAAGAAGCACTAAACATTAAGTTGAAGTGAGCAACATTATCGTTGATATGAATGTTATTTTGTTAATCTGCATAATTATGTGTCCGTTTTTTTCTTCTTCTTCCGTTTCAGTATGATGCCTTATATGTTACTGAATCTGGAGAATTGTCTCTAAAGTCTGGAGAAGTGAAACGCAGATTTCGGGAGTTTCTCAACTTACAGCTTCGGCTCGAAGAGAAACGAGCTTACAAGAAAACATTAAAAGGTCAGTTGAAATTTAGAAACAAACAAAAAAACAAGAGGACAAAAATTGATTAAATACAGGGTGTCATCCCCACCCCACCCCTAAAATGGCATTCATTAAATTCATTTATAAAATTCACAATCCTTTTTGTAATACAACCATGTTTGATAAAACTAAATTTTAGTCTACGCTTGACTTGTCCACCAACGTTTCAGTCATGAATGTCCAAACAGTCTGCTTTATTGCCATTTAATTAATAAGCACACGTGGATACGACATGCAAAATTGTCGATGACTCTGACACGCACCTCTCTAAGAACTGTCGTGGTGATGACCATCTTCAGGTGAGTTATAATCCGGGGATTGTTTTGATCTACATTATTTTTTAGATAAGCCAACAGATAAAAATTTGGGGATAAAGATCCGGTGAGTGTGAAGCTCATTCAGAATCACACCTCCTACTGATTAGACGTTAACCAAAGTGCCCCCCCCTCCATATAATTGAACAGCAATAAATCAAATACTGTTGGAGATTCATGAGTAAAACTTGGTGGATAAGTCAGGAATTGACTGAACTTTATGTATTTATTTATTATAAGTTAATTCCGTGGGGGGGGGGGCACCCTGTATTCCAACTGAATTTTTACTTTTCTTCTAGGTTTCGGTTGATGTGTGATTGGCCTCATAATGAACGATAATAGAGACTATGAAATAGGCAATCGGATGCATTTATTATTTCTCTGGTGGCATCGTATGTATACGGCAGAATCATGTTGACACACCGGTGCTCGTCAGATCACTCAAGTTAAGCAATGTGAATTTGATATTCCCTAGAAACTTCCTCCTTCAGAGGAAGCCAGTTCAACCCACTTAGAGTGAATGCCGCTTCATTAATTTTTCGTTCATTCTCTTGTGGCATCTCTTATTTTGCATTTCAACCTATTTTGTGGTCATTTATACACTAATACTGCTGGGGAAAGGTATGAACCCACAATTTCCTCCTAGTTTAATCAATAAAATAGTAACATGTGTTCAATTAATCATATGCAATGGTTGACAACAATAGATATTGTGTTTCAGCTTTAAATAATCTCAGAAAGGGTTGATATGCTGTAAAAAAGAGAAACTAAACCAAACCCTCTCTTCAATCATTTCTAGCTTCACAATTGCAAAACACATGTCTAGATGTCCAATCCGAGTATAAAGAGGATGGCGGATTCAGCTATCTCTGACAGGCGTCTTGTAGTACACAGCTACATTCTTGTACTCTTGACACATCGTAAGCTGTTGCTCAGTGGAGAGTGATGTCTCTCTGTTTCTTTCTCTCTTTCTTCTTCTTCTTAATAACAGCGGTTGTAAATCATCATAATGTTCGGTTTAACATATGTTTTTCATGCTGGCATGTAAGTTAGACAGCTTCTAGAAATTGACTTCTAAACTAATCTATCTCTGGACAGGTCTTTATTGATCTCTCTTTCTCTCAAATCCCTACTTATCACTTCCTCCTATGTTTACCTTATCAACTGTCAACTGACCCTGCTATCTAAAATGTTCTACAACTATGCACTCTCATCCAGTCTCATCCAGTCTTTCAATGTAACTAAACTAACAAAGTCTCCTATTCTGCACACATCTCCCTATACTGTCCAGATTTAAAATTTATTAAAAATGACAGCACACACTCATCAGAGTTTAAGAATGCTTTCGAGTTTTTTTTATTTTTCTCTGATGTATATATATATATATATATATAATGTACACATAGCATGGAGGAGAAAGGTCTCAGAGTCAACATGGGTAAAACTAAGGTCATGATCGCAGGTCCAAACCTCAGCTTACTACAGAAAACAGGAAAATACCCGTATGCTGTATGTCTGAAAGGAACTGGCAGCAACTCAATCATCTGCACTCACTGTTCAGGTTGGGTCCACAAAAGGTGCAGTGGCATAAAGGGCTCTCTCAAAGCAGATCCTCACTTTATGTGCTTTTGTTGCACCGGCACGGCAAGACCAATAGATGGCAGACTACTGACGGAGATGGATACTGGTGACAACAAGCTGGAAGTAGTGACAGACTTTTGTTATCTTGGAGATGTGCTGTCATCAGGTGGAGGCTGTGAACTCGCGGCAGCTACACGTTGCAAGTGTGCCTGGAAAAAAATTTAGAGAGCTGCTACCAATCCTGACAAACAAACACCTGCCAACAACTACGAGAGGGTGTGTATACTCCTCATGTGTCAGAAGTGTGCTGTTGTATGGCTCAGAAACTTGGGCTGTCTCTGCTGGCATACTAAGGAAGCTGCGCCGTAATGACAGGGCAATGGTCAGATGAATCTGTTTGGTGAGGCCTGAACAGTACGTTTCTTTTGAATCTTTGCTCTCACAGGGCTACTTGAAAAGACTTACGGACATCATGCGGAAGAACAGACTGCGTTGGTTGGGTCACATTGAGCGTAGCGATGGCTGGATTGCTAAAGTTCGAAAGTTGAATGTGCCAGCAGAGAACATCACCACTGGCAGACCCAAGTTGACTTGGGAGGACGTAGTCAAACGTGATAGGAAGGCCATGGGTATGGATTCCATCAAGCCTTGCCAAAGACAGGAGTGGAGAGGAAGACTTAGATTTCGAGACTAGGCAATCAGGCCCCACTCTCATCAGAGGATTAATTGTGGCCTGATTCAACAAATAAACCGGTTGATAATGATGATGATGATGATGATGATGATGATGATTATGATGACATAGAGGAATGAGAGCAGTTGTCCCAACCACGACCACCCTCTCTCTTTCTTGGTCTTGGAAAAAGGGAAAAATTTGCTCAGCTTAATCGCTATATGTCATTAGCGACTTTTTGTTTCTGACGCAATATTTTAATTTTCTTTAAAGATCTACTGTATCTCAAATTTAACTTGTTAATTCAGAAAGGCGACTCATATTTTACCTCTTTATGATTAGGTAAATATCCTACAAGCGTTTGCATATCAAAAGCTACATTTTTGAAATTAATACTTACCAATAATTAGCAAATTATTGATTTTTTTTCCTTCTGAGGATAAGAATGAATTTTTTGAAAATCCATGGATTAAAGGGCATTCTCATATTTTGTTTTATTCCTTGTTTAAACTCCTGATGATTATAATAAACTTGTAAACTTTACTTTTGTTTCATTATTTCAATATTTTCTCTCTCTCTCTCTCTCTCTCTCCCTCTCTCTCTCTCTCTCTCTATATATATATATATATATATATATATATTATTAATGACAATATATGTATTACCATATACCATCAGTTCCTTCTACTTTGCAGTCTCCTTTGAAGATTTAGCTTAATGTTTATCAGTTATTGATAACAGAGCAAAATATAAGTCAGTTTATATTATATTCCAATAACCATGGTTTTATTTTATTATTTTTATTTTTTCACATTTCCAAAAATTATAAAATTTCTGTGAGATATATTTTTAACATCAACATATGGAAAAAAAATTATCAACGTTCATAAGAAGCATATGAATATGCAAGAAATTATTATAAAATATTCTTTTAATTAAGAGAAAACAGATTTGTACCAAATTACTCTTTCTTAATAAACAGGTTAACAAAGGAGTTCATATGATATCAATAAGCATTGTATGTTCAAAAATAAAGGTGCCAGATACACTTATCATTAAACAGAATTTTAAAAAAAAACAATTTAATTCAGACCTTTGATAAAAAAAAAATTGTCTGTAGTCATTCAATTGTTTTTATTATTATTATGTTTTTTTACAGTTATTTTTAAAAGGACACCCGTAATTAGGAGTATTACAAGAGTTCAAATTAATAACGTATTGGGAGGAGGTTATAGATATAGAGATTTTTTTCAAAGAACTTTTAGTCGCAAGTCCTTCATTTGAAAATTCCTTTACTTGCAAGTCAGTCAATCTCTTGTAATCACTGTATTAGTTAACTTCCAAGAATTTACGCTAGTCTTAATATTTTTGTAGGAATCATCAGTTGTTTACCATGAAAAACTGTTTCGAAAATTTAAAAACAAAACAATATTTTTTCTCATGGCTCCCCAACAGTGTTGATCAGACACCACCTCCCTTAAAAAACAAAAACGTTCCTCATATAAGATGTAGCTTTTTGCTCCTATTATTTTTTCCTAACCTATTTTGTTATTAAAACTATTCTCCTTACCTGTGTTTGTCTTTGCTCAAGAAAAATGTATTAGTTGTTTACAAATCTACTTTATTTGAATCCATTATACTATTTATCACCCTCCTTTGGTTGTTTTTATTTTTATTTATTTATATTATCATTTATTTTATTTTTATATTTCATTTTTATATTTATTTTAGTTTCATTTAAAAATGTGTTAAAATTTGAAATATTTTTTTTATAGAAGTCGCTCCAGATAAGGCATGTAAAGAGCTAAACAAAAATACTACTTCAAGGTCAAAAACTAGTCAACGATAAGTGTTAGATGGATAGATTCTGACCCAGAAAACAGCAATTCTTTCCCCTTTGTCAGAAACATCGCTCATGGAATGTGAGGACTAAAGGACAAAATAAGGGAAGCGAGAGTTACAAGGCTGCCGAAAGTAAACCAAAGGTTCACTTTCTACTCTCCTAAAATATATTTTATATATATATATATATAGTAAGCTATGAAAATATATTTATGGCAATTAAGCTACACAGAGGCTCCCGCGTTTCATCCCCAGGGGGGAAATCTTCAGGCTAAAAAAAAAAAAAAAAAAATTCCCCCACGGGGATGAAACGCGAGAGCCTCTGTGTAGCTTAATTGCCATAAGTATATTTTCATAGCTTACTACCTAGCCTTACTTACGTATCGAGCACTGTTGAAGTAAATACTGGAAATTGATACATAAAAAATGATATCTCCTTATAAAATTTTATGTGGACAAATGAAATACTAATATTATATATATATATATATATATATATATATATATATATAAATATATATATACACACACACACACATGCAATTTTTATTTTTTATATATATTACGCTATATGTACTATTTACATATGCTATACATTTTATACTGAATTTCTTATATAGTTTTGGATTTGCTCTATCAATCAACTTTGATTAATTTGATATAACTTAAAAGCGTCATTTATTTGATTGTCTAAATATTTTATTTTGATCACCACCGTGTTTAATTATTCTTATTACTAAAGCAGCAACTGGAGATATACAATCTATGAATCTTAGAGTAACACAAGCTATTCTCAGAAATTCAGCCATAATGCTCCCATAAAAATTATGCATAGAGCAGGTACTATTTTTATGCGGCATACAAACGATGTGAAAAGGAAAAGAATTTATTTAAGCAAACATTTTATAGATAAATATTCCATCGTCAATTTTTATATCCAAATCAAGAAATGTAGTTTGTGTTCCTGTGTGTTCACAATTTAATTCTAACTCCTTTGGATGTATCAAATGTTTTGTATTTCAAAACTCCTCATTATCATTAATACATACAAGGTCGTCAATAAATCGTCTGCAACTATGATAACTATAAGCTCTAGATATATCATTTAAATTAATGATGACATATGTATTCATGTCTATGTAAATAAAGATTAGCCCAAAAGGTGTAGGATCCAAACCTATTGGAAAACCTATAGTTTGTATTAGTACTTTATTTCCTATTTGAAAATAACTTTCTTTAATAAGGTGACTTATAAGTATTGTTAAACCAGTTTTGGAAACACTAGTCTTACCATTCTTAGTTTTACACTAAAAAGCCGTAGATTTTGAAAAGTCTACGGATTTACCTTTCCCTTCTGCAAAAGCTAAATGTATAAGATTATCTAATTCTTTATAAATTCCTTATGTGCTATTTTTATATATAAAATACTAAAATCGTATGTTGAAATTGATTTAACCTTTTTACGAGAATTTATACGATCTAATTTTCCTTTTACTGGATCTAAATTGGTATCCAATACATAATGGAAGTTTTTTGTTTTTTTCCTCCAATTTCAGTCTTAATTTTTTTACGAATAACAGTGTTGTTTAGAATAATAATTTCGGGTTCACAATTACTTCATTTATAAGTATAAAAAACTTCACCTATAATTCCTACTTCTGACAATAAGCACTGTGTATAGTATCTTTTACAGATAAAAGCTGTATTTTCTGCTTTATAAATAGGAACTATTACAAATGCTCCCTCCGGTCGTATATTTTTGCTAGGCTGCCGCGTCAGAAATGAATGCTCACCCGTAAACCGATGGAGCCCCAGTCATATTTCTTGGGTGGTTAGACATTGATTTTCTTTGTTTCCGTCCAAGAATATTTTTTAAGAAAAAAAAAATTTTGACCTCACCCCAAATTTTTTTATCCTCCCCCATAAATAGAAATATTTTTAGTTAAAAAAAAAAAGAAAAAGAAAAAAAATTTGACCCCTCCCCTAAAAATTTTTTTTTTATCCTCCCCCATACATAGTTAAGAAAAGAACAAAAATTGAGGAGGCGCATCGGTCATCTCAAAGAACTCACGTTTAACTATGCTATTGAAGGCGCCTACGTCATATCAAAGAACCAGTTTTGTTATTCTTCCAAAATGGTTACCCATTTAGTAATGGCCGAGATATTTGTTGCTTAACTTCAATTTACAAAAAAAAAACCTTAAATTAACAACATAATGAAAATAAAGAATGATAATGTGAAAAAAATCCTCTCACAATGACGTCATTTCCGGAAGGATGAGTCAGCAATTTATTTTTCCAAAATGGTCACCCATTTACTAATGGCTGGGATATGCCTTGCTTAACTTCAATTTACAACAAAACACCTTGTCTTAACAACGTAATGAAAATAAAGAATGATAATGTGAAACAACAGAACAGATACTATACTACCTCCACACCTCTCAAAAAAGGAGGAGGGCATGCCTGGGAGGATGGTATCATGACAACAGAACAGATACTACACTACCTCCACACCTCTCAAAAAAGGAGGAGGTAACGTCTGGGAGGATTGTATCATGAAAACAGAACATATACAACACTACCTCCACACCTCTCAAAAAAAGGAGGAGATAATGCCTGGGATTATGGTATCATGAAAACAGAAAAGATACTACACTACACTATGCCCCTTAATGCCATTTAAAGATAGTACATTAGTCTGAAATAGTATATACTATACTATTTCATAATAAGTACAATAGTCTTAAATAGTATAGTTTTGGCTTCAGAGTACAGACAGACAGATACATAAACTCCATTATTAATATATATATATATATATATATATATATTCTCTCAATGTTTTACCGTAGTTTTTTTCTCACTCATTTTACCGCTTCAATAGTTTTTTTCTTTGGTTTTTCTTATCACTTTTATCCTTGTGTTTTTCTATATAACACCTGTTTTAGCATTACTCATTTGAATATATACTTTACTAGCGGGGGGGTACCCGTCATCGCCTGGGCCATTAGTTGCATTTCAACCTTGTGTCATACATGCAGAAAACCAAGTTGTCACAATCGTTACAGAAACATTTAAGTTCAGAAATACCTTGGTTGTTGGTCGTTTCTCTTAAATGCGCTTCTGTGGTGATCCTCCTTCACAGAGAGCTTGTTGCCTGAAATCACAGCTACTTATTTATACTTGTAAAAAGCACCAAGTCAAGAGAAAACTGTTGGAAAACAAAGGAGGTTTATTCACCTTGATCATAGTTCCAAATCGCTGACCAGTGGGGTGAGGGATAGACATAGCGAGATCGATAATCACTGTTTAATCATATTTTATCATAGCATTTAAAAAAAAAAATGTTCAAACATGTAGTGCTTCCAAGGAACTGAAGACTTCTCTTCCCCACTCACTTGATCCATGTGACGTCACATCTGTTTCTATCAATTCCCATAGAACTTTCATGTTTTATTTTCAACTAACTAATTTGGAGACTAGTGGGTTCACTCGCCTAATATTGAACACTAATTTCCGTAAATTTCATAGAAGGCAGAAAAGAACAAAAGCAGAAGTAAATAATTCACTTAATATTGAAGGATCAAATATGGACAACATCAGAGTAAGAAATAAGTATGACCCGGTTGAGGTTCGAACTTACAACTTTTGTCTCTAAGTGCTGTGCATTAAACTATTCGCCAAACGGTCAAGTTTAAAATCTTTATTGTTTACAAATATATAAACAATACATTTTGTATCTTTCTTCTGTTTTAGTTTTCTTAAGCTTCATAAACAAAAACCACACACCGAAAACTGTTTTGCAAATCGTTTTTGACTAAAGTTGGTCCGTATCGGGAAAAAATAAAATTTCATTTCCATTCAATTTTATCGCTTTTTATATTTAGTTTGCTCAACTTTTTCTACTTTGATACTGATATGAAATAGCATATAACTCTCTCTGTTATAACTACTCTTACTGCAATCCATTACAACCATAAAAAAGGGAAAAGAAATCTAACATCGTCATTTTTTCCAATTACATTAACTTCAGATATATCACTACGCGAACCCGACGATAACCGGCTAATAAACAAAAACTAAAACAAAAGTACTTTTTTTAGAGTATGAATACTAAAACAGCCAAATATGTTTAACTTCCAAAACAGAAACGCATTAACAATGCTTACTGTTTGATTACACTATTTAAATAGCTCATATTCTCTTTTTTATGTATTCGCTTTTAGAATAATGTCGTGATTTGGCTCCGTGTGCGCAGACAGAAGATGATGGTCACTTTTCCTTCTTGCTTTCTGCTTACAGTTTGTTTAACACTAAATTATTTACTTTAAATCTGGATTTCTAATAGTTTTTCTCATATCATGTTTAGCATATTTTTGTATGTAACGTTTCTCTTACTTAATCATTCGCTCACTTCCTATATATCTAATAACCAAAACATGTCTACCGTCAACTGCACTATTAAAATACATCACATGCTTTTTATTTACTTTGAAATGACTGCCTCTTCTTGTTCAGAATTTTTTTTTAAATTTGCATAACATAAACATTAGACTATTTTTTTTTTTTTACCTCACTAGCAGGGCTATCCGGCGTTGGCCAGGAAAAAACTTCTATCTCTTTATCCCTCTCTATCTTTCTCTCTTTCCCCCTTCCTTTCTCTCCTTTATATAGATTCCCCAAGGAATGGGTCAGTATAAGGGAATTAACTCCTTGGTAAAAAATCAGTTACTTCTCTTTAGTTAGTACATGAAATGGCTGGAAAACCAACCCGTCCTGACAAAATCTGTGCCAATTTAGAGTCAAAGAATGAATAAATTTTTCTAACTTTTAGATATTATTCATCCAGGGCAACGCTGATCAAGACTATATCAACTTTGTGGGTGTTTGTTTTGTTTGTTTGTTTTAGTTTTAGCTGGACATACACACACACACACATACACACACACAGACAACTGCCCTTTATATAATAGATCAATCCTAGGTGAAAAAATTTCTTTTTTATTTAATTTCATAAACTACCTTCGAAATTAATCATTCATTTACTAATCATAAATAGTCATTTCATCTTACGGTATGTCTAATATTTACTTTCATACATTTGTTAAATATTATTCATATTCTTATTTGCTTTCGAACACAGCTGACTTTATTTTCATCTTAATATACATTTTTTAAAAAGTATTGCATTATAAATAATTCATTATATTTAAACGCACATACATTTTTTAAGTGCGTGATTTCCATTCAGCATAGACACGTCCTCTTTCCCAGCATGCAATGCTTCTACAATCGCTGATGATGCTGTTACTACTAAAACTGAACCAACAGACAATGCTGGTTCTGTTGTGGTTAAGTGAGTCAGCCTTCTGCATAGAGCTCATAAATTTCATACCTCAGGGTTGTCTGGTCTGCATGAAGTCCTCCTCATTAGTCGCAGCTATTCGTTAACTTGCAAGATTGCAGGTTTTTATCCTCGACACAAAGAGCAACAAGGCTCAGCTGTGTGCAAAGTCAGAGAATGTTTGACCCAGAACACACAAACGAATGGTGCAGAAGCAACATTGCCACTCTCATTCCATTGATTTGTGGTTCTATGCCTGACATGCCTTTGCTAGTCACACAGAGACGACAAGAGGACGATAGATCCTGATGACTACTCCTGAATTTTCACCAGATCCCTATTAGCCAGATTGTGACCCTAATACCAGTTGGTGCCAAACATATTCACGATGAGTGGCCCTGCCAAGAACTGGAGTTCTGACACTACCACATTGATACCACCCGTACTACGGTCAGGAAGGGTTGCTGCTGTTGCTTCTACAATCGCTGACACCGCCATTACTTTTAAAACTAGACCAGCATGCAATACTGTTACTGCTTCTACAATTGCCTACAAGTTTGCCTATGAAACCTTCATTTTGAACCACTTTTTAGGTTGGCTGTGATAGCACAGTCGTTTGAGCCTTAGACTCAAGAAATAAAGGTCCTTGGTTGTATCCTCGTTTCGGACATCGAAGACTTTTCTGTTCTCTTTCTTTATTATTAATCACGAATTTAGTGACTTTAACGATGCAATAGCATATTTCTTCTTCATTCTATTTACAACAATTGCTTCATTATGAAATTCCATCAATATGCATTTCAGCTTATTCGAAAACAAGTCTGACCCTTATGTCTCAGTGGCAATATACTTGTTTGGGATGAATATAAGTAAAAAAAATGATTATTTTAAATATACATAGAAATGTCTTTTCGTGACTTAAACATTATTTACATTTTCACTATTAAACAATTACTTTGATATCTTACATCACCAGAATGCATTTCAGCTTATTCTTAAACAATTCATCAATTTTAATCTTTGACATGAATTTTGAAGTATTTTAATTTAAGTTGAAAATCTGAATAAAAACATAAATTAGATTAAAGATTCCCGGGTAGCACTGGGTATGGACAGCTAGTTTTTTCTTTTTAATAGATGTCGTTGGATTTTTTAAAATTTGACAGCTACTATTTTTACTTTATAAAATACATATTGGCTAGCAGCCATTGATTCCACTTTAAATACAAAGTTTTAACAATGAACAGGATCCCTTTGGTTTTTTTAATGATTTATTCAATCCTGGGAAAATAAATTCTGGATTTTTTGAAATCATATTTCTCATCTCCTTATCACAACACATATGTTATTTCAAAGTTTTTCCTCTTGCTAGACGAGCTTCCCTACAAAGACTTTGGAGTTGATTCTACCCTACTATTTTTCTGGTATCTGTGGGAGGAAGGGCAAAGAAATCTTTACCAATCCTCAAGATTTATTAGTGTCATATCAAGTCTCAAAAGGAACTGTGAAAATGAAATCTACCACACTTAACCATACTTGAACTCTGCATTCGAAGTTCACAATTCATGTTGATAACAATTTTGTTCTCCACATTGTGACATAGATACAGATAGGAAGGGGGGAGGACTTGAATGCTTACTAGACACCACCCTCGGGTGTCTTCGGTCTCTCTGTACAGGGGTTTGTCAGAGACTGTGACATGAGGATACTTTTTACTTGAAGTAAACCCTGCCCAAATATTTAAAAAAAATGGTGTGCTGTCTCCTCAAGCCATCCAGCACGTCTCCCGAATTGCGGACGGGGGCACCCCCTCTATTAATAGAGAGCAGCTTCGAATAAACAATTAGAAGCCGATGAGGAAATGAATAAAAAAAAATATGAATAAAAACAAAAATAAATACTGACAGGCCGGCACCCAGGATAAAAAGAGCCCATCAACCTGTTCATACACCAGCGGGAAGATGTAAGCAATGATGTAAACCTTCCTACCTCTGGACATGGTGGTCCAGCCAATACAGAGGTCAACCAGGGTCAGCCATCAGGCCTTGATACAAAAGGTTCTGGCCTCCTATCTCCATCAAATGCAGCAACAAAAAAAAGAAACATAATAGGCTTAAAAGCCCAACCATGGACTGCTGCACAAAAGAAGGTGCTATTGTTTTACTACCATTACTCAAAGTTTGAAAAGTGGAGCAAAACATCCAATGAGATTCTAGCTGATAAGATCCAAGAATCTACCCTCCCCGAAGAAAAAAAAAATAGGAAGGAAAAACGAATGCAAGTTGTGTGGGAAGAAAGGGGGGGGGGGAGAAGGCACCGGCAAAGCCATCACAGGAGAGGAGGAAGAGAAACTATCACAAGAGAGGATGAGGAGGGGAAGCTATTAGAAAATGAAAAGTGGGCAAGGGAGCCCATACAAAGATGAGAGGTAAGAGGAAGAGAAGAAAATAGGTGCCAATTTAACCACAAGAGGACAATAAAATCGGTTGGATTTTTGCTCACTACAAAAATTTGGCTTATGGCTTAAAATCAAATTCGCCAAATGAAAATGACATGGACATTTGAAAATAAAAGTCTCATATCAACAGAAATGCATCCAGCTATGAAAGCCAGAAAGTATTACCTTGTTATCAAGATGAGTACATTAAAATATGCCACCTTTTCAGAACTCACATACACCTTGAAATGAAAACAATGAAAACAAAAACAAAACAGCAAAAAAACAAAGAGAAAATGTATCTGCTAACACTCACACAAAATATTTATAAACATATCTTCAAGGCACCTAAACTTTTTGTTCTTGTTTACATCGAAATTATGGCTGGATGATATTTTGTGGTACCAATACATACATGTAATTCCATCCCTCCCCAATAACTACGATATCATTTTGATCTGGAACTTTATAATTCTGCTGTATACATGTTGGTTATCTTTTTTTCAATGTTAATAAAATTATTACTTTTTTCCACACTGTTATATGTTGTTATGTAAGTTCCAGCGACTAGATGGCACCAACCTATAAGTGACACTAGAAATAAGGAACTATTAAAAAAAAAAAATGCTGGAATTAAATGATCGCCTTCCCCATCCTTTAATATTTTTCGGCAGCTGCTTTTTGTTTACTTTATAATACGCTGTCAGTGATCTCACTTCAGATAAAAATCTTTACCAATCCTCAAGGTTTATTTTCATCGTATTGATTCTTTTTTTTTTCTTTTATACCCTCTCCCCCCAGAGAAAATAAATTATGGATTTTGGGAAATCCTATTTCTGAACATGACTAACATGGTTTTTATTTTTTTTCTCCAAAACTTGTAAGGCAGGGAAATAAGATTCCATCAATTTTACCAGATCAATTATGGAAACAATTCCGTCTGTATTTTTGACGTTTTGCAGAAAGAATTCACCATATTTTCTTTTTCTTTTATCTCCCTTATTTCTCACTTACAACACTCTCTCGCTTCCAAACTCTTTCGGTGTGCGATCTGCTCTCTCCGATCTGATCCAATCCGCAATGTTCTGTTCTGACATCATTATTGCACTCCCTCTCCATCTACCAGAAATTCTCTAACGTAAAGTCTCACTCTAAAAATGTGTACAATGCACCGCAGCCAGTTCGTTTTTGTACTTTCCTCCCCCTCCTTCTAAATCGAAGGAGGAGTAAGAGTAGGAAGGAGTTGAGTAACTGATAGGCTTGTAAATCAATAACAAAAAAATTAAATTAATCAATAAAAAGAAAAGCCATACCTAATCAATACTAATGTATATATATATATATATATTAATGTATATATATATATATATATATATATTAATGTATATATATATATATATATTAATGTATATATATATATATATATATATATATGTATATGTGTCTCAGTGTAGTTGAAACTCTGTTCTATTCGTAGAAATATAAGCATTTGTGAATGGAGAAGAAAAAGAACAAAAATAGTTGAAAGTGGGAAAGTGGAAGGTGTTATTCACGTTTTTTAAGAACTGTTAAAAATTTTGGGATTTTTGGTTTTTGTTTGTTGGCAGAAAATTTAGCAGGAATTTCTTTGCCATTTACTAGGATTCTTGAGACAAGGAAAAAAGTTTTTTTTACTCAAGAACCAGGGTTAAAGATATAAGTTGGGCAATGAGCGCCACCACGTGAGGATTGGAAACAATCAGTGGATTGGGCAGAAAATTTCTTGAAGGGAATTGTTTATCCAGGAGGACGGCTCAACAAGTATTTGTTTACATTAGACTTGAAGACGACCATGTTGTAGTCGGCTGGGAAGCAGCTTCACAGTATTTGGTTCCATAGATAAGGACGCTCTAGGAAAGAAACTTTGTTCATGGAAATTCCGCTTGTCTTTGGTACAAAGAGAGAAAAAGAAAAGTTCTCTGCTGTCGTTGTGGCCAGACCGGTTCTTGTGGTGAATGTTTTACAGGTGGAGATGAGGGAGTAAAAAGAGGCTAGCAGCATCTTTTCTGTGTGAACAGGGCTGCAGGGAAGAGAAGAGATCATCCCCCACTAGATTTTGAAGTCGGTTTTGTACTCTGTCAAGACAGGAAAGGGTGCTCTGAGCAAAACCTCCCCAGATGTGACAGTAATACTCCATTTTAAGACAAACGTATCTGGCTCTTATACAGGTAGAGAATTGCGTCAGGAGTGAGGTACCTTTTGGAGTGACAGAATTATCCAACCATTTTTCCAGCAACCTTAGCAACATATTTGATGTAAGTCTTCCATTTCAGGTCTGGAGTAAAAGCCAGATCAAGAAAAGGGGTTTCCTTAAGGAGAGAGACATTCATTTCAATTGGGTAGAAATGAGGATCCGAGCATTGGTGGTGAAAAGAGAGAAGCTTGGGTTTAGAGGCAATAAAAGTAACAATCCATTTTTTCTTTCATTACACCTCATGCTCCAAGTCTGAAGAGAGAGTCAGAAGGATCTTGGTGATCAGTGCTCTTCAATGTGCTGCCATAGATAGTTGTGTCATTTGCAAACAGATATTCTTAAGGTGTGTCTTTTTGATTTGTGTACAGGGTGATCCCTCTTCCCCTAAATGCCATCCATGGAATCGTTAAAAAAATTCACAATCTTTTCTGCAATCCAACCATATTTGGTACAAATAAACTTACAGTCTATATCTGACTTGTCCACCAAATTTTAGTAATGAATGTCCAACAGTCTTTGTTTTATTGCCGTTCAATGATGATCATCTCATCAGTAGGAGGTGTGATTCTGAATAGGCTTCACACTCACCAAACCTAACCTCCCTCCTCAATTTTTATCTGTGAGATTTTCTCAAAATGATCCCCAGACTATTTATGAACTGAAGAGGGGCATCATCGCCGAAATCAGGAAATTGCCAAGAGAGGAGGGTGCCAAAGTTATTAACAATTTTGCATCTATCTGTGCTTATCATCGAAATCGTTTATTTATTATGCAGAGAGAGAGATAAATAGCATGTCTCGTAGTAATAACCAATGCACATATCGATATCCGATCCATATTGATAGGATCACAGCGGAGAGGTGGTATGATGTGAAAAATCTGAACCCATTTAAGACTTCCTGTATAACATCACTGACAATATGCATTGGTGTACCCTTCAGATGTATTTTGATAATACTTGCACAGTATTCAATATGTGAGTAGAGCTAGTAATAGTGTGAAAATATATTTATGGCAAGTAAGCTACACAGAAATATGTTTCATTCCCAAAGGAAATCATCAGGCTAAATGTGTGGATGTATGGTTTGCGATTGCTTTTATATCTAAGTAGTGTCTACTCTAGCTAACAAACCAATCGGATTCGTTGGTATTATTACCCTCTCTAGGGAGCTATTGTTTTCATTGGCCAATGGGTAAACTCCTTTCAAATGAAGGCTTGACAGCTCTTTGTTTGAGAGGGCTTAAAACGCTCCCCACTTTTAAGTGAGTCAAATTAATAAGTAATCTTACTCTAACATGTGGGAGCTAAAATAATTTATCTGTTATATATTTTTGTTACCCATTGCAATTTTAAGTTTATTATTTTAGTTACTATGTTTGTATTTATTTATTTTATTTTATTTATTTTATTTATTTAATTTTTATTTTATTATGTAATTTTTTCCATATAGTTATTCTAAAGTAAAGTTTATTCTGTGTCTACGGTTAGTTTCTATTTTCTTTCTACAATTTAGTCATTTTGGGGATCTTTAAAATTTCTTCATTTAAATGTTTGCCCATCATAGTATTGTCCAAAGTACGAGATTATTGATGAGTGCCCACCTTTTTTGAGCTTCCAGTAATGGTTCGATAATGATGTTTTAAATTAGTATTTTTTTTTTTTACTGAGTGTGTTTTTCTGATTATTATACCTGGTTTTAAGAGTGGGTAATAATATCATTCTCATATCATTTTTCTCAATGCAAGTCATTCCTCAACCCTCAATCGCCAGTTTTCACTTACATACATCATCACACTGCATGCACATGCTTGATAGATTCTTCCCTTAGTTGACAGTGGTAATGCTCTGCTGGTTAGTAATGCCAAAAGTTCACTGAACTTACTCTATCCACTCTAAATTCTTGCAATCACACTAGCATTTGCTCCTCCCTATGCTCCAATGGTATCACCAAGGTAACAAAACTTCTTAATAATCTCAATAGCTTCACCATTCAGATATACTTTATCCACATCCATCTCCATCGTCTTGTACTTCTTGCATGTTAACTGGTTATCCTCTCTCAACCTACCAGTAATTCCACTGAATATCTTGTGTACGCAATGCTTAGTAGTACCATAGAAAATTTAATTGCATCCAACTCCCTTTCCACAAACTGAGCCGGGTAACTTTCCATCTTTCTGGGGGATATTTCCAACACTACAACCACTGATCATTACTCTGGTCTTGGTGACATTCAAAGTTATGAGTAATATAGTGACTTAGATTCAACTAATTGTATACAATTAAATATTGACACCAGATATTGTTTCAGCATTAAATTACACATACAGGGTTGATATACCATAAAACATTAAAATTAAAACTGAAGGACTTAAGGTTTGTTGGTTAAAGACCAATTTTTGGAGTGGATACTTCAATAGTAATGGTTGGTTGGTTGTTGGTTTTATGGCATGTCAACTGTCATTGGGTCATCTCATGCCGAGCTGGAAACCATCCATGTTTTTAGATTAATTTGTTTTGTAGGCATCGATTTTTTTAACAAAATAGTCTGTAAATGATAGTTTCTATTTAATCCATAGAGTGGACCTGGGATTAGTAGTAAGTAAGGTACGTCTTCACACTCACTAAAGCTCTCAAATTTGGGCTTCACCACGGTATACAGTTTTATATTATACCCAGGATGGTTGGAGGGGGAGTATAATAATAATTGATAGGGTTGTCAAAAAAGGCTAGGCAGAAGAAAAGTTAGAAAGGGCTAGGAAAGATGGATTTCCAGGTGGTTGGTGGGATAGACGTGAACATCTTGCCGAAGGATGCAAGGCAGTTTAGTGTTAGGCTTGAGACAAGACTTAAAAAGGAACAAAAAATGTTAACTGCTTGGAACACAGGGTGCTGCAGGTGTCGGTGTGATTGCAGGAATTAGGAGTGGATGAAGTAAGTTCAGGAAACTTCTGTAATTACTAACCAGCAGAGTGTTACCACTGTCAATCAAGGAAAGAGTCTATCAGGCATCTATGCAATATGATGATGTATGTAAATGAAACCTGGTTAGTGACGGTTCGGGATATGCGTTGCATGGAGAAAAAATGATATGAGAATGATACGATGGATATATAATGTGGGTATTAAAAATGGGCTTTGATCTGATGAGCTCAGAAGAAGATTAAATCTGGACAGGAAAGGGAAATGAGTGCAAAACAGGAGTCTTAGATGGTATGACCACGTGAAAGAATGAATTAAAGTTCTTGAGATAATAAATTTTTAATAGTTGAGATAGCAGGTTCAGTTCACAGGGGAAGGCCAAGAAAAACTTGGGAGGAAGAGATAAAAATGCACTTGAGGGATAAATAAAGACCTGGACAGATATAAAACCATGTGCCACCTCTCGACGATCACTGCCAACCCCAACATTGTGTGCCGTGGTTTTCTCAAAGTCTTCATCTTTTCTTGTTCTCGTTCTGGCCATGTCATCTTTCGCTCTGGCGACCGCCGAGGGCACAATCACTGGTTTACAAGTATAGAAAAACAAAACAATGCAAACTCACAAGAGAAAACACAAACTCCAATATATCGTGCACAAATCAGTTGTACTTTGGGGGTGTGTGTGTGTGTGATACCGTGGTGGAAAAGGGCCCTTCAAACGATAACGTCCACATCTTAGTTAAGTTCCCATTAATCTGAGATTAAATTGTCTCTCGAGGCCATCATCAGCGTCATTTGTCAGCTCATCTCATCACCTGCTCATCTACTCCGAGCAGCTCTCGCCCGACTCTGACTCCAATCTGCAATCTCTCTCACCTCACTCGGATCTAACCTCATCTGGCCGAGGACGAAACCTGTCGGGGGAACCACCCCGAGCTGCCAACTGCTGCAAACTGCTGTAAACTCGTCAACTGCCGTAAAAATTGTTGTAAACTCAAAACTCACAAACTGCCCTAACTCCTCAATATAATGACCTCGACCGGAAATCGTGAAACGCCTGGTCTTTGTGCCAGAATGACTGATAAGCATAAAATGACCTCCCCTCTTAGCCACTCTTAGTGGACTATACGGAAATTGACCACCAACTGTAAGGCGTCTTACTTCTTTTAGAGTTCAAAAGATTTTGGTAGCCCCCTCCCCCCCTATTGTCTTTTTACTTGTCTTACTACCGATAGCTTTTCCTTTTTTGTGAATCATTTTTTATCATTGTCCGGTGTCTCAGCTCTGGAGTGGGTGGACAGTCCATAATATCATACAGAGATAGGTTACTTTGGAAGTCAATTTCTTAAAGCCATCCAACACATGCCAGCATATAAAATGGACATTAAACCGAATATGATGATGATGATACTAATTTTTGTCTTCTCGTAAAAAAAAAAAAATTATCATTTTCTGTTATTAGGTATCAAAGGTCCGAAAAGATGGTTGTGCATTCCCTTTGGTAATATGGACCAAGAAAATGTTGCCCAACGGAAAAAATTTCTTGACAATTATTTAAAGGTGAGTTAAAAAATTTGACGTAACATTTAAAATTTTTTTGTTGTTCAATTTTTATTGTTTTTTTATGTTATCCGTTATGAGTGCTTACCACCATATTTTCTATGATGCACAATATTTAAAAACTTTATTTAAAAAGAAGTGACCCCTTTCCAAGGTAGTTAGTTTCTTATAAATATATACAAAAAGTCAAATAAAATTCTTGAATTCAAAAAGAAAGGTAAGAATCTGCTTCAGCACAAAATGACCCATAAGTGTTGATGTGACGTTAAACAATATCTAAAATAAGCTAAGCTTATGTCCATATAACATTGAAAAAAGTCGGTTCTCACTGAAATTGAACCTGGTCCGTAGTTAGATTTTTGGATTTATTAGGAGAATAAAAAGGGGTTGGTAAGTTGAAGTGTGTATTTCAATGTATATGTTCAACCAATGTATAATGCTTTGCCTCTTGACTTTATTGCTTGCTTCTTTGGTGCACAGCATAACTATTAACTTTGGTGCACAGCATAACTATTAAATTTGGTGCACAGCATAACTATTAAATTTGGTGCACAGCATAACTATTAACTTTGGTGCACAGCATAACTATTAAATTTGGTGCACAGCATAACTATTAAATTTGGTGCACAGCATAACTATTAACTTTGGTGCACAGCATAACTATTAAATTTGGTGCACAGCATAACTATTAACTTTGGTGCACAGCATAACTATTAAATTTGGTGCACAGCATAACTATTAAATTTGGTGCACAGCATAACTATTAACTTTGGTGCACAGCATAACTATTAAATTTGGTGCACAGCATAACTATTAAATTTGGTGCACAGCATAACTATTAAATTTGGTGCACAGCATAACTATTAAATTTGGTGCACAGCATAACTATTAAATTTGGTGCACAGCATAACTATTAAATTTGGTGCACAGCATAACTATTAAATTTGGTGCACAGCATAACTATTAAATTTGGTGCACAGCATAACTATTAACTTTGGTGCACAGCATAACTATTAACTTTGGTGCACAGCATAACTATTAACTTTGGTGCACAGCATAACTATTAACTTTGGTGCACAGCATAACTATTAACTTTGGTGCACAGCATAACTATTAACTTTGGTGCACAGCATAACTATTAAGAACAGTTTGGATATAAATAGTATAATCAATAAGAAATAAACTTGTTTCTTCAGAAAATGGTAACTGAAGAGAAATGGTAACTGAAGAAAAATAGCTGTTTATAAATCAACCTAAAATGGAAGATTTTAATTGCTTGAATAACATTTGAAATTGTTTAGAAAGCATTCCAATTAATTACAAAAATAAGAGGCAATAAAAACTGGACAGTAAACAGTTACACATCTTAAAACTAATCCCAATCACCCTTATGTATTAATGTCCTTAAAACAACATACAAACAGACGTGATGTCATACCACTAGAGTCAAAGAAATCGTTGATTCTGATTGGCCAGTAAAATAATGAGTGAGGTTCAAATAGAAAAGAAGACAAGATCGAACAATCAAGAATAATATAAATGTAAAGTGTTTATTTCAATTTTATTAATAAAAAGAGATTTAATTTCTTAACATTGTCAGTTCACATAATTTTTACTCAACCAATCCCTTAACATAAGCTAATAGGCATATTTAGAGAGTGAATAATGTTATTACGTGACGAAAGAAGAGAGAAGGAAACATTCCCATGGTAATTGTCTAGAATGGCAGAAGGAGAGAGACAGGGTGAATATTAATTAGATTTGCTCTGTGAACCTGGGTTTGTGTTCGTTCACTGTACAGGCTGTGATTGTCCACTTGTTGTCTTTGTCCGAATTTAGTGCTTGATTTCGACACTGGCCATAGTGTGGTCAATCATGTAGTCTCGGTCACTGCTGTAACATAAGGATTTCCCTTCTAAATAAGATCACAACTCAAGTTTAAAACAAGCAGCAATGTTTTATTTTGAGGTTATAATGACACCCAGCTTTTCCACTGAACAACAACAGACTTGCAAATAAGAAAAAAACAAGCACAAACACTACATCAGCTTAAGGTACATCTGTCTCTGAGACCCACAAAAACCCAACTGACTCCTCTCCCCATTTTACTGGAATATATATAGATATCACTTGGGACATACCATGTGACCACTCGAGATTTATTAGCTATTAATTTATTGACATAAAACTGACTATGGGAGGCCACCATCTGGTATGAACATAACTTTTGCAAAGTCTCAAGTGGCTTACAATCACAGCATAGTCTCGTATCCAAGAAGACATTATTGGTCCCCCGATTTATAAAATCGGGGGACTTATGTTTTGAGGCATGTCCGTCCGTCTGTCCGTTCGGATTTTTCTCCGCAACCATCCATTGAATTTCTCTGAAATTTTGCATGAAGTTGTAACTTTGGTCAGGTTAGAAAGTGACATTCTCCGATTTTTGAAAAAAAATCTGGTTAGCCCCCCAGGGGGTCAAAAGGCCCCAAAATGGCAAAAGATGACATTTTTTGCTCCATAACTTTTCATCCATCCATTCAATTTCTCTGAAACTTGGCCAAAATGTGGAGGCAATTGTTCCTAATAGAAAATAAGTATCACTGACCTTGGAAAAAATCTGGTTCGCACCCCCAGGGGGTCAAAAGCTCCCAAAATGTCAAAAATGACCCTTTTCTCCCATAACGTTTGATCTATCCATTCAATTTTTCTGAAACTTGACCAAAATGTAGAGGCAATTGTTCTGGATATAAAATGAGCGTCCTTGACCTCAGAAAACTTCTGGTTCGCGGCCCCAGGGGGTGAAAGATGCCCCAAATTGCCCAAATTTATTGCATTTTACACTTGCCACATCGAGTCACATACAGAGGGGGACTACGCATGCACGGCTTGTTCTTATTTGAAAGAGCCAACCAACTTCTTGGGTGGTTTAACCCCTAGCCAGATATTTTTCCCAACACCGGCCTGTCGTCTGAGTCTTACATCTATGAACCTCATTTGTGCATGTTTACAACTCTCTATTTATTATTATTTAGCAATTCAGATATTTTTAACTTTTTTTTACCTCACCTCACTTTACTCTTTTTGAATTAAACCACCTCCGCACATTCTATAAAACTGTATTTATTTGTTTTTGTTGTTTTTTGCAATCTATTTTTTTTACTTACTGTTTCCTCTTTTTTCTGGATTTATTTTATTTAATCATAATAATAATAATAATAATAATAATAATTATTATCATTATTATTATTATTATTATTATTTTGTGCCTGCACGCCCGTAACCAAAACAATGTCACAGTCTCAAAGATGGTACTTTTTATTCTCACAGTATGAGTAACAAGTCTCCCCTAATTTTGATCACTCTCCACCTCTTTTGATAACAGTTGCAAATCATTGCTCTAGGTAATGTAGTTTCAGAATATATATGTTATATAAGTCTATTTCCAAAACTCTATGAGGAGTTTCTGACGTGTTTCTTTTTAATAGATGTCCAACATGATGCAGACAACACAATATTATTGTGCTCCCTTTGTACAAAATAAAACATAGTTAGTCAAGTACTCTGATTAATGTAGTTTAAGAATATATATGGATATGGGGGTTTATTTCCAAAATAGTAGGACGAGTTGAAATATATTTCATCGGCACAAACTCGGACCCTCACAATATTATTGTACCCTGCAAGTATCAAATTCAATTCTGCATCCTTTAAATTCCATCGTTTTAGTAACTTAACAAAACAAAAAATATTTGTGTATAAGAATAATTAAGCTTATTTTGTAAATTTCTTTTTCAGAGAAGTACATTTTTTTTTCTTACAAATTAATTTTTCAAAGTAGAAACAACATATTTTGTTAATGCTGCCATTTTTTATGGAAATAAATTTTCAATAATTTTATTTGTTCTTTTATCATTTAAAAAACCCTTCAGAATCTGATAAAAAAGGAAGACATTTGCAATGGTCCGGAATTGAAGGAGTTCCTGGCTCATGAAGGTGATGCCCACATAGCATTTGTACGCAAAGCACCTGAAATAAACGTCCCACGAATTGACAAAGTAAGTTTATTTTTCTCCAATTATCTACTGATCATGTATTTTATATTTTAAGACACCATCATTATTATTATTATTATTATTATTATTATTATTATTATTATTATTATTATCATTATTATTATTATTATTATGAGTTTTCACATAAAGAGTTTTCAATAAAAGTTTTCGCATTAAGAGTTTTCACATAAATCATTATCATTGATTGCTCACTGACAATAACCAGTAGTGTTCCCCTGGAGTTCGAGTGACAAGTCTTCTCAGATTTCCAGCATTCTTCATCTCTTTCAATAACCATTGCAAATTATTTTGCGTTATCACAACAGTCATTTACCATCGATTTCTCGTTAGCAATGCCCATTGGTCTTCTCTGGCATTTGAGTGACAATAAGCCTTCCGAGGTTCCAGTACTCTCGCACCCTTCATGTGGAGGTCTAGTTGGTGCTATCACGACTGGGTCTTTTCAACCTCTTTGACCTTTCACAACAATTATGTGTAGTATCAGCCATTGCATGTGTGTGTATTTATTTATTATTATTATTATTATTATTATTATTATTCACTATAAGTTCTCACACTTGTTATTATTTGTGATTGCTCACTGGTAATAACAAGTGTTTTGTTCCCTGAAGTCTGAATGAAAACAAGTTTCTCCAGATTTCCAGCACACTCCACTTCATTGGAGATCACTTTACATTAAAACAACCACCATTTATCATCGATTTTCTCTAGAATCTCTGTGGCAATAAACCTTCCCAAGATTCTGCTCTCTTCCAGTAGAGGTTTGGATGGTGCTCTCCATTCTCAGTCCTTTCATCCTCATTGACCTTTCGTGACCATTTTTCAATTTTTTTGATCGGTGGAGGGGGGGGGGGGATACGATTATGGAATTTCTGTTAGTTTTAGTTCCCTTGGATTCGTGCAATATTCTTTCCATATTTTTTGTTCTATTTCTATTTCACTTGTGATTGGTCAGCATTACCTGGTTATGTGAGTTGGTTTCCGCATTCAAGGATTTTCCTTAATATTTCATCTATTTTTATTAGTGCCATGCATTGTATGGTGTTAATCCTTCCTTTGATTCCAATTTCTCCTTGCCTTTTTTCCAGGTTTTTCAGACTTGTTCCTAGCACTCCTACAATTGTTGGTATTACAGTAATTTTCTTCATGTTCCATATTTCTTTAAGTTCTCTGACAAGTTCCATGTATTTACTTAGTTTCTCTGCCACCTTTAATTTCACCCTGTGAACTGCTGGAACAGTGATTTAACAGATTTTTTTTTTTACTTCCTGTTGATTATTATCACATCCGGTCTTCTTGCTTAGATGAGTTAATCCGTTTGTACTTCCACGTCCAAGAGGATCATATGATTTCCACTACTGCCTCCATATTATTTTTGTACCATTTATCTGTATGTTAAAAGAGCAGACGTTTGCATAGTTCTCAGTGAATTGCCTTCCCCATGCAGTTGTGTCTGTTTTTGTATTCCTTTTGAGCTAGTTTGCTGCATTCACTTTTGTGATTTACCATTTCATCTCTTTGTCCACAGTCACTATTCACCTGGGTTTTGCTTTTATGTAGTTCTTTTTGGTTGTGTTAGTTTGTGCAGCTGTCAGTAGCGATTCAATTTATCCCTTTTGTTTATTATTATTATTATTATTATTATTATTATTATTATTATTATTATTATTATTATTATCATTATTATAATCATTATTATTATTATTATTATTATTATTATTATTATTATTATTATCATTATCATTATTGATAATAATACCTCCACCAAAG
The DNA here is from genome assembly GCA_963556195.1 of Sepiola atlantica. NCBI lineage: Eukaryota > Metazoa > Mollusca > Cephalopoda > Sepiida > Sepiolidae > Sepiola > Sepiola atlantica. The sequence goes on from OY744515.1 coordinate 11,335,234, forward strand.
CAGAGGTTGAGTTTGTTTAGTTTTCAGTCTAGTGTCTACATCGCTTGACCAATCGTCACCAACCTTGGTCAAAATATTGGTCATGCTCTAACTTAGAACTTGGCCCATATTATGGCCAATGGAGTCCTGCATCTTATATTACCTTGACCTTGAAAAGTTCGGTGATGGTCGACATTTTGACAGAATTTCAAGAATGAGTGTTGAGAAGGAACTAAGAGTAAAACAAGTGAAAAGTTGGTTGTTGGCTTTCACAGCATTTGAAACCTTTTATGTTTTGTATTGGAATTGTTGGTAGATTAATTTCTTTTGTAGGTGTATATTTTGTAAGTAAATAGTCTGTAAACCATAGATAGGACCCTGACAGGTATTACCGCACAGGGTCAGAATGAACCTTTGATTAATGGCAATTAAGGGTTGATATAAAGTTCGCAAATCGAGTGTAAGGGGGCACCCTTGCCTCTTCCCTCAACTGTTCTTTGATTAATAGTAAATAGATCCCATCCACTAAACAAGAATATTTACTATTGTGTGTGAGCCTCATCTTGGGAACATATTAATCTTTGCCAGCAGCTTATGCTGGAAATAATTAAAAAGATAAGTTTGGTTAATTCCTTTTTGACCGTAATAGAACCTTGCTGGTTAATTTTCCAATTTAATTTGTTTAACTCTATTTTCACATTTAATCTAGACATGTGATTAAAGGTCAATCCAGGGCAGTTTCCCTGTTACATATATGCATAAGTTTGAGGTAAATAAAAAAAAAAGATACACATATTCTGAGGTTTGCATTTAATTGCATTGTTTTTTTGTTTGTTTTTTGTTGTTGTTATTGTTAGTAGCATTAGTAGTAGTAGTAGTAGTAGTAGTAGTAGTAAATATAATGATCAGACATTTTAAATAAAAAAGCTTTGATTACAAACAGACACCAATCTCCATTATCTATATAATAAAATTGTCAAGCAAGTTATCGTGACAATTCACATCCAACTGTAACTTTTTAAATTCACCTTTTTTTTTAAGTATATTTTAATTTTAAACAATTTTATTCAATTAATCTAATGCCCAAATGATATCATAACTAATTCAATTAAACTTCACAAAACTCTGATTTTAAAAAAGGAGAAAAAAATACCGGCATGCAACAGCTGTTATAAAATAAAGTACATTATTTTGTATCATGTATATTTCCTTGTTAAAAGAAAAAAAAAAACTTGAAAGTATTTATAGGATTTTAATTTCAACATTTCATATGATGTCCTATCGATTTTATTACAAAACCATTTTTTTAATGACATTTAAATTAAAAGAAAATGCAGGAGGGGGTGGGACAATGAACAAAATAAAAGTAAAAATAAAAAGACTCCCGGGCAGTGCTGGGTAGTTACAACTAGTAATATGATATAGATTTTCTTCAAAATAAATGTGGTTTTATGTTTGTTTAAAAGAGAAAACTCTTTTTGCTTATATATCAATAGGCATTTGTGAAGACAGTGTCTGGCGTTTTTGATAAGCTGACGAACGTGCTTCCCCGTGGTTTGTCCCAAGAGAAAATGACTCCTACCAGTGGCAGTGGTGGGTTCCCAACCAGGAAGGACTCGATATCCTCGACCAAGAGCATTGAAACAACAAAATGCTTGGAGGACACAGATCAACTCATTTTCGACTTTAACATTCCAAATGATGATGTGAGTTTATTTATATACCTATATGAGGATCTTGGTAAAAACACTTCTTCTTTTTCTTCTACTTCTTTTTCTTTTTTCTGATATTACCAGATCAGGCTGTCCGAAAATATTGGCTTTCTTCACCTAAAATGCACCAAACATTGATGTTATTGTTTTTTCCTTAACTCAATCATGTTCTGCAAAGAGAAAACCAGAAACAACATTTTTCCTCTACAAAACAGCCAAAGCAAACACCATAAATAAATATTTGAAGATATAAAGAATGTGAAGCATAAAAACTTTTACCAAAATGACCGGATTTGGCATCAAAGGGTTGATATGCCGTAAAGTTAAAACAACCAACCAAACAATCTTCTTTTTCGTTTAACATGTCTCTTTCATATCATATGTGAGTTGCACTGTGGCCATAACAGCACAAAGTGATTTTCTCCATGAAACTCTATTTTGGGTTTCAATGTGCAAAAACAGATATTCTTAAAAAGTAAATCTGCATGAATTGGCACGGTACAAATTGTTGGACTCGTTTGATTCTGTTATTGGCATTGGTTTCTCGGATTTTTTCAGATACTTACAGGAGACCAAGATGGCCAAGATCCATAAGTGAAAGTGGCGTGATGGAAATGATAGGATTCGAACTTGGTACACCCAGTACGTCAGTCCATGTCGTTATCCACTTCACCACAGCCACCTCTCACAAATATTCTTTGAATGTATCTATTCACTCTATACATTTAGCAATGAAAATTCTATTTCCAAACTTAGATGTGATAGTCCTAACTTAGGTGTGACAGTTCAAACTTAGGTGTGACAGTTCAAACTTAGGTGTGATAGTCCTAATTTAGGTGTGATAGTCCTAATTTAGGTGTGATAGTCCTAACTTAGGTGTGACAGTTCAAACTTAGGTGTGACAGTCCTAATTTAGGTGTGACAGTTCAAACTTAGGTGTGACAGTCCTAATTTAGGTGTGACAGTTCAAACTTAGGTGTGACAGTCCTAATTTAGGTGTGACAGTTCAAACTTAGGTGTGACAGACCGAATTGCGGAGATAGAGATGCACAGGCACATCTAAAAAAAATCTCATTTCAACAAAAATCAAGAAAATTTTAATTTAAAAAAAATAAAAATAAAAATAAAAAATTTTTACTTTTTCTTTTTTATCACATTGCGATGATAAATAATGATTAGTATAATTTACAGTAAGTTGATAGTTCTTTAACAACATAATGCCCTTTTAAAATTCACCAGCAATCAAGTTCTCTCTCGTCTCTCCTTCTCTTTCTTTTTCTTTTTCACTGTCAATTTTTGGAGTGGGGCTCAATGATGTACTCAGCATTGATTGGGTGAGAAAGGGTGTAAATATAATGACATTAATTGAAGTTGCAAATTTAATCTTTCACCCCTTCAAGATACATCCTGCGAGGAGGGGTGCAGAATAAATGAGGACACCTGGATACTCTTGCACGAAGCCCTGAATACCCCATATTACCATTTCTATTACTTTTTTTTTTTCTAATTTCTACAAATTTCAAGTCATAAATCAAATGAAAGAAAGTAAACAGTTCTAACCACCACTCTCTCTGTGCTTGATCAAACTGAAATATATATATCCAAACACTCTGAGTAATGTAGCTTCAGAAAATATATGGTTATGGGGGTTTATCTCCATTTTCAAGTTATAAATACAATAAAATAAAGTTGTCCTGTGCAAACGCTGACCCCATGATATTATTCTACACCTTTGATCAAAATGAAATATACTTATCCAAGTATCCTAGGTGATGTAGTTTTAGAAAATATATGGTTATTAGGGTCAATCTTCAAAATCCTAGAAGTAGTTTGTGAACAAACAGACAAGAATAAGAACTTTATATATAGAAATATACATACACACACACACATATATATTCACTACCAGAAGTACCCATCTCTGATATCAATTGACATTTAAGCATATAAATCCCTACTCTTAGTAGATACTAGACCATTAGTGACCTGTTTCGTCAGTACTTGTTATATATTATTAAATATTTATTGTCACCTTTTGGAAATTCAAATTAGGATGTGACTTGGCGTTTGGGTTTTGAATCTCATATGGATACACTTACTCTGTTTAGCCACACTGATAAAGTCATTAATGCTCGATAGCTTTTGTAACAAAAGTTTCATAAAAATCGGGTCTGTTAATCCTATAGGGCATATATTGGTCCATGTTGTTAGAAAACAAAATTTTACTTTTGATCGCTTTCTTTGATTTTAATATTTAGTCCTAATCAATATTTGATATTTTTTTTTTACTCAGATTTAGAGGAAGTTGGAGGAGAACTTACCCACTCACTGGTATTTACTCTTGCTCACCCCATCGACACCGTTACCAAAATTTCATAAGAGACAAATTAAGAGATTCATGGGAAAATTATGCTTTCATCATTTTTACATGGATCACTACGCCGACTTCAGTTTACATCATCTTTAACCAATCAGACTTCTTTTTTCCCAGTAAAATTACCTTTCCACATTATATTTCAAAACAAACACATTTGATAAAATAAGAAAAATACAATTTTAAACAATAAGAGAAGATTCGCACGAAAATAATGCAGATCACTATGCCGATTTTCAAATACAAAACTAAACAAAAAAAAACACATTTAAAAAAAACTACACATTTTAATGAAGAAAATTTTGATTACTCTTGATTAAACACCATTACATAAATTAAACTCGTTTTTTTAATTGCCTAAACATTATTAACATAAATGAAACTTATGGTTATAATTAAAGTTTATAGACAAAATACTCAGTACTACTACTACCAATAAACCAATACGAAATTGCATTCAGATTACCTTTCTTCATATGTTTTCAGCATCCAAAATTACCTTTGCACATTTGCTTTGAAACTTTAATATTAGAAAAAGTAAATATCGATTCAATAGAGGAATTGGTGATGAGGTTCTTGACATTATTAGGTCTTTTCTTTCTGATCGAAGCTTGCGAGTAACTTTGGACGGCATCTCTTCATTCTCTTTTCCTATCAATGCTGGTGTTCCTCAGGGCTCTATTCTAGGCCCAACACTGTTTATTCTCGATATAAATGATCTTCCAGAGAATATTGGTCAGAAAATTAATATTTATGCTGATGATACCACTCTCTATTCTAGTGTTGCTTTTCGCTCATCTACCTTGGATCAGTCGAAATATGCAGCTGATCAAGAAGTTGACCTGGGTTCAGTTGTGGATTGGGGTACGAAATGGCTTGTTTCATTTAATCCGGTTAAGACTCAGCTCATGTCTTTCAATCGTAGGCGTGTCCTTTTTCTTCCTGAGATTCTCATGGATGGCTCTGCTCTTGAGGAGAAATTTACTCTGAAATTTCTTGATCTTTCTCTCTCATCAAATCTTTGTTGGAGTTCATACATTGGATCCATTGCTCTTTCTGTTTCTCGTAAAGTCGGTTCTCTCTATCGCTCCAATCACTTTCTCACACCTGAGGCTATTCTCTATCTCTACAAATATACAATGGGACGATGTATGGAGTACTGTTGTCATATTTGGGCTGGTGAATCTCTGTCCCATTTGAGGGTTCTTGATAAGGTGCAAAAACGTGTCTGTAATTTGATTGGTCCTACCCTTTCTTCTCTGCATCCTCTTTCTCACAGACGTGATGTTGCTAGTCTCAGTCTTTTCTATAAATACTATTATGGCATGTGTTCTTCAGAATTATGTGATCTATTTCCCGCTTCTTTTGTTCCAGCTCGTTTGACTCGTTGGTCTAGTGGTCTCCATCAATTTTCTGTTTTGATACCTCATTGTAATACAGCTTCCTATTTTAGTAGCTTCTTTCCAAGAACCACAGGCTTGTGGAACTCTCTTCCTGCTGACTGTTTTCCTCTGACCTATAATCTTGTTTTTTTCAAGGCCAATAGGCATCTCCTGTCTTTTCTATAATCATCTTTCGTTCTTGTTAGCTCCCTACATCAAGTGGCTTCATGCCTTGTCTGGAGCGATTTCCATAAAAGAAAAAGAAAAAATTAGTTTTCATTTTTCCATTAGGGTTTTACAATAATATCAACCAACAAGTCAAACGAGCCAGAAAATCCTCTCAACTATCACCTCTCATAAATATAAATAAAATTAAAAAATAGGAATAAATACCTTAATCGGCCCATATCCACACCACTACTCAAGACCAATAATTAATAACTTTCCCAATAATAATTTTTCCAGTCATTAGAGGGTAACACTCCTATTTCACATTATTATTACTCCCATAAGTCCCCACCATTTCTTAGTTATATATCTCCCAAACAGATTCAATCTTGCCGACCCAATCCTTACTTTTATCTCTAAACCAGTCTTAATCAGTATACCACTATTATTACTCCCACAAGCCTTCACTATACCTTAGTTAATAATGTTAAATCCCAAATACAAATCATTAAAGAACCCTGCAGAGTTACTGCTCTTAGACCAATCAACAAACTGCCCGAGTTATATCTTTATCTAAATTCCTTTTGGATTGATTTAAAGTCCTTTAATCCAGGATTTAAACTTGAATTTAATGTGTGTTTTTTAACCTTTTATCTCTTAAATCCATTTTTTCTCTCTATTTTCTTTAGAAGACACATTAGTAACCCTTAAAACAGTAACGGCCAAATGTATACTACTTATAAACATTGACTCACAGGATTTATATAGAAATATTTTTTATTTTTTTATATTTTTAAATTTTTTCCATTTTTAAATCTCTACTGTTGCTTTTCACCACCCCTTTTTTTTCAAACCTTATTAAACCTCTCTTACACTAAATTTAAACAAATATAAATAACAGTCTAAGCCAGGGGCGGGCAACCTCCGGCCCGCGAAGGCTTAGCGTCCGGCTCGCTACCCTGTTATGCTTTATTATTGCAATCCGGCCCGCGGACCTCCCAGTAAAACTCATATCATTTTGTGACATAGACGTAAAAGTAGGTTTCAATTAAGATTTACAGTGAGATAAAAATGTATAAATATCAGCGAGCGATGATGCATGTATATTTCATTTTTCTTTAACTATTAATTTCAATTCCTTGGCCTGAGATAAAAATAGAAAAAGAGAAAGAGAGAGGCTAAGAGGAAACGAGAGACGAGGAAAGGGCATGCAACATAGAACCTATGTGAGGTGTGTCAAAACGACTGCTGGATCAACTTGCTACTTCCCCGTCATTATTTTTTATGGTTCCAAAATGGCTCTTCGTCGGCGCCTTTTATAACATCACATACAGAAGTCTCTTGAGAAAAAATATCAGATTTGTAGTGTGTTCAATGCAATTTTTCTACAATTTATTCATGTAAACAAAATATAGTAATTCTGAGATTTCGTTTTTCACTCCGGCCCGCGATCTCCTTCCAAAAGTCTCATCTGGCCCTCACTCTGAAAAGGTTCCCCGCCCCTGCTCTAAGCAAATAACACGTCTAAACGAGAGTGACATGTGACTTCAAATTTCCGAAACAGATGACAACATAAGTTGAACAGAGCCGGATGGCTAAGTCCTTCTGTGCTTGAAACCGACGGTACTAATGTTGTACTTAGTTTTCTGTACCAAAAACTAAGTAAATATATATATATATATATAAATATAAATATATATATATATATATAAAATAGTGATCTGACGATTTCAATATTTTTCCCGATTACGATACAATTACCAATTCTGTTTTAAATTCCCTGTTCTGATACAAATATTGATTCCGATTTCAAAATTGCCTAATTGCCTACAAAAATAGAATTTCATTTTTGGGGGATGAGGGTAGCGAAGAGTCCTCATCTACTTTTAAATGTAAATATAATTTTCTTTTTAATTTGACAAACTTCTTAATGTTTTCTATTTATATATTGTATCTAAGATTGTGATAAACTCATTGTTAGATTTTCATCAGTGATTTCACTTGTGCCATTTTTTCCTATTTATCGACTCGTGCCATTTTTACCTGTGCTATTTTTACCGTGCCATTTTTCCCGTGAAATTTTAAACTAAATTCGTTATGATCTATAAACTTTAGTTTTACATTTTATCATTAGTATCAGCAATAGCAAATTAAGTTTTAAACAAAATAAAAAAGATTTTAAGAATCGTTTTTGGAATCAAAAATTAGGATAAAATTATTTTGATACCGATACCCCAAATATTTTCGATTTTTTCAATATATATTTATGTTATTGTTATATATTATCATTTCTGTTTGTTTACAGATGTGGAGCCTGAATATTGCCAGTGGGCTTCCAAGCTACATCAAATCACTCAAGGGACAGAACTCTGCTGACAGTAAGCTCCCTTCTCCCGACCCCTCTGTGAAAGATCCCTTACCATCAGAATCCAGCGTCAATAAATTGAGTTCTCTCTTAAAGCCAAACGAACGTGATGTGACAGACTCTTCTGAAGGTATATTAGCAACACCATTAGACATTCTCCAAATATATTCTCTCTCTTTTTAAAAAAATTTTCTTATCTTTCTGTTTTTGCTGGAGATGGGACATCCTATTTATTGAATAAAATTGCTTAAAATTCTATTGAAATTAGATAATTCTTTAATTTCTTGTGATTAAAGCCATTGACACATTGGTTGGTTTATATGTTTTAATTCTAATGTAAATGCATGTATCATTCCAGTTATGTTCGAAGCCACTCCTAATCCAGTCTTATCGTCAGCAGTACTTGACTTAGCAACCCAGGCTCTCCAGGGCTGCGACAGTTGGGTATGCAAGGAAGGTTCATACCGCTCCCTCCAGGTGATATTTGGCACTATACTGGATAGGTAAGTAAAAAAGAAAGCACACAATAAAAATAGACACAGACACCCTCCTAATTTGCTACTCAAATACCTTGAGTTTTTTTACCTCGTTTTTCTTCGGACTATTGTCTTTATCAACGTTAATATTTTCGTTTCCCAAGTATGTTGTTCATTTATGGTGATGTTTTTCCTGTATCTAATAGCTGTTATATTGGCAGTTGGCGAATGTAGAGATCAACATAGTTGCATCTTGTCCTCTTATAGTAAATCTGTGTTGAGTTGTTCTGGTTCTTTCTATCACTTTTTCTGCATTAAAAGTAGCAATCAACGCCGATGTGTTCGAAGGGTCAACACTCTTCCTGATCTTCATTAACGATCTGCCAAATCAAATCCTAAGATCATTTGTTAACATCTATGCAGACAGCACAAATGTCTATAGCAGCACTTTGAAGAGCATTGGTGATCAAGATCTTTCTGATTCTCTCTCTTCAGACCTAGAGCATGTGGTGCATTGTGGAAAAAAGTGGCTTGTTACTTTTAACACCTCTAAAAACCAAGCTTCTCTCCTTTCGCCAACAATGCTCAGATCCCTGTTTTTTTACCTAGTTAAAATGAATGTCTCTCTCCTTGATGAAGCCCTTTGTTGTGATAAGTTCTTAGGACTGACTTTCACTCCAGACATAAAATAAAAACGAACTAGTAATACCTGGTGTGGTATTTTAGCCCTGGTCGAACTAAGCTGGCTTCCTCCAAAGGAGGAGGTTTACAGGCAATATCAAATTAACAAGCAGTTCACAGCCGCATATATATCCCGGTCATGGGAAGATGATATGCAGCGCCTAGCATTCCCAAATGGTCACCCATCTGCTACTGATCAGGTTCCATGTCATTTAACTTTGGTGATCTAACAAGAGCCAGTGTGCCAACGCGATTATGTGATACATCTACACACGGACCACCAGCATCTTACAAAAATATTTGGATTCCTGAACAATTTGAGTACTGTTTTCTTTTTCAAACATTCATTTCAAACATTCATTTCCAAAATAACAGATGCTTTTATTTGATTTTTGTCTTGAAGTGTTTTTAGATATCATCCACCCTGATTTTACGCTCTCACCTCAACATAAGACTCTTCACCTTTGGCCCTTATTTTTGTTCTTTATTTCTATTTTGTTTTACTTTATATAAAATTTTCAAAGTTAAATGTTGCCGATAATATTTACAAATACATTATCGGCTTTCCCTACCCTCTGATGAGAAGAGTTTATCTTTGAAAATCCATGGATTAGGATCTGAGGCTTTTGATGTTTTAATAAATATTGTATCTTTACAATTCTTTATTCTCATCTTTCACCTCTAAAATACATCTACACACACACAAACACACATGTAGACAGATCTAAAATGGATGATGTATATCCAGTGTTGCTAAGGTTATTGGAAAAAATGGTTGGATCATTCTACCGCTTCAGAAAATACATGACTTCAGATGCAATATTAGAGTCAAATCCATCCTAAGATGGAGTTCTGTTGCCACATTCGGAGATGTGCTACACAGAGCACGCTTTCATGCCTTAACAGAGTACAAAATCGACTTTGAAATCTGGTGAGAGGTGATACCTTCTCTTCCTTACAAACTCTTTCTAACAGAAGAGACATTGCTAGTCTATCGTTATTACCATGGAAAATGCTCGACCGAGCTCCAATATTTGGTTCCTCTTTATAAGACATTCTCAGCAAGAACTTGTTTTTCTATAACAGAAAAAGACTTTCCTGTCACCCTCCATCTGCCTAGTGTCAGGCAAAGTTCCATGGACACAGCTTCTTTGCAACTGTTTCCTGATTATGGAACACATTACCGTGAGACTGCTTCCTTGTTAATTACAACTTAGTCTTCTTCAAATCCAATGGCAACAATTTTTTTTTCGTAAACCACCTCATAAGTAATCAAACGTAGTTCATATCATTCATTAATGTTAGAACTCCCATAGTGTTCCTCATCTTTATTCCCAATCATTCCATTTCATTAACCTTTATCTTTGAATGGTTCTTAGCCTTGACCCAATAGTAAATTTTTAAAAAAACAGCCGTAGTTGTAGCAGTAGTCATGTTTGTAAAGTTCTCTTTCTTCCTTTAATAACAGCGGATGTAATAGTTGTTAATAATAACAGCTCACATTCATTTTAGGTTTAATATTTTTTTGATTTATTCCTGAAATTGCTCTTGGCATCATCATACACAATATTAGTCTTCCCACTTCTGAAATATTTCTGTTCAATACTGCAGTTAAAACTTAGGTTAGAGTTTGTTTTTTTTGCCATGTCCTCTATCTCGGCTTTCTGCTGTTTTGCGTCACTTCCTTTAACATGTTAACTTAATTTCTAACCATAACTTTGAGGTAGGAATTCCCTTCCTATGTAATCTAACACATCTCATGTACACTCTTGCTGCATGTCAACATTCTCACAGAATTCAACTCCTCAGCCAAAGCACATAATAACCAAGATTTAGAGACACGCACATGTAGAGAGAGCAACACTGCAGCAATCAGGTGAAAAGTAACAGCATCTAAACCAACTATCTCTGAGGCAAATCATCAGCCAACTAATGTAGGTAGCCCAGAAGCGATTGTATGAGACTATGCTAAGGAAAACACAAACATTTCCACTCAAATATAAATCAACTTTATTCAAAGGGAACACTGGAACATGAAGAGAGTTGTTTGGTAGGCTGGCTTTTGTCGAGAACAGAATGTGGTATCATGGAGTTCCATCTCGCCTGACCGCTTCTAGCAAAGGGCGAGAACAAGATAGTACATCTTATCACAAAATTTACCCAGGAACTGAATGATCTTTCGAACCAACTTTCTGGGCGGGTATTGAATTGTTGCATCTGCACACAGGTTTCCCAATGCCTACACAGTTATATTAGTCCAGACATCACTATGCATGTGCCAAGCCCAATCACAACTCTACATAACGCAATATATTGTGCATACATATAAACAAAATAGATCTGTCATGCAACTGCTACACTAGAAATAGTCTGAGGAAAGAACATGTAAATAATAATCTGCTCATCCCTAAAAATCCAAACAAATTCATATGAATGACAATGTGTCTTTTGCACACTATAGAGTCGATGCTTAGGGCTCAACTGTACGACCAGTTGAGCAGCAAGATAAGTCAGACTGTTGAGCACATCAAAATGCCTGTTTATAATAAGGCTAGAATGTTCCATTATGCTCAGAAGGGAAAGTCCATTCTCTGTGTTCTGATTGGCTGAGATTCATAAGTGGCCATTTTAGTGTATAAATGTTCATTCATTCGAACAAGTATTCTTCTATGAGATGGATGCCAGTTGAGGCCCTTATGCCGGTAAGTGTTAGTTTGATTCTGTACACACGATACCAAGATTTTTCATGATCCACTTACTATAAATAATCAAGATCAACATGAAGATATTATCGGTCATTTCAAACTGTTTTCATAAAATTTTCTCAAAACATTCTTCCGCAAGGAATAAAAGCTGAGGTTGTTCAAACTCAGTTACTTCCCCTGGATTTTCATGTAGAAAATTTTCACCATTCTTACAAAAATTATCACTTAAAATTTAGATTTATTCTTTTAAAATCGGATGTTATAATTATTTGATAAACTTTGTAATAGACAGTACAACCTTAATGTACTTGAAAAAAATGCCACCCATGTAATCGTTAATAAATTCAAAAACCTTTCTGCAATCCAACCATATTTGCTACAAATAAACTACAGTCTCTGCCTGACTTGTCCATCAAGTTTCAGTCATGAATTTGAAAATTTTCAATCAAAAAAAATTATTTGATTGATAAAAACAATAATAAAAGAGAATCATAGAAAACTGATGCAAAATATTTAATATCAAAATTCAAATAAATTCACCATCATTAAATTTCTTGGTGTGTTTATAAAAAAAAAACCTTTTTACAGTTATTTGATGTCTTTTTAAAAGATATATTTGGTTAATTTTTTTCTTATTTCAGTCACGTAAATTATTTAGAGTTGAAAAAACACACACAATGCCAGCTTTCAGTATATTCGTCTTTTTCTGGGCTAGATTATTTTCTTCTTTCTTCTCTTCACCAACAAAAGAAAAGACGTTCATTCTTAGTAGCAGCAATACTCGCCTGAATGCAACTAAGTGGCAGCCCAAAACGACAATAATGTTGCCACACGTTAGCTATGTGGCATCCAAAAAAGATCTCTTCCTCAAATAAAAATGCTACTCCTTTTATTCAGCTCTTTTGGACTGCCAAAATCACCTATTTTGCATAATCACGACCGTAGCCTCGAAATCAAACAGTATCAGGTTTGCTGTTCCTGTGCGCAGCCACTGTTTCCTTGCAGCGGGCGAATACTAGTTGTGGCTGCTTATCCTTTGGTCTCTCTGAACAACCATTACATTTTTTTCAAGTATGTCAACCTTTTTATGTTTATTTAATGCATATTGTAAACAATTCATTATTTAAATGATACTTGGAAGTTGTGGGGTTTATACCTTCCCCTTTGGCGAACGCAATGAATCCGACTGTATTCAAACTTTTGATGTTTGTTTTTATCTTCTAGGTGGCTTCAACAGAAGTTAGAAAAGATGACATCACGTTCCCAATGCCTCAGCTACTTACAGCTCCTACGCGAGAACATCTGGCCGAACGGTAAATTATCCACACAACAACCACCTGAAAAGAGTCCTGCTGAAATCCAGGCGACCAAAGAATTGGCGCATCATTGTCTCAAAGAGTTTTTCCCACGTAAGTTTTGTTAAAAAAAAACAACTATTTGTGTGTCTTTAATTATGACTAAAAGGAGATAACCGGATGTCCACTTTTTCTTGATGAAAAAATGTGGCAAGTGATTAGATGTATAAAAATCAAATGAGATATAAACACGAAAAAATGTGGCAAGTGATTAGATGTATAATAATCAAATGAGATATAAACACGAAAAAATGTGGCAAGTGATTAGATGTATAAAAATCAAATGAGATATAAACACGAAAAAATGTGGCAGGTGATTAGATGTATAAAAATCAAATGAGATATAAACACGAAAAAATGTGGCAAGTGATTAGATGTATAAAAATCAAATGAGATATAAACACGAAAAAATGTGGCAAGTGATTAGATGTATAACAATCAAATGAGATATAAACACAAAAAAATGTGGCAGGTGATTAGATGTATAAAAATCAAATGAGATATAAACACGAAAAAATGTGGCAGGTGATTAGATGTATAAAAATCAAATGAGATATAAACACAAAAAAATGTGGCAGGTGATTAGATGTATAAAAATAAAATGAGATATAAACACGAAAAAATGTGGCAAGTGATTAGATGTATAAAAATCAAATGAGATATAAACACAAAAAAATGTGGCAGGTGATTAGATGTATAAAAATCAAATGAGATATAAACACGAAAAAATGTGGCAAGTGATTAGATGTATAAAAATCAAATGAGATATAAACACGAAAAAATGTGGCAAGTGATTAGATGTATAAAAATCAAATGAGATATAAACACGAAAAAATGTGGCAAGTGATTAGATGTATAAAAATCAAATGAGATATAAACACAAAAAAATGTGGCAGGTGATTAGATGTATAAAAATCAAATGAGATATAAACACAAAAAAATGTGGCAGGTGATTAGATGTATAAAAATCAAATGAGATATAAACACGAAAAAATGTGGCAGGTGATTAGATGTATAAAAATCAAATGAGATATAAACACAAATAAATGTGGCAAGTGATTAGATGTATAAAAATCAAATGAGATATAAACACAAAAAAATGTGGCAGGTGATTAGATGTATAAAAATCAAATGAGATATAAACACAAAAAAATGTGGCAGGTGATTAGATGTATAAAAATCAAATGAGATATAAACACGAAAAAATGTGGCAAGTGATTAGATGTATAAAAATCAAATGAGATATAAACACGAAAAAATGTGGCAAGTGATTAGATGTATAAAAATCAAATGAGATATAAACACAAAAAAATGTGGCAGGTGATTAGATGTATAAAAATCAAATGTGATATAAACACAAAAAAATGTGGCAAGTGATTAGATGTATAAAAATCAAATGAGATATAAACACAAAAAAATGTGGCAGGTGATTAGATGTATAAAAATCAAATGAGATATAAACACAAAAAAATGTGGCAGGTGATTAGATGTATAAAAATCAAATGAGATATAAACACAAAAAAATGTGGCAAGTGATTAGATGTATAAAAATCAAATGAGATATAAACACGAAAAAATGTGGCAAGTGATTAGATGTATAAAAATCAAATGAGATATAAACACGAAAAAATGTGGCAAGTGATTAGATGTATAAAAATCAAATGAGATATAAACACAAAAAAATGTGGCAGGTGATTAGATGTATAAAAATCAAATGAGATATAAACACAAAAAAATGTGGCAGGTGATTAGATGTATAAAAATCAAATGAGATATAAACACAAAAAAATGTGGCAGGTGATTAGATGTATAAAAATCAAATGAGATATAAACACGAAAAAATGTGGCAGGTGATTAGATGTATAAAAATCAAATGAGATATAAACACAAATAAATGTGGCAAGTGATTAGATGTATAAAAATCAAATGAGATATAAACACAAAAAAATGTGGCAGGTGATTAGATGTATAAAAATCAAATGAGATATAAACACGAAAAAATGTGGCAGGTGATTAGATGTATAAAAATCAAATGAGATATAAACACGAAAAAATGTGGCAAGTGATTAGATGTATAAAAATCAAATGAGATATAAACACAAAAAAATGTGGCAAGTGATTAGATATATAAAAATTAAATGAGATATAAACACAAAAAAATGTGGCAGGTGATTAGATGTATAAAAATCAAATGAGATATAAACACGAAAAAATGTGGCAAGTGATTAGATGTATAAAAATCAAATGAGATATAAACACAAAAAAATGTGGCAGGTTATTAGATGTATAAAAATCAAATGAGATATAAACACAAAAAAATGTGGCAGGTGATTAGATGTATAAAAATCAAATGAGATATAAACACGAAAAAATGTGGCAAGTGATTAGATGTATAAAAATCAAATGAGATATAAACACTAAAAAATGTGGCAGGTGATTAGATGTATAAAAATAAAATGAGATATAAACACGAAAAAATGTGGCAGGTGATTAGATGTATAAAAATCAAATGAGATATAAACACAAAAAAAATGTGGCAGGTGATTAGATGTATAAAAATTAAATGAGATATAAACACAAAAAAATGTGGCAGGTGATTAGATGTATAAAAATCAAATGAGATATAAACACAAAAAAATGTGGCAGGTGATTAGATGTATAAAAATCAAATGAGATATAAACACGAAAAAATGTGGCAAGTGATTAGATGTATAAAAATCAAATGAGATATAAACACGAAAAAATGTGGCAAGTGATTAGATGTATAAAAATCAAATAAGATATAAACACAAAAAAATGTGGCAAGTGATTAGATGTATAAAAATCAAATGAGATATAAACACGAAAAAATGTGGCAAGTGATTAGATGTATAAAAATCAAATGAGATATAAACACAAAAAAATGTGGCAGGTGATTAGATGTATAAAAATCAAATGAGATATAAACACGAAAAGATGTGGCAAGTGATTAGATGTATAAAAATCAAATGAGATATAAACACGAAAAAATGTGGCAAGTGATTAGATGTATAAAAATCAAATGAGATATAAACACGAAAAAATGTGGCAAGTGATTAGATGTATAAAAATCAAATGAGATATAAACACAAAAAAATGTGGCAGGTGATTAGATGTATAAAAATCAAATGAGATATAAACACGAAAAAATGTGGCAAGTGATTAGATGTATAAAAATCAAATGAGATATAAACACAAAAAAATGTGGCAGGTGATTAGATGTATAAAAATCAAATGAGATATAAACACAAAAAAATGTGGCAGGTGATTAGATGTATAAAAATCAAATGAGATATAAACACGAAAAAATGTGGCAAGTGATTAGATGTATAAAAATCAAATGAGATATAAACACGAAAAAATGTGGCAAGTGATTAGATGTATAAAAATCAAATGAGATATAAACACGAAAAAATGTGGCAAGTGATTAGATGTATAAAAATCAAATGAGATATAAACACAAAAAAATGTGGCAGGTGATTAGATGTATAAAAATCAAATGAGATATAAACACAAAAAAATGTGGCAGGTGATTAGATGTATAAAAATCAAATGAGATATAAACACGAAAAAATGTGGCAAGTGATTAGATGTATAAAAATCAAATGAGATATAAACACAAAAAAATGTGGCAAGTGATTAGATGTATAAAAATCAAATGAGATATAAACACAAAAAAATGTGGCAGGTGATTAGATGTATAAAAATCAAATGAGATATAAACACGAAAAAATGTGGCAGGTGATTAGATGTATAAAAATCAAATGAGATATAAACACGAAAAAATGTGGCAAGTGATTAGATGTATAAAAATCAAATGAGATATAAACACGAAAAAATGTGGCAAGTGATTAGATGTATAAAAATCAAATGAGATATAAACACGAAAAAATGTGGCAAGTGATTAGATGTATAAAAATCAAATGAGATATAAACACGAAAAAATGTGGCAAGTGATTAGATGTATAAAAATCAAATGAGATATAAACACGAAAAAATGTGGACAGTGATTAGATGTATAAAAATCAAATGAGATATAAACACGAAAAAATGTGGCAAGTGATTAGATGTATAAAAATCAAATGAGATATAAACACAAAAAAATGTGGCAAGTGATTAGATGTATAAAAATCAAATGAGATATAAACACGAAAAAATGTGGCAAGTGATTAGATGTATATAAATCAAATGAGATATAAACACGAAACAATGTGGCAAGTGATTAGATGTATAAAAATCAAATGAGATATAAACACGAAAAAATGTGGCAGGTGATTAGATGTATAAAAATCAAATGAGATATAAACACAAAAAAATGTGGCAAGTGATTAGATGTATAAAAATCAAATGAGATATAAACACAAAAAAATGTGGCAGGTGATTAGATGTATAAAAATCAAATGAGATATAAACACGAAAAAATGTGGCAGGTGATTAGATGTATAAAAATCAAATGAGATATAAACACGAAAAAATGTGGCAAGTGATTAGATGTATAAAAATCAAATGAGATATAAACACGAAAAAATGTGGCAAGTGATTAGATGTATAAAAATAAAATGAGATATAAACACGAAAAAATGTAGCAAGTGATTAGATGTATAAAAATCAAATGAGATATAAACACGAAAAAATGTGGCAAGTGATTAGATGTATAAAAATCAAATGAGATATAAACACAAAAAAATGTGGCAGGTGATTAGATGTATAAAAATCAAATGAGATATAAACACAAAAAAATGTGGCAGGTGATTAGATGTATAAAAATCAAATGAGATATAAACACGAAAAAATGTGGCAAGTGATTAGATGTATAAAAATCAAATGAGATATAAACACGAAAAAATGTGGCAAGTGATTAGATGTATAAAAATCAAATGAGATATAAACACAAAAAAATGTGGCAAGTGATTAGATGTATAAAAATCAAATGAGATATAAACACGAAAAAATGTGGCAAGTGATTAGATGTATAAAAATCAAATGAGATATAAACACAAAAAAATGTGGCAGGTGATTAGATGTATAAAAATCAAATGAGATATAAACACGAAAAAATGTGGCAAGTGATTAGATGTATAAAAATCAAATGAGATATAAACACGAAAAAATGTGGCAAGTGATTAGATGTATAAAAATCAAATGAGATATAAACACGAAAAAATGTGGCAAGTGATTAGATGTATAAAAATCAAATGAGATATAAACACAAAAAAATGTGGCAGGTGATTAGATGTATAAAAATCAAATGAGATATAAACACGAAAAAATGTGGTAAGTGATTAGATGTATAAAAATCAAATGAGATATAAACACAAAAAAATGTGGCAAGTGATTAGATGTATAAAAATCAAATGAGATATAAACACAAAAAAATGTGGCAAGTGATTAGATGTATAAAAATCAAATGAGATATAAACACAAAAAAATGTGGCAAGTGATTAGATGTATAAAAATCAAATGAGATATAAACACAAAAAAATGTGGCAGGTGATTAGATGTATAAAAATCAAATGAGATATAAACACGAAAAAATGTGGCAAGTGATTAGATGTATAAAAATCAAATGAGATATAAACACAAAAAAATGTGGCAGGTGATTAGATGTATAAAAATCAAATGAGATATAAACACAAAAAAATGTGGCAGGTGATTAGATGTATAAAAATCAAATGAGATATAAACACGAAAAAATGTGGCAAGTGATTAGATGTATAAAAATCAAATGAGATATAAACACGAAAAAATGTGGCAAGTGATTAGATGTATAAAAATCAAATGAGATATAAACACGAAAAAATGTGGCAAGTGATTAGATGTATAAAAATCAAATGAGATATAAACACAAAAAAATGTGGCAGGTGATTAGATGTATAAAAATCAAATGAGATATAAACACAAAAAAATGTGGCAGGTGATTAGATGTATAAAAATCAAATGAGATATAAACACGAAAAAATGTGGCAAGTGATTAGATGTATAAAAATCAAATGAGATATAAACACAAAAAAATGTGGCAAGTGATTAGATGTATAAAAATCAAATGAGATATAAACACAAAAAAATGTGGCAGGTGATTAGATGTATAAAAATCAAATGAGATATAAACACGAAAAAATGTGGCAGGTGATTAGATGTATAAAAATCAAATGAGATATAAACACGAAAAAATGTGGCAAGTGATTAGATGTATAAAAATCAAATGAGATATAAACACGAAAAAATGTGGCAAGTGATTAGATGTATAAAAATCAAATGAGATATAAACACGAAAAAATGTGGCAAGTGATTAGATGTATAAAAATCAAATGAGATATAAACACGAAAAAATGTGGCAAGTGATTAGATGTATAAAAATCAAATGAGATATAAACACGAAAAAATGTGGACAGTGATTAGATGTATAAAAATCAAATGAGATATAAACACGAAAAAATGTGGCAAGTGATTAGATGTATAAAAATCAAATGAGATATAAACACGAAAAAATGTGGCAAGTGATTAGATGTATAAAAATCAAATGAGATATAAACACGAAAAAATGTGGCAAGTGATTAGATGTATATAAATCAAATGAGATATAAACACGAAACAATGTGGCAAGTGATTAGATGTATAAAAATCAAATGAGATATAAACACAAAAAAATGTGGCAAGTGATTAGATGTATAAAAATCAAATGAGATATAAACACGAAAAAATGTGGCAGGTGATTAGATGTATAAAAATCAAATGAGATATAAACACAAAAAAATGTGGCAAGTGATTAGATGTATAAAAATCAAATGAGATATAAACACAAAAAAATGTGGCAGGTGATTAGATGTATAAAAATCAAATGAGATATAAACACGAAAAAATGTGGCAGGTGATTAGATGTATAAAAATCAAATGAGATATAAACACGAAAAAATGTGGCAAGTGATTAGATGTATAAAAATCAAATGAGATATAAACACGAAAAAATGTGGCAAGTGATTAGATGTATAAAAATCAAATGAGATATAAACACAAAAAAATGTGGCAGGTGATTAGATGTATAAAAATCAAATGAGATATAAACACGAAAAAATGTGGCAAGTGATTAGATGTATAAAAATAAAATGAGATATAAACACGAAAAAATGTAGCAAGTGATTAGATGTATAAAAATCAAATGAGATATAAACACGAAAAAATGTGGCAAGTGATTAGATGTATAAAAATCAAATGAGATATAAACACAAAAAAATGTGGCAGGTGATTAGATGTATAAAAATCAAATGAGATATAAACACAAAAAAATGTGGCAGGTGATTAGATGTATAAAAATCAAATGAGATATAAACACGAAAAAATGTGGCAAGTGATTAGATGTATAAAAATCAAATGAGATATAAACACGAAAAAATGTGGCAAGTGATTAGATGTATAAAAATCAAATGAGATATAAACACAAAAAAATGTGGCAAGTGATTAGATGTATAAAAATCAAATGAGATATAAACACGAAAAAATGTGGCAAGTGATTAGATGTATAAAAATCAAATGAGATATAAACACAAAAAAATGTGGCAAGTGATTAGATGTATAAAAATCAAATGAGATATAAACACAAAAAAATGTGGCAAGTGATTAGATGTATAAAAATCAAATGAGATATAAACACAAAAAAATGTGGCAAGTGATTAGATGTATAAAAATCAAATGAGATATAAACACAAAAAAATGTGGCAAGTGATTAGATGTATAAAAATCAAATGAGATATAAACACAAAAAAATGTGGCAAGTGATTAGATGTATAAAAATCAAATGAGATATAAACACAAAAAAATGTGGCAAGTGATTAGATGTATAAAAATCAAATGAGATATAAACACAAAAAAATGTGGCAAGTGATTAGATGTATAAAAATCAAATGAGATATAAACACAAAAAAATGTGGCAAGTGATTAGATGTATAAAAATCAAATGAGATATAAACACAAATAAATGTGGCAAGTGATTAGATGTATAAAAATCAAATGAGATATAAACACGAAAAAATGTGGCAAGTGATTAGATGTATAAAAATCAAATGAGATATAAACACAAAAAAATGTGGCAAGTGATTAGATGTATAAAAATCAAATGAGATATAAACACGAAAAAATGTGGCAAGTGATTAGATGTATAAAAATCAAATGAGATATAAACCATAGATTATGCAATCGTCAATATAGATAAAAAAACGAAAACTGCCTGTTTGTTTTTCACGCTTTCTTGATCCAATTCATCCATACCAATTATAAATTGTAATAGCAACAGACTTGGGACTAACATCCTCCCCGTCGTGTTATTGACTCATTTTTAATCTAAACACTTGACCCTGCCTTTACATTCAATTAAAAATAAGGGTAATAATGCTTTTTTTAAACTGCACACAAGAAATAAAATTTCTTTTTTTTTTTTCATCGTCATAATCATTATATTCAGTTTAACATCTATTTTACATGCTGGCATGTGTTGGACAGCTTTTTACCTTCCTAACTAACCTATCTCTGACCAGGTATTTATTTATCCCTCTTTCTCTCAAATCTATCCTAATCACTTTGCCCCATTTTTCTTGGCCTGACCCTGCTAAACTGTTCTACATCCACTAACCCGACCTATTCTTTTAATGATAACAAACCAACGGAATCCCCTGTTCTGTACACATCTCCCTATACTGTCTAGATTTAATCTTCCTCTGAGGTCATCAGATCTAAACCTGCCTTTAAGACTCCAATTAGACATCCATCATATTATTCTCATATAATTTCTCTCCATGCAACACATATCCTCAACCCTCACTGGCCAGCTTTCACTTTCATACATCATCAGACTGTGCACACACATCTGATAGACTCTTCCTTTGGTTGACAGTAGTACCACTCTGCTGGTTAGTAATGGCAGAAAGGTTTCCAACTTACTCCATTTACTCCTAACTCCTACAATCACACTAGCACCAGCTCCAGCTTGTGCTTCAATGATAACAAAACTTCTGAATAACTTTAATAGCCTCATCAAAGTTCTCATCCATCTCCATTGTCTTCCACTTTTTGCACACAAACTGGTTATCATCTCTCAACCTACCTGTAATTCCATTGCATTTCTTGTGTACCCAATGCTTACGACTACCACACAAATTGAGTTGTACCTAACTTCCTTTCCACAAACTGAAAAGGAAAAACGTTTGATAATAGTATTTTTAAAATTTTAAACCGTTAACCTAATATTTAATTTAATGTTGAATATTTAATATAGAATATTTCACTAAATTTATTGTACATTATTTTAACGAAACTTCCTTTAGTTCTGTAAGATTGTTCTCAGAGTTATTTACTTCAGATTATCTCCCCTTTCAAATCTGAAAAAAGGGTATCAGATTTTATTTTTATGTTCATTTTAATATTTGTCATTATTACCCAAATTACAAAATACGGCATTATCCACTTCTAAATCAAACCCCTCTCTCATACACAATTCTAGGCGTTGAAAAAATTTTGCCCCCCCCCATTAAACAACTTTCATTTATTTACTAATTTATTTAATTTGTTATTTTTTAATCCTACGTTATTCACTCATTTTTTTAATTAATATTAGTTGATTTTCTAATTTATTTAATGCTATATTTATTACCCAGTTTGTGTGCAAGAAATGTAAGACGCTGGAAACGGATGAGAATTCAGATATGGAGATAATATATCTGGATCGCGAGTTTATTGAGACTATCCAAAAGTTTTGTTTCCTTGGTGATACCATTGGAGCATACGAAGGAGTAGGCGCCGATGTGATAACAAGAGTTAGAAGTGGATGCAGTAAGTTCAAGAAACATCTGCCATTACTAACCAGCAGAGCGTTACCACTGTCGACCAAATGGAAGAGTCTATCAGACATGTGTACAAAATGTGATGATGTATAGAAGTGAAACCTGGTCAGTGAGGGCTGAGGACATGTGTTGCATGGAGAGAAATGATATGATAGATTATAAGATGAATCTGAAAGACAGGCTTTGGTCTGATGACCTCAGAGGAAGCTTACATCTGGACAGTATAAGGAGATCTGTGCAGAACAGGAGACTTTGTTGGTTTGGTCACATTGAAATAATGTTCTTAGCTTAATAGATATAGAAAAGTTGAGGTAGAAGTGTCAGTTGGCAAGCAAAACAGGGGAGGAAGTGATAAAGATTTGAATGAAAGAGGGATAAATAAAGACCTGGCAAGAGATAGGTAAGTGTGGAAGTCAATTTCCAAAAGCTGTCCAACATATGCCAGCTTGTAAAACATATTAAAATGACGACAACGACGACTACAGAATATGTTCTGCGATGTCTTAACTGTCTTAAAGACCTTCTGTCTGTCACTACATTGTTTAGCTGCCTGATTGATCTGGAAGTCCAGGAACATATAGGAGAGTGGAAAGTGACTAACTAGGGTTTACTTTCGGCAGCCTCATAACTCTTGCTTCCTTTATTTTGCCCTTTAGTTCTCACATTCCATGAGCGATGTTTCTGACAAAAGGGAAAGAATTGCTGTTTTCTGGGTCAGAATCTATCCATATAACACTTATCGTTAGCTAGTTTTTGACCTTGAAGTAGTATTTTTCTTTTTAGCTCCTTACATCAAGTGGCTTCATGACTTGTCTAAAGCGATTTCCATAAAAAAAAAAGAAAGAAAATATCTTATGCTATCTTCTTGAAAACAGTGAGTTGTTCCATATTTTTGACTGTCCATTTCACACACGGCAAGACCATATAGCACTACTGGCAGTAGATCATATGTGTTGATAATCTTATCTTTTATCTGAATACTTGACCATGGTCATTTGTAGCAGAAATCACTTGTTCTAAGTAGTTAAATTCATCAACCTGCGAGTTTCAGTGTTCTATTGGTTTTGTTTGTAGACATGCATTTGGTCTTCGAACAGTTTATTTTAAAACCGATTTGGTCCATTTTTAGTTTTAGGAGCTCAAGAAATACTTGTAGGTCCTCTCTGGAGTCACTAATGGTTGCAATGTCATCAGAATTGATATTTTGTGTCCACCAATCGAAAATTCTCATTTACATTTATTTTCTACTTCAAAAACAATTGTGGCAGTATATATATAGATATAGTGTATATATAGATATAGTGTATAGATATAGTGTATATATAGATATAATGTATATATAGATATAGTGTATATGTAGATATAGTGTATATATAGTGTATATGTAGATATAGTCTATATATACATATATAGATATAGTGTATATGTAGATATAGTCTATATATACATATATAGATATAGTGTATATGTAGATATAGTCTATATATACATATATAGATATAGTGTATATGTAGATATAGTCTATATATACATATATAGATATAGTGTATATATAGATATAGTGTATATATAGTGTATATATAGATATAGTGTATATGTATAATAATAAGCTTGTACTTTCATGTGTACATATGTTACTACCTTCTATACCCATTTAAAAAATGAAATTGTCCGAGCTATTAAGACTATCTAATGTCACTGTTGGTAAAACAAAATTAGATTTTACTCATTTTATAAATGAACTCTTCTAAAATTGAATAAACTGTCATAAATCGAATTTTGTCATCTCATTGATTTAAACAGTTTTTTTAAAATCTACTATTTGGATTCTTTTTATTTTAGTGTAATTTTAATACACACCTGTTGCAATTTTACATAAATAAATTTAAAAAACTGACATTTTATTTATTTAAAGAATATTGAGCTAGCCATTAATTTTACAACAAGAAGAAAGAAAATATTTATTTTTGAAAAGATTTGACTAGTTACAATAAATAAATAAATTAAAAGATAAGTTTTATTTATTTACAAACTATTTAGCTGACAATTATTATTGCAGTAAGAAGAAAGAGAATATTTTAAAAGATTTAAACTATTACAATTTTAAATAAATAAATAAAGAGACATATTATGCTGTCCGGGGTGCGTTTTTTTTGTAGAAAACGTGCAACCCTCGAACAGCTAGTATAAACTCCTATCGACAAACAAAACTCTGAGGCATTGTATATTTTAGACACAGGTTTATTGTTCGTCGATGAAGGTAAAACTGTAAAAGAGAACAAAAATAGTGTTTTAGAAACACGTAAATACAAAATGGAGGCAAGGCAGAAACGAGGAGTTACTAAAACCTAAAGATAGCCGTAAGCTAATAAATTTACAGAATAGAAAATATTAAGAGCATAAACGATAACACTAGGAAGGAGAAATACAATTATGCTAAGAGATAGGCATACAAAGTTAAACGCGGTAAATGGAGATTCGCATGTAATTAAAAAGATAAACAAAGTTCGCCTACATAAAAGAAATACTAACACTATTTAATTCTGTTTTTAGAGAGAAGAAAGGCAATATTTCTTACCAAAGATGCTCAGAAATGTAGAGATATTTAAAGAGGTAGAAAATTCTCCATACGGGTCGGGTGAAAAGGTTGCTAAACAGAACGGGAACAGGGCACTGGAAACTTCTCACTTGGTGTCGGGGCTGGAAGAATCCCTTAAGAAAAAAGGGTCGGCAAATGGAGATAAATGCTAAGGGATTTATTTTATGCTAGACAGAAAACATATCGTTTCATGTAATTAAAGAATATTTAACTGATGCTGACAATTATTTTTATGGAAAAAGAAAGAGTCAATTCTTTTTTAATATTATTAAACCATTTATGTATTATTTCAATTGAAATATTATTAACAGTAAAAAAAAAAAAGATGAAGAAAGCAACCATGGAACTTCTACGAGATTCCACTGGTGGAAGAAGATTTCTTACGTTAGAGTCAGATCTTTTAACATTTCAGAAATCGGAATAAGAGTCTGAGTTGAGCTTTGGGGTATAATAGCATAATGACTGAGAATTGCAACTTCCGGCTAAGAATGTGTTCAGCAGTAAGCGGTGAATTGCAAAAGTAAGTTGCCGCTATATTACGTTCCCGCCAAGGGCTTTGTTAACTATTCTTATATTTTGACTAAAACACATTTTCTTTTGTTTATTAAATTGTTAGATAGAAAGTACAGAATAGTTAACAAAGTCCACCTCCCTGTGTTAAGAATGGATTTCTAAATAATAATGTTATTATTTAGAATTATGTTATTATTTATTATGTTACTATGTTATTATTTATAACGTTATTATTTCGAAAGCCATTTTTTACATGGGGAGGGAGGACTTTGTTAAAAATATTTCCTTTGAGTATTTGTAGAAAAGAAACTATAATAAATACATTTGTACTAAAAATAAAATTCAAATTTTCCAATAAAAGAAATCACTTTTCACAGTTTCTTATGGGTTGACCTAGATTTTTGTATGTGTAAAATACACAGGGAATTGATTTTCACAATTCACCGATGACTGCTGAACACATTCTAGCCAGAAGTGGCAATTCTCGGTCATTATGCCAGCTTTTGAATTACTAACTCCACAGCATGTGAGTAATCCATTTGAATACTACCTACATTCATCAAATGCCACTGCTTCAACAAAAGCCGTTCCAATCAGTTTCATGATCATGTCCTGCCTTGGCAGAGTACAAAATCAACTTTGAAACCTAATTGGGGATGATGTCTTCTCTTTCCAACAGCCCCTTTCTCACAGAAGAGACGTTGCTAGTTACTCTATAGTTATTTTCATGGAAGGTGCTCGACTGAATTCCAATTCACAGTTCCTCCTTGTAAGATATTCACATCAAGAACTCGTTTGGTTACCTCAAGGAAAGAAACACTTTCCTTTCTGCCTCCATGTGCATAGCGTCAGGCAGAATTTCCATGGACAGAGCTTCTTTGCAAGGGCTTACCCTCTGTGAACACATTACTGTGGGACTGCTTCCCTGCAGATTACAACGTAGTCATCTTCAAATCCAATGTAAACAAATACTTATCATCGATGCCCAATAAGTAATCAAACTTACTGCATACCATTGATTGTTCCTCATCATACCATCTCATTAACCCTTATTCTCAAGTAGCTCTTCGTCTTCATAGATGGTGACCCAACAATATAAAAAAGGAAGTATAAAATAGGAGAAAAGTAATTGGTGAGAAGGACACAGGCAAGCTTTCTTTGATGAAACAGCTAAAGCCATCTCTACCCCTAACTTTGATGGATTTAAAAACTTCAAAATGGCAGCCATGTTTTTTCATTTAGATTCACTTTTTATTTATTTTTTGTTTTTGTTTTACTTCAGGAATTTTATATTTTACAATTGGAGAAGAAAATTTAAATCATGGGATTGTTCAACTGCTGGCTGCTATCCAATACAAACAACTGAACCGGTAAGACAAAAACGAAATCTATATTCTCTTTTTAAGGCCAACACTTGGATGTGAAGACAAGCTAACACAAGCTAAGTATGATTGTTGCAAGGTTTTGCATTTTTTGAAAAATAGAGATCAACCAAAAATGAAAAACAGCCTCCTTTTGCATGGATTAACTAATTATTAATTATTCTCTCATGGGGTTAATATTAATATTTACAATGCATACCAAACAGTTTGTTCTGATATTTGTGTTTCATGTATTACCTCAATCCAGCCATCGCACACATATCCGAGGTGATAGTTGAATCCTTAGAAAGTGGAATGGGGTCATAAATGGATGGTAACATTTAATGCCGCAAAGACAAATCTACTCTCCTTCAATAACTACAAGACACATCTTCAACCACCGATTGGCATGGCAAATAATACCCTACCTAAGAGTCCAACGTTCAAACTCTTCGGCCTAACATTTACAGATAACATGAATTGGAACAAATACATTGAAGACATTGCCAAGACTGCTGCAAAGAAGGTGGGATCCCTCTACCAAGCTAGTAAACTTCATTATCCTATATCGCTACAAAGCCACCATCCGCCCATACATGGAGTATTGTTGCCACATCTGGGCCGGTGCATCATCCACTAGTCTCTCCCTCTTAGACAAGGTCCAAAAAAGAGTCTCCAACTTAATAGGTCCCTCACTATTCACCAAGCTCCAGCCCATTGCCACAATGTTGCATCCTTGTGCCTGTTTTACAAGTACTTCAATGGATTGTGCTTCGATGAACTTGCTGCCCTGGTGTCCTCTCAGTGTAAATAGATCAACTCAACAATCAGCTAAGTCCCATCCATTCACTGTAGAGGTCCCCAGATGCCGGAGAGCCTTCTACTCCAATAGCTTCTTTCCATGTGCTGCCGGCCTCTGAAACTCCCTTCCTGCTCCCTGTTTCCCCGACTCTACTGACATGCATAAATTTGTAAACTAATGTAAACAGACATCTCGCTGCACAGCTCACAACTTACTCTCTAATTTTCAGTAGCCCCTTACGTCTACAGTTGCGTCCTGCCTTGTTTGGGGTGAACTATGATAAAAAAAAGACACTAGATTTTTAGATGACATAATGAGTGAGCGTGACTCAGGATGGTAAAGGAGTCAATGCTGAAATTCCTAGCGCACGGCGGGTTTTTAAGCAAATATTCCGTAATTGAAAACCTATATGTGTTATTTAGAACGCTTATTGAACGGAAGGTTCCATTCCTAATTTTACTAGGTATGTGTTGTTGGAATCTACTGTCCAATCTCAATGTTGTCCTACACACGTAGTCAGCACTGCAACCACATTTAAAATGATAAATTACATTATTCTTATGGTGGGGGGTAAAACATCTTTTTGAGAGGACGCCAATAAAGGTTTTGTAGAAAACACAATACGCACATTCGAAGCAAAATAGCAATTTTCAACTGTTGAGCTGATTTGCTTGGCGAATTTCTCACTTACTGTACCTAACCATGGTAAACGAATGTAAATCGGACATTTAGTCACTGTATTCGGTTTTATTTCGGAAAAATTATTTATTTTCCTTTTGATGACTGACCTAATTACATCAGAGGAGGATAGCCATTATTGGACAAAGTATTCATAATAGTTTTTATTTCTTTGTCCAATTTTGACTGTGAACAAATCCTAAGGGCTCTGTGTGTTAAGGTCCAAGTTAAGTTTACCTTTCGTTTATTAGAACAAAATGAATCCAGTGGGTATATATATATATATATATATATATATAATCCTCACAAATACCAATGGTATTTGGCTTGAATTACAACACCAACAAACTATATGACCACCCTCAAAATGATGTTCCAGCATCTAAAACATGACCCCACCATCAACATGATATACAACAAACCACCCATTACTGCAAAATGACCCCCCCCCCCGAACCTACATTCTCTACTAACATCCACCAAAATACACCACACCCTCGCAAAATATTCCAACACATTACCACCAACAACATATTCACACCTCCAGGCACCAACATCCAACTTAAACTTCCACCTCTCATCTGCGATGGTCCCAATGTGGTTTATTTAATATACTGCACCAGATGCACAAAAGGCAACTACGTTGGTGAAACAGGTCCTGAGTTCTGTCTACGTCTTAACAATCATAAACAAACCATAAGAGACAGATCCACACGCTACGCAGTTTACCATGCATTACAATCTCCCAAACCACACCATAGACAACATCAAATGCATCCTCATAGCATCCAATTTTAAGACACAACAACACAGACGAAAATACAAAACTAAACTCATTCTGAGACTCAACGCCCACATCTCACGACTGGATAAAGAATTGGGACCACTCAATGATTATTTATTCTACAAACAAACAAACTGACCAATAACAGTTTCCTACAGGTGATCTAATATGTGTGTGGTTTTCCTTATCAGCATTTTTTCCAATTTTTTCATATTTTCACTTTCTTCATATTCTCATTTCTTTCCTATCTATATACTAATATGATAGCGTGTGTGTTCGTGTGTCACGCTTACATACAAAAGCTCTGTGCATGCATGCCGCCACACCTAGATTTGGAAAAGCATTCAAGTCACCTAATTTTCGTAATATTTTCAAGTATTTCCCTTTGGCGCAACGTTTAGCGACGTAGAATTTTGACGTCGGTTTTTTATGTCGGCCCGACTGGTTTATAGTTCGATCCCAACCAACCTCTAAGATATTTTTTTTCTAAATCGAAAGGGGGGGGGGGAGTAGGGAGGTGACGACCTGGAAGACACATATTAATATGATAGCGTGTGTGTTATTTTGTGTGTCATCTTACATCAAAAGCAACGACCTTCCGAATCTGTGTATGCAACTCATGAATTGGAGCCAAATTTAATTTAATCTAAAGCATTTACAAAGTAATGTATAGGTTAGTAACAAGATAATTAGTATTGAAAACATCATTTCGTGTAATTTACACGGGTCCCGATAGTATAGTATATATTATATTTTATCATTCTCTTCATAGACATTTATCCTCCATTTCATTATACTGCATTTCATTCTCGCTAATTTCACTTAATCCTTGTAAAAGAGTTTTCTCTCTCAGAATGTTATCTTGTGTGTATATATATATATATATATATATATATATATATATATATATATATATAATATTTGTTTTGTTTATTATCTATGTACGTATACGTTTCGTCCTTAATAATCGGGACTCATCAGTATAGAGATATGACTATTCACTACTGGTCATGCGATTCGAAACCCCGGATTACGAGTATTATGCAACTCAAATCCGACGCCTCAACCACTCGGCCAATGTTGAACAGCGAATAAACGGTGATAATTTTAACACTTTATATGGTGGCTTGACGTCAAGAGAGCGTTCTACTTAATGAAAGGAACGATGCATATATAGCTAGCGACGTCATGCTGTGTTAATACTACGCTTACAGTGCCCATCTAGAGGGTTTTCTAGGGGCTACAAATAATATAGTATATATATATATATATATATATATATATATATATATATATACTTGATCTGACATCCCCCCCCCCCCCCCGATTCCATTACCCACACTACCACCGCAAATCAATGCTGGCTAAAATATTTTTACATTAAAAATCCAATTCCCTTTGTTCTCCTCTCCCCCACCTCGAACATTTTAACATTTTATGGCTCTCTATCCACTTCAGTTTTGAAAAATGTCCAAGACACCACTCACGTTGCTTACCCCTTTAAGTGTGAAGATTTAAGAGGAGGTCAGATATATGGATGGACACACACTAGTCATATGTAAATATTTCTTCATCTCATTAGATATACTCTTTTTCGCCTGCTACCAACATCCGTTGCACACACACCTCATGACACTGACAAGGGTCGTAAGAAGCGGTTGATAAATTTTTTTTTTTAATTCTTTTTTTAAAAGGCATTTTGTATTCTTATACGTCAACAAATAAGAAATTTAAAAAATATATAAACATTTATATATTTTTCACATTAATTTTTTATACATAAATATATATATAATATAGTCATTCACAGACATGTGTTTCATCATCACTACGACTCATCAGTGTGGCTAGACCTTTCGAGATAGAAAGTATTTCTCATTCATAAATCACATTCGTTACATTACATTTATTTTTTATTGAAAACAAAACCGTAATTTTCTTTTTGGAATTTCACTTTTAACAAATAAAAAAAATAGAAAAACATTATTAATGAACAAAATAATTATTAATAATATTAAAATTCTCGCAAGCTGTTTTTTAATTTAAAAAACATTTCATTTTACATAATTTATGTGTCTAGAAATTAACCTGTCTCAAAGAATCTCAAGTGAACTGCAATTTTTGAGGAAGCCACAAGAGTGAGGAGTAGCTTCTCCCTCGCCTCTGACCCACTTTTGACTATAACAGAAGAGAGAAAAAGAAGTAAAAACGTATGTTTTACATAATTACATGAAATAAGCACTTGTGCTTGCCACAGTAGCTCAGTGGATTACCGTGCCGAATGTAAACAGATGCTGTCAGTTCGAACCTCAGCCGGAGCATACTTACTTTTTACTCTGATTTTCAGACCGCATCAATCATATTTAATAAGTCGATTAGTTACAGATAATGAAAATGTTTGATTGATCTTTTCTCAATTTGTTTGTTACGTTTTTTTTGGTTTGGGTTTGGGTTTCGTAAATTTTTTTTTATTTATTTATTTTTTCAATTTTATTTTATTATTAAATTTTCATTTGCAGCTTGTATAATTGTAAGGCTTATCATCATCATTCTAATCAGTTTAACATCTGTTTTACCTGTAGCATGTGTTGGATAGATTTTAGAAATTGACTTCCAAACTAATCTATCTCTGGCCAGGTCTTTATTTATTCCTCTTTCTCTCTCAAATCCATCCTTATCACTTCCTCCCATCTTTTCTTTGACGTTCCCCTGCCAACTGATTCTTCTGCCTCAACTATTCTACATCTACTAACCCAAGCACTATTATTCATTCTTTCAATGCGACCAAACCAATGAAGTCTCCTGTTTTGCACACATCTCCCTATACTGTCCAGATTTAATCTTCCTTTGAAGTCACCAGGTGTAAGTCTGTCTTTAGGACTCGCATTACACCTCCATCATATCATTTTCATACCATTTCTCTCCATGCAACACATATCCTCAACTTTTGATTGTCTTACACTTCTTGCACACAAACTGTTTAGCATCCTTCAACCTATCTGCAATTCCACGATACTTCTTGTGTACCCAATGCTTACAAATATCAGAAAAAAAATGAGTTGCTCCCAACTCCCTTTCCACAAACTGAGATTGTGCTAATTAAATAATTCTAATTTATGATGTATCTTAATTTATGATGTATCTTAATTTATGATGTATCTTAATTTATGATGTATCTTAATTTATGATGTATCTTAGTTAATTTATGATGTATCTTAGTTAATTTATGATGTATCTTAGTTAATTTATGATGTACCTTAGTTAATTTATGATGTATCTTAGTTAATTTATGATGTATCTTAGTTAATTTATGATGTACCTTAGTTAATTTATGATGTACCTTAGTTAATTTATGATGTATCTTAGTTAATTTATGATGTACCTTAGTTAATTTATGATGTATCTTAGTTAATTTATGATGTATCTTAGTTAATTTATGATGAATCTTAGTTAATTTATGATGTATCTTTATTAATTTTTCCACAAACAATTGTTGCTATTTAGTATTTACTAGGTGTACCCTACCAGCGTTGCCCAGGAGTCTTTTTACTTTTATTATCATTTCACTTTTTTAAACTATGTTTTTTGTTTTTTTTATCAAATTATTTTTTTTAAATAGAATTTTCAAAGTTAAATTTAATTATTACGGTATCATTTGGTTATTAAATTTTTAATTGAACCAAATTCTTATAAAACTTTAAATAATTTTGTCAAGCTAATGTTGTTTTAACCTCTATAAAAACATTGGATGTAAATAGCTTTCAAAATTTCTAATATTTTAATACACGAGAATTTGCTATGATTTTTAAAGCCAGAAATATCTTTCTATTTGACTGTTTAAATGCTTCCAAATTCCTTTAAAATTTTGAACAGTCGCAAAGTAATTCATTCTTATTTTTCCCAATCATTAACACAAGATTAAAATGGATAACTTGTTTACGAAGAACCCGAAATGCATACTGCTGGATTTAATTTCGTTATTAAATTATTTTTTAAATAGGATTTTATTTTACTCTATCACAGTTTTGATTGCAATAAATAATCAATTAATAGTAAATAAATTTTTAAAAATTCAATTCTCATAGTTGTGAGAAAAACACGCACACACATGAAGTTATCCTATTTTAAAGTATAGAGATGTATTTTGTTTTAATTTGTTATTATTTATATTTGGTGTATAGCCAGTTTTAATGTAAAATAGCTTGTGTTGGTGGTACTTACCCAAAATACGACCCAATCTCTGGCAACTTCGCATCGGCAGCTTTCAGCAGGTTATGTTAGCAGCAAAAACATACCGAAGCAATTAGCCAATCAGCTGTCAGCAGATCACAAATTTCTAAAAAGTCGTGAAATTCATTAAATCAAGAAAACTTTTACAAAACCAAAAATTAATTTCAACACGCTATGTCAACGAATCCAATCTCCCGAAGGAGTCATCGCTTTCTGTCAAGAAAGATATCTTTTAGCAAAAAAAAATGCAAAAAGTGCGACTATATGTGCAAGATGACAGAAAAAAAGACGCTTACGGAGAAGTTTGCATGAAGATGCACTTGTTATTAAGATATGTGTGGGTATGCCTTTCTAAAACTTATATAACAGACTGAAATATTTCATGCAAATCTCTAACAATTTCTTCTTTTTTTTTTCTTTTTAATCTTTACAGGCATCTTATATTTAATCTTGTGGATGGCCTTTTTGTACACATTTTTCCAGAGGTGAAAGACGACTCCTTTCAGCAAACGCTTCTCACAACTTACGTTAAAAACCAAGATGATTCAGCTATCGATTCGCCAAGCCAAGCTGAGGCTCAGTTGAAATGAACTTAACTCACAAAACAACTAAAAGAAATAAAAAAAGACTTTTTATCTTCCGTTGATCGCCATCAGTGTCAATCCCCTGTGGTGTTGTTCATCCCCCTCTCCATTCCTGCCCATGAACCACTGTTTTTTAATTCTCCCACCATACCTGTTTGAAAACTCATCTTCATAATATACCAAAAAAAAAAAAAGGTGCAAAAACAAGTAAGCCTGTTATTGCCAGCATTTCATCAGGATATCACTTGCTGTGATAGAAAAGTGAAAACTGTAAAATGATGAAAAAAAACATCTATATATTGGACAATCAGTTCTGTATAAACAGATCTACTATGTGCGTGCCTGTGTCTGTCGGTATAAGTATATCAGTATGTATGTGTTCAGGGAAAGATTGGAAACCCGAAATAGAACAGGCAGATCACTCCATTGATGTAGATCAGGGATGGCCAACCTTTTGTAGCTCATGTGCCAATTATTTTGGCTTTTAAATTTAGATGCGACACACAAAGTTGTACCCCCCACCCACCCACGCACACACACTTTTAGTTCCATAAAGCATGAAATGTAGACATTTGATATACAGAATGTTTAAAAAAAACCGACATAATTTTAAAAACAACAATCTTGGAAACTACTACGTTTAGCTCAATGAAATTGAACAGTTCTGGTGGTGCGCATCATAAGTTTATCCTGATACAAATTTCATATGTGTACCATCTGTGACATGGCACAAGTCAAGTTAGTAGTTAACCTCTTGCCAAACATGTTGTAACATGTCTCCGCTAGTAGTTAACCTCTTGCCAAACATGTTGTAACATGTCTCCGCTAACATTATTCAGGGCCGAAGTGATTCTCTGTTTGAGTGTATCAATGCTAGCAGAGGGAGGGGGGTTGAAATGTGACTTCATCGCTAAAAATCCGATGTTTGTCGAACACATCTTCAAGTTTCTGCAGCAGTTCAGCACAGAATCCTCGACGTTCTCGATTATTATCTGCTTTTGAAGCCTGAACGAGCTACAGACGGTGCGGTTTAATTTTTAATCGTTTTCTCCTAATACATCAAACCATCATTTGTGGAATGTCGCTTTCCAAATTTGTTCTCTTTACGGACTTTGTTGGGTTTTACAAAAAAATTTTCACAAATTTTCTCGACTTTCCGTTCTGATGTTGCTGATGCTCTACTAGATCTTTTAGGTCTGCATAAGCAGCCTACGTCTTTAAGTATTTGGTATCAAGTCCAAATTTGTTTGCTAGTTAGTGAAGTGTTTCCAAATTTTGCATTGAAGGCACACTGCACAATCTAGAGTGGCTGTGTGCAAGCATGTTCAAGATGCTAAATGACTTCTTTTGGAAAGCGAACGGCTTGGCTCAACCTGAAACAGAACAAAACTAAAACATTCAATATAAAATCTTCATCTCTTTCTATACATTCTGTAAAATTTGAGATTATGTCAATAAGAATTGCCACAATTATTGATCTGCTAAATGATGTCAATTTTTTTTTGGGGGGGGGGGGAGACCATATCTATATATATATATATATATTATATATATATGAGAGAGAGAGAGAGAATATTTTACTGTTATTCAAACCACATCAAATGCAGGGAACAAACTCACACTAATTTCACCAAAAATGTAATTTTTATTTGCAGCATACAATTTTTGGTGAAATTGGTGAGAATTTGTTCCCTGCATTTGATGTGGTTTGAATAACAGTAAAATATTCTCTATTACAGCTCTAGTCCCACACTATTTAGCTATTATAAAACTTTGTGTTATAAAATTTATATTTGAAATACAAAAAATTTAAAAATATATATATATATATATATATATGATAGTGTGAAAATGATTTCAGATCTATACAAGATGGACTTTACTTACTTTATTGACAATTTTTAATTTGAATTGATAATTGGTATTGAATTCAAGAAGCATTGAATTTTTGTTTTCAGAGTTAAAAATGTGCAAAATTTTGGCCATACTTACTAACAGCACACCAAACAATAAAATCAATGGAAATCTTTGCAAAATTCTCTTTTAGCAAAAACTTAAATTACTGTTGTAAATTTTTTTCTATAAATCCATTCATTTTTTTTTTCCATAAGAAGGCATATTTTTTCTGTTATCTCTGGGGTTCAATATAATCATGCAATGTGCCACTGTTGGCCATCCCTGATACAAAGTATATTTCCAGTAAAAGCAGCATGTCCTCCATACTTTTGTCAGGGAAATATTTAAAGTTGACTAAGCAGAAAACAGGGCCAATTTGACAACATACAAAATGGGTACCACAATTTTTTATCTTCAAATTAAAAAATATCAACCTTAACTTACAAAAGTTTAATTTCAAATTAAAAAAAAATTCTGAATTAGAAATTTACAAAAGCAAAATTTCAAATGTAAATGTTATTACTATTTTGCATGTTTTTTTAATTTCAAGTTGAACTTTCAAAATTTGAAGTTTAATTTAATTTTAATTTGAGCTTAAAAAGGTGCAATAAAATTTTAATTTGAAATTCAGCTTTTGTCAATTTGTAATTCAAATTTGCAGTTGACTCAAGGGTAAAAAGGGTGTAAAATGTATTCTTTATGAAAGAAATACTAACATATGTATGCACAATCAGTCGGTTGTTATGTATTTAATGATGTCAGCTGAAGAGATGTTCATATAAACCTAAAATAATTTTAAAAAACTGATAAGTTTCTTGGTCATCAAAGTGGTTGGCTGCAGCCACGGGTAACCCAAAGGTTACCTGTTCCAAATAAAGGAGGGTGCTACTCCTTTTCCATGTGTAAACACAATTTAACTCTAATGAAATTAGTACCAATGAAGTTATAAAGCCCTCGGTTGATTCTAGGTGAGATCGAACCCGGATATTAGTGATCAGAACGTTGCTGCTCTAACCACTCTACCGCGTACACCCCTTTTACTTAAACTATAAATATAATTGAATTTAACAAAATTAAGTAATTGTTAACGTATCTCAATTTTTTAAATAGTGATTTTACTGTTTTACTAAGTTTTATTGAATACAATTATTTATTGCGACAAAAAAAATATTGAGAAAACTATTAGTTTTTAAAATTATGTTAAACTTTTCTGAAAGACTTTAAAAAGAAACTTCATTATGATACTTGGATTATCATGATTTATTTAAATATGTATTTTTGTAAATCAATGCGAAAGAAAATGAATAAAACAAATAAAATAAGACAATAAAATTGAATAAATCTAAATAAATAGGATTGCATTCACTGGCAAATAGATCACTCATAGATTTGATCTGATCTGTGATGGTATTCAACCGGGGTGGGTTGATTCGGTTTCAAATGGATTTGCAGTGTTGAATTCATTAGAGTGTTGTGAGATGTTAGAAGAATCTGCAAAAAATAGTTCCTATGTAAAATCATAAACCTGAGTCTGAAACTCTTGCAGTAACCAAACGGGAGTAAGATAAAACAGCTGGTATTCCCAAATGGTCACCCATCTGGTACTGGTCAGACTCAACATTGCTTAATTTCACTGATCTAACTAGAACTGGCATATTAACATGATTACAACCGTATGTACCTTAATAGGAGGATATATGAACCCATGATCCCTCTGAATAGCTGCTTGTATTCAATTAATTATTTATATTAAATCATATATAATATGTATTCTGTTTCAGCATTAAATCGTCCCAAAAGGTTTGATATGCCATAAAACACACAAACCAAACCGATATTATAACCATTATTGATGAAATCCAAATTTGTTTTTAATAATATCTCTACAATAATTAATTTATGAACATCAGGTGTTTTTTCAGTTACAGCAGAGCCAATAATCTTCTATGTTTCTTCAGCTCTCCTGAACATTCACCCAGTCTAATTATACTAAACCAGTAGTGACAATGGCATATACGTATATTCCCAGTGTCCTAATTTGGTCTTTTTCACTTGTTCCTTTTCATACTTTTTCTCTCCATTTCTTCTTCTGCTGCTTTGTTGTTGAGCAAATCCAACTTTTGTACGGCGCCCACAAAGATCGTCTCAGGATTGTCTGGATTGCATGAAGTCCTCCTCTTTGTCCATAGCAAGATTGCAGGTTTTTCACCCAGAGCAGCAAGACCCAGCTGTTGCATATAAAGTCGGGGAAGGTTTTGGACAGAACACATAAAGGAATGGTAGATTCACATGTGCAGAAGCAACATTACTATCCTCACTTTGCATATAATTTGCAGTTCTGTACTTGACATATCCTTGCTTGCCATACACAGAGGTAGAGACGACCAGAGGATGACAGTTCCTGATCTTGACTCCTCCCGGATTTTCACCAGAGCCTTGTTAACCAGGTAGCTCTGACCCTACCACCCCTACCACATTGAGGAAGGGTTGGACTTTAGACAGCTGACACTTATTTTTTTCTTTTCCTACATGTCTATCGCATTTACGAACACGTCTTTGTGTCACTTATCAAGCATCAGTCTTTCATATTCTACGCCTATACCCCCATTGTCACTGGCTGATGTTCAGAACAGATGAAGAAAGATTATAGGTTATTTGGCCCATCCATATAAAAGTCTGATTTTCATAAATAAATGCTTGAAGGGATGAGGTGTGGCTCTACCTTTGATCGGACATCGGAACACTGATTACAGACGGACACCAATATTGTTGTTAATAACAATAATAATGATTCTGTTCGATTATGCACTAGTAATGTTAGGAAATACCCCCCCCCCTCCGTGAGTTCTGTGTAAAATAGCAACTTGTGCTCAATGTATCGTATACAGAGAATTGGTTACAATAATTATTGTTACAACATTAAATAGCATAAAACAGGTTGATTTGTCATAAAAGAACATATTTATTCCACAAAACACCATAAAAGCTGAAGAGCACAAAATAGAAATAAAATATGTTGACATTTTAAAAGCTGATACAAGGAATAAAAATGGATTCGAATAAATACAAGAGGGAAACATTAAGAATATGGTTGACTTAAAGGAGAGAGAGAGAGCGCGAATACCACATCTCTTTATGTCAAAGTCTGAAATTCAAAAAGGTTAATAAAATTAAGTAATTCATCCCATTGGATGATGATGATTCGACAACTGATATAAACTTATTTTAAAAGATGAAAAACAGAAACATACAACTAATGTAGCATGCAGGTCAGTTGCACTTTAGCGCATGATATTATTGGAATGGCCATCAGGTTCTCAATCGATTGACAGTGTGTTAGACCAAGGGGATATTTCCCAGCTTCCTGGTAACCCAATCTGCCTGTGTGTGTGTGTGTGTGTGTGTGTGTGTGTGTGTGTATATATATATGTAAAGAAGTAAGGCTACCAACATTTGTAAAATCTTTTTTCATTTATTTATTATTTTGTTATTTTATCATTTTATAATAATAAGTTATAAAATGATAAAATAACAAAATAATAAATAAATGAAAAAACATTTTACAAATGTTGGTAGCCTTACTCCTTTACATATATACTTTTCTCTCGTTGGAACTGCACTACCCTCTTTTCTATATATATATATGTGTGTCTGTGTGTGTGTGTGCATATATATATATATATGTGTGTGTGTGTGTGCATATATATATATATATATATATATGTGTGTGTCTGTGTGTTTGCATATATATATATATATATGTGTGTGTCTGTGTGTGTGCATATATATATATATATATATATATGTGTGTGTCTGTGTGTGTGTGTTTGCATATATATATATATATGTGTGTGTGTCTGTGTGTGTGCATATATATATATATATATGTGTGTGTGTGTCTGTGTGTGTGCATATATATATATATATGTGTGTGTGTGTCTGTGTGTGTGCATATATATGTATATATATTGTGTGTATTTAGTCAGCATATTTTCATAACGACAAACGTTATTGAACAACACAAAATGCTTCTGCTTAATAAATTTGTTTTAATTTTTTTCAACTTTTCGGATAGTCCATCGAGTATTTTTGACAAATTGTTGAATGTAAGATCCATAGGTTTTATGTTCCATTCATCAGTATAACTTTAGATTGATTCATTCAATGTCTTCAGACGGGGTAGCAGTCTGGTTTGTGTATATCTGCTAAGTTTTTCGGGAAAAAAATTAACGTTTAACCTTTTTAATTTTTACAATTTTGAATTAATCACGTGCTTTGAACATGATTGTGTCCCGAATACGTCTCATCACCCATGCGTACATTTAAAAAGCCATAAATCGCTGCACCTTTCTACAAACTTAGCAGATATGAACAAACCAAACTAATACCCGACCTGAAGACGATTGGATAAATTAATTGAAAGTACTCGCGAATAATGGAACATAAAACGTAAGGATTCTACATACAACAATTTGACAATACTCGATGGACCATCCAAAGAATCGAAAAAAATCAATAAAAAGACTTATTAAGCAGAATTATTCCATGTTGTTCAATAACGTTTGTCTTAATATAATAATATATATATAAGTTGCTATATTTATGAGAGGAAAGTGCTCAATAT
Organism: Sepiola atlantica; assembly: GCA_963556195.1. Taxonomy (NCBI): domain Eukaryota; kingdom Metazoa; phylum Mollusca; class Cephalopoda; order Sepiida; family Sepiolidae; genus Sepiola; species Sepiola atlantica. Next base: position 11,376,350 of record OY744515.1, read on the forward strand.
CAGTGATAGAGCATATATAAATGTACATTTGAAAAGCATAGATATAATATTGGTCTGATGAATACGCATGCCATTGATGCAATTCTATGTCTACACTCTTCAAACATACACATACACACATATATATATATATATATATATATATATAAATATATATATATATATATATATATATAAATTACTAAATTTTAAAACATAATATTTAAATGGTTATAGTCCCATTTACGAAAACATTGTTTATAGAATGAAGAAAATAAATTTTAACCATTTATATTGTTTTTTGATTGAATAATTTCTAACCTTTTCGATGTTTCATCAAATGTACTAATGCGGATTGTTCATATTACATTAAGACAACGGTTCAGTGTGTATGACCTCCTCAAAGCTACTATTCTATTCAATCAGTTGAATATAATAGCTACTCTGAGAAAGCAATGCAGACTAAAACCTCGATTGGTTGAGTAAATCCATTAATTGTGGAGGTCCCCAGATGCCGGAGAGTTTTCTACTCCAATAGCTTCTTTCCTTCGATCTGCCGGCCTTTGGAACTCCCTTACTGCTCCCTGTTTCAACGGCTGTAGCGACATGCAAAAATTTAAAACTAACGTGAACAAACATCTAGCTACACAGCTCCCAATTTAGGATGATCCCCTAAACTTTCAGCCTAATTCTCAGTAGCTCCTTACATCTAGAGTGGCAACTAGTTTTGTTTGGGGTGAACCAACTTAGTATTGAGCACTTATCGAATGGATATTTACTGATTTATTACCCTGTAATAAGCCTAATTAATCATATGTATATATGCATGCATGCAAGTTGTGTATATTTTGAAAGCAATGGTTTGTTTATACATGTTTTATTAAAAGCCTTGACGAGGTTTATTTTTTTTAATTTAATGATTTTTTTTAATTGTTTCTCTCCAAGATATCTAATGTTCCGGTGAAATGAGTATCGGAATTTTCCAATTTTCTTCCATGCTTTCAATCATCTTTCCAAAGCATAAACATCAAACGTATAATGAAAAATGAATCAAGTAACGTGAAGAATATGCAGGTTTCTCTTTCTTTTTATCTAACGTTTCTATGTATTGTTGTTGTTTTTTTACAACTGTCATTTTAATCGAGTTGAGTTGGTGAAAAAGGAAATTTTATAAAAATGCAGTGAATGGAAAATAAAATTAAAAATCCAAAGGTTGTTTTAAAAAAAGTAAATATTTTAATTAACCTGATCGGAATCCTTCGTTAGAAAAATGTAAGTTCTACAAGTTGAAAAAAAACAAACAATTTATTTAGTCATATAAAAAAAAAAAGGAATTAAATGAATCAAGGTGATATGTTTTTTTTTGTTTTTTTTTCCAACTTAAGAAAAAGAGAAAAATGTCATGCCTTGAACCAGAATAGAAAAATGTACCTTGATCCGGAAGCATATGGCCGGCATTCTATGTGAAAAAAGAAATAAAGTTGTTCCCTGATCCAGTTTTTAAAAGAAGCAACATTGATTGGTTGGTTAGTTAGCACAGTCACAATAATAACTGGCAAGGGTTTTAGAACTTCAAACTTTGAATTTGCTGAGGGAGGAAGTCTTCATTCAATAACCAGGATGATCAGTATTTTGTCCCCTGTAACCAATCAAAGGTAAATGATTTTGTGAAGATTCATCTCTTATGAACTGCTGCCTTGGCCATCGATCTTGTGTGTTGCATTCTGGGAGAATTTGTCTATTTTTGTTTTAATTCCTGTATGTTGCAAGGTATGGAGTTCGCAGGGGAAGGCCAAGGAAAACATGGGAGGAAGTGGTCAAAATGGACCTGCGAGAAAGAGGGATGAATAAAGATGGGTTAGTTTGGAAGTCAGTTTCTTAAAGGCGTCGAACGGATGTTACACCGAATATGATGATTACTAGTGTACCCACAACAACGCAAAAGGTGTAAGTGAGATTAATCGAGCATTTAAGAGTTATTTTCAAATGAAATTAGCCCTCCTCTTGACCTCCGTAAGTGAGAGAGAGTTTTTGTTTGCTGCTATGCTTTCAAAAAGAGAGACAAACCTTCATGTATAAAAATATACTGGTATATCTGTATTGTTAGGTTGTGACAAACAGACAGTCGTGAGGGGTGGAAAGTGCGCAAGTTGCTCTCTTGAATTTGTTAGCCACTTTTTGTTGATCACAATTCGAGCTGGTTAATATGACATTTTTGGACACCGATGCATCCTCAACTGGCACACCCATTCCAGGATTTCACCTATGTACTCAACGTAGCCACACACACCTAAGGTACGTAGCCTCCAGTTGTGTATTGATTACTTAGTGAACGGATGTATCTTCTTCTGGTACGTTTGCAGGTGCCCTTACAGGTGTTTCTGTGTCAACAACCGGATGCTATTTGTCCAGCCAGGTGTTATCTCCAGTGCCCCAGACACAAAAACCTATTTTAAAAGATTTACTGTATATGATCAATTGAACACAATTGGTTATTTTATCCATAAATGGGGGGGGGGGGGGGGGCAGGTTTATATCTTTCCCAACAGTATAAGTCTCTAAATGATCACAATAGATCCAAGTGGATTTGAACCTGCTAAAGGCGATTTTGTAGTCTACGGTGGCATCCATTTAGCCAATCACACAGTCTTGAGAGAAAGAGTGTGAGTAAAAAAGTGAGAATGTAACGTAACATCCAAAATTTCAATGAGCACATTCTCTCATGAAATTCGAACTGTCATTCAGGAAACTACGAAGCGGACGCAGGTGGTGTAATGGATAGAAACACGGGTTATACAATCGGGATGTATGAGTTAATATCCAGTCAAATCCATTGCATTCACTTAGTTATTGGGTTTTTGCATTAAATACCCCCCCCCCCTAAAAAAAAGGTTGATATGCTGTAAAACTGTTAAACCAGAAAGCTAAGCAGGACACGCATAGCCCACATGTCACTGTTTGACCATGATTTATATAGCACATCAAAAATGGTTGCAAGGACTTTAATCTAGGGCTATGAAAGAAAAGGTTTCAAAGTAACAGTTCTCATATCTAAGTGTTCAAATTTGTATGGAATAATACCATTAAATGTTTTTTGTTTTTTTTTCAGTATGATAGGAATCATTCCATTCCACCAAACATTGATTGATTGTTGTTATAATGATAATTCAATTAGTGAGAGTAACAAGAGTACTCCGACTGCAGCTGATAATATTTACTCCCTATTTTATGTAACCAGTCATTCGATAATGAAGAAACAAATACAACACAGCTTTATAAAAAATAAAAGTCTTTCTTTATTTGCTGTATTTGTAACAAAACAAAATAAAGTTGTTTGTTTATTGGGGGGCATCATCAACAACTCTGTCGCTACATCTTAAAATTAAGGTTAGATAAAGCAAGAGTTAACTTCACAGGTTGATAGAAACTGTTTGGTGAATCGCACTGAAGTCATCCTCTCACATCTTTCTCCTGGAGTTTCTCTCTTGTGCACATTCATTCCTTATTTTATGGACAAGGCACACCCACGTTTAGTGCGATCCGGGATGTTCTCTCCTGATGATTCAATTTTTGACTTTGTCTAAAACATTTCACATTCCGACCAGCCTAGTCTGACACAAGGCCATTCGATATCTTATCATTATTTACTCTTAATTCATGGAGTATAACTGTTTCCCAGTGATTAACTACCAGAGACTATCTTTTAATTTTATATATATTTCTATATTTAAAGATATCATTAAATACATGTGTATGTGCATGTGTATATATGTATATATAGTTGTATTAGATGCTATATTTATACAGAGTGCTCAATATCAGTGATAGAGCATATGTAGATCTAGATGTAAAGAGCGTAAGCACAGAATCAACAGTACATGGTGACTGACCATTTCTTGGATTGCGTTCATCAGATCAAATGACTTCTACATGGTGGCAATTACTTTACTGCAGTTTCACAGTATCACTGATCATCAGAAGGGTTTCAGATTGGCATCAATCGAAAAAGGGATTGCTATCCCATGGGAGTTATTTGTATGATGAACACAAAGTGTGAAACTGTCAGTTACTAAATTCCGTTGATTCTATGTGTATGTGCTTCAAACTTATACTGTTTTATATTATATACTTATATTATTAAATTGTGTGTATATATATTTTATATATTTGTTTTAGTATTTACTTCAACAGTGCTCAATACATGAGTAGAGCTTAGTAGTAGTAGTAGTAGTAGTAGTAGTAGTATGACAATTGATAAGCAAGCTATACTTAAATCTTTGTGTTTCGCTCCTTAAGTACTCGTCAGGCTAATTGTTAGTCTGATGAGCTCTTAACCCTTAAATGGTTTATTTTTTATATTGGTTTGAAAAAAGTGAAAAACGTTTCATAGGGGAAATATAAAGTAGTATAAATGATTTTTTGAAAATAATATATATTTATTGAACAAAAATAAATGATGTTGCAAATGTGCAACAAATGGCGTAAAATTTTACATGTATAACAAAACACTAAAATATATGCATCTAAATAATCATAATACACTAGAGAATCATAAAATAAATTTTACTTACCATTATAATGACCAGATTTAAAAGTTTAGGCTCTTGAATTAGGCAGATGACAAACCGATGACACTCACCCGTGACATCAAAGACACTGATTACCTATTTAGTGGGTGTGCTGCTGCAACATCATACTAATACCTACTCACACTTGCCAACAGGCTCGTTGCCGTTTGAAACATTTTTGTTGAATATTATATTAAATAGGCATTTTGTTGAAATGTGTCATATTTGAAACAAAAAGCATTTAAGGATTAAGGAGCAAAACAAACAGTTTTTTCTAGCTTGCTTGCCATAAGTATATTTCATACTATATATATATATATATATATATATATACACGGGGTGTCTCAAAAAAATGTACTCACTCGTAGAATGACGAGAAAACTTTGCTTCATCGCTCCACACAATTTTGTGTGCAAACTCGACATCTTCTGCACATTTTGCCATTCTAAGAGTGAGTACATTTTTTTGAGACACCCTGTATATATATATATTTATTTCGGCTGACAAAAAACGTCACAGTCTATTTAATGAGATGTAAATAATGACATCAAAATAATTGTAATGGACCAGTAAATTGAATTACAAATCTATCATTATTATTTTTATTCTTTGATACAGGGGTTGGACAAAATAAAGGAAACACCTTGAAATTTTAAATAAATCCAGCCTGGTGAAGCGCTCATCGAACAGTTTTTGTTGAAACGGGATTGTTCAGATGATTGTAAAGCTCTGCTGTAATTTTGGGTGCCGTGGTTTTGTGCTCTTTTTTTACAATCCTTACAGACAGCTTCGGCTTTCTTCCAGAATTTTGATTAACGGAGGATATTATCCCTTCTTTTTCATAGGCTGTCATCACCTTTGAGACAGTTTCTCTCGATATGGCCACCATCTCAGCCACTTCCGTTACAGTAGCATCTGCCATACAGGCACCAACAATCTGCCCTCCTTGGAAATCTTATAGATTTGTCATTTAAATTTGTCTTACTATTATACACTATCTGAAATAAAAAATAAATTTAACCAATTAATTCAGAAAAAAAAAAAATTTAACCAATTAATTCAGAAAAAAAATAAATTTAACCAATTAATTCAGAAAAAAAAAAAATTTAACCAATTAATTCAGAAAAAAAAAAAATTTAACCAATTAATTCAGAACAAAAATAAATTCAACCAATTAATTCAGAACAAAAATAAATTCAACCAATTAATTCAGGACAAAAATACATTCAACCAATTAATTCAGGACAAAAATAAATTCAACCAATTAATTCAAAACAAAAATAAATTCAACCAATTAATTCAGGACAAAAATAAATTCAACCAATTAATTCAGGACAAAAATAAATTCAACCAATTAATTCAGAACAAAAATAAATTCAACCAATTAATTCAGAACAAAAATAAATTCAACCAATTAATTCAGGACAAAAATAAATTCAACCAATTAATTCAGGACAAAAATAAATTCAACCAATTAATTCAGGACAAAAATAAATTCAACCAATTAATTCAGAACAAAAATAAATTGAACCAATTAATTCAGAACAAAAATAAATTCAACCAATTAATTCAGGACAAAAATGAATTCAACCAATTAATTCAGGACAAAAATAAATTCAACCAATTAATTCAGAACAAAAATAAATTCAACCAATTAATTCAGAACAAAAATAAATTCAACCAATTAATTCAGAACAAAAATAAATTCAACCAATTAATTCAGAACAAAAATAAATTCAACCAATTAATTCAGAACAAAAATAAATTCAACCAATTAATTCAGAACAAAAATAAATTCAACCAATTAATTCAGGACAAAAATAAATTCAACCAATTAATTCAGGACAAAAATAAATTCAACCAATTAATTCAGAACAAAAATAAATTCAACCAATTAATTCAGGACAAAAATGAATTCAACCAATTAATTCAGAACAAAAATAAATTCAACCAATTAATTCAGGACAAAAATAAATTCAACCAATTAATTCAGAACAAAAATAAATTCAACCAATTAATTCAGAACAAAAATAAATTCAACCAATTAATTCAGGACAAAAATGAATTCAACCAATTAATTCAGGACAAAAATAAATTCAACCAATTAATTCAGAACAAAAATAAATTCAACCAATTAATTCAGAACAAAAATAAATTCAACCAATTAATTCAGAACAAAAATAAATTCAACCAATTAATTCAGAACAAAAATAAATTCAACCAATTAATTCAGAACAAAAATAAATTCAACCAATTAATTCAGAACAAAAATAAATTCAACCAATTAATTCAGGACAAAAATAAATTCAACCAATTAATTCAGGACAAAAATAAATTCAACCAATTAATTCAGAACAAAAATAAATTCAACTAATTAATTCAGAACAAAAATAAATTCAACCAATTAATTCAGGACAAAAATAAATTCAACCAATTAATTCAGAACAAAAATAAATTCAACCAATTAATTCAGAACAAAAATAAATTCAACCAATTAATTCAGAACAAAAATAAATTCAACCAATTAATTCAGAACAAAAATAAATTCAACCAATTAATTCAGAACAAAAATAAATTCAACCAATTAATTCAGAACAAAAATAAATTCAACCAATTAATTCAGGACAAAAATAAATTCAACCAATTAATTCAGGACAAAAATAACCACAATTTAAAAAAATGAAACCAGCATTTAGGTAATTTTTTGCAATTTTTATAGGCGTTTTAAAATTGATACAAAATTTACACGGTGTTTCCATTATTTTGTCCAACCCCTGTAGATGTTTGTTATAATTGTGAACTTAATATGATCCCGGCATCTAAGATGGTTTTGATGTGAAACGTTTACAGAATTGGCTATTTTGTTTTATGACTTGATTCGATCATTTTTTTACATCATTTTTTATGTCATTGTTGACCGGTGTTTCTACATGTACAAACGTATTTGCATATTTGTGTTCAAGAAAGTGTACAGAATGAAGTTTACAAGGATAAGAATTTACAAAGTATGTGTACGGTGCGAGTACGGATAATTTTTTAATTAAAAAAATGTTAGGCTTCGTGGAGATCTTTTCTTGCTAATCTTTTAACCGTTCTTTTTAGTCATTGCCAAGACACTAAACAATACAGGCATGGTCTACATCTAGAGTTGCCACATTCCGCTGATTAAAATTTCAAGATCCTTATAAATCGATAACCTCGCATGATCTTTGTTTTAATGCTTTCGTCAGATCGTAGAGTTATGTCTGAGTAAACATGTCCTCCTTTTATTATTAACTAGCAGGGCTACCCGGCGTTGCCCGAGGCAAAAGTGTAACATCTTCCTATTAAAACTTCTATCTCTCCCTTCCTTATCCCCCCTCTTCCCACCCCTCTTTCTTCTCAGCCCAGCCCATTCCTCTCTCTCTCGACATACATGCACACGCTTTTATAGATTCCTCAAGGAATAAGTCGGCATAAGGGAAGTAACTCATTGATTAAAAAAGCAGATTTACTTCCCTTTAGTTAGTACATAAACTGGCTGAAAAATCGACCTTCCCTGACGAAATCTGCGCCAGTTTAGGATCAAAGAATAAATAATTTTTTCTTAATTTTAGATATTATTCCACCGGGGCAACACCAATCAAGAAAATACCAACTTTGTGGGTACATGTTTTGTCGTTTTTTACTTTTAGCCGGACATACATACATGCATACACACTGACAACTGCCCTTTTATATAATAGAAGAAGATATCCTTATAATAAATTTGCTTGTCTCTCCCTTAGCATGATTATAATGCTGTCAATATGCATGCACATATTGATGTAATCAATCCAAAATCTATATAGTAGTTTTCTTTGTATATGTAAACAAAAGGTAGGTGTTTTTAAGTTCATTTGATTACAAAACTTTTCGCTAAGAAATTTCTTAATCAAATTTTATTCACCAAAAATGTGTAAAAGCAAAAGCTAAAAATGAATATTTTGTACTTTTACTATAAAATTAAATTATCATCTAAAATACATTTCATAGGATTTGAACCTCTTTCAAAAAATGTAATTTTAATGAAGAAAGCAACCATGGAATTTCCATGGGGTCTCACTAGTTATTATTATTATTATTTATTATTATTATTATTTATTTACTCACTAGGAGTTTTCGCACACATCATTATCAATGATTGCTCACTGGTGGTGTTCCTGAAGTCTGAATTACAAGTCTCCCCAGATTTCCAGAATTCTCCACCTCTTTCGATAACCATTTCATATCATATTGCATTATCACAACAGTCGTTTACCATTGATTTCTTGCCGTAATGACAGTGTAGGCCTGGATGGCGCTTGTCTTCTTCAGTCTTTCTATCCTCCTGTTTCATGGCTATTTCATGTGGTACTAACTGAGGTCGGTGCCACCATTATATTTATTTGTTCATTTTTTTTTAGCATGGGCGGGTATTATTATTATTATTATTATTATTACATAATCGTAATATTTTATGGACGTTATTGATGTAGAAAGCACGATAGAATTTCCACAGTGTTCCGCTATTTATTATTATTATAACTTGCTATTCTCGCACTAGCTGTTTACCATTGTCTTCTCCTTGATAACAGCAAGTGATTCTGTCTGGAATTTGAGTATCAATAAGCCTCCTCAGGATTCTAGTACTATCCACATCCTTCGATCAAAATCTGGACGGTGCTATCCTTCCTCGGTCTTGCAATCCTCTTAGATCCTCCAGTGCCAATTCTCTTGTAACTCATTTATATTTGCTGATTATTTGTTGTATATGAAACCATCCATATTGTGTAGTGTTATTGATAAGATAAAACTCAAAGGCACAAAAGGGCCATTATGTTATGGAGGAGAGAGGATGCAATGGAACAGATATAGGCAAGGTTACTAGGGTGTTACCACTCTGGGGGGGGGGGTCATATCAACTCCAGAAAGGGCCAATTGAGAGGAACTAGAACAGACCCAACTGACTTTAAGATTGAACGACTGCTTGTTTACTCTTGTTGGATCGGCCTAGTTCAGTAGCGTTAATGTCAATGTATGGAAGTGTGAGAGACAAATTTATTAAGCTGCGGTTGTGTTCACTGCCCCCCCCCCCCCCGATGATAATGGCCGCCCACGTCAGTCAAAGTGTACAGTAGCTATCCCAAACAAGGGGTTGTAGAGAGACATCCAGGACAACGGAGTGAACAGTGTCTAGTTATGCAAATGATTGATTTTGCTGACAAATCAATGGCATGTTGGGATCGATACAAGCAGACATATTTTTCCTATTCAGTAAGTTTTAGTTAGTTTTCCTTGTAAGTTCACTTCCCTTTGTTGAAAGCGTTTGTTTAAAACAGTGTTTGTTGAAGGTGGTGTTTGTTGAAGACAGTGTTTGTTGAAGGTGGTGTTTGTTGAAGACAGTGTTTGTTGAAGGTGGTGTTTGTTGAAGACTTGTAGTCTTTGGTCTGTTCATCTGTCACTGTTTAAGTTATTGAAAGGTAGATAAACCCTTAGCTTTCTGTAGGTCCCTATTCACTGGTATAAACAATATCCTGATCCAGTTTTATTTTTTACATAAACTTATACAAACTTTAGGAAATATTTGTCACAAAAATGTTTTCCCTGTGAAAAGACAGTTCGTATGTGACCCATGTGATGCATGTTTGAGACTGCTAATTGATGGAAATCCGAAGTGTTTGTAAATAAAATGGCTACATCTTTATGACAACCATTTTTCTCTGCTATTTGCTAATTGTAAACCTTTTACTCGTAGCATAGTTGGTTGTTGTCTGCCTTCTGTGAAACTGAAAAATTTAATTTTGTGATAAAGGTGATTGGGTTTTAAGTTGCTAGGACTTTGACTTGCAATTATTTTCAATGTTTTACTAGAAACTAACTTTCTGTACATTCAGAAAAAGGGGTCATGACTGAATAATAAGGATATTTTATATGCATATTTTTATGGTATTCCCCCCCCCCCAAAAAAAAATAAATAAAAATAAAAAACATGTGAAAATAGCATTCCACAAAAAAACAGGGGTCACAAGTATAAAATTAAAATATTTCAAATTTCTTGTTTTTAGTGATTAACGTGTTGAACTCTTTTCTCTAACACAAAGGCCACCGTTTTTGTATGTTGTAGTTTTTTTTAGTAAATACGAACTCGGAATATAAAGGGAAAGAAGTGAAGTGATATTTCACAAATCCAGATTTTCTTTTCCAATTATTTTTTTATTATTTTATGCAAAATGCAGTTTTACAATTTATCGCCAACAATTCATCCAAGTAAATCATCTGTAAAAGCGTTTCATTGTTGTTTTTTATTGTTTTTTTCGTGTTATCCCCACCCCCTTGGGATTCTGGGTATTGTGACTCTCTTTTGAGAAAATTCACAGTGATTTCAGCTTTATTTGCATTCGGTCATTCGCATTATTCACTGTTTTTAATTTCAAAGTATTTTGAAAAACTCGTATACAGTTATCGACATCTGTTGTCAATAATTACAAATCAATCATTTGCAACATTTGTTTCATCATTAAATGACCCAAAAAGTGTTACTATGCCGTAAAACAGACAAACGAAACTATCTATTAAAAAAAAAATTGCTTTAATTTTTCTTTTAATGAAATTTACGAATATACAAAATTTGCTTTAATTTTTAGTTATTTATTACTTTTTATTTTATTTCATCCCAGTATCCTATTGTATATTCTGTGAGATTTTGTATATATATATATATATATATATATATATATATAATGTATTTATGTAATTGTTTTAATAGGTTATGATAGCGTTTTCTTTTTGTTGCTTTTCTATTTTTAACTTCCTAAGGATAAAGATTACTTTTATGTACATATAAAATGAATAAAAATATATATATATACATAAAAAAACGTCCTATAAAGTTAAGGGCGACTAAAAATGCAATCTTCTGCATTAATCTTTATCACTTAGGAAGTGAAAAATAGAAAAGCAACAAACTAAAAAAACACGCTACCATCACCTCCAAAAACAATTACATAAATACATCAAATGTTTAGGTGATAAAAATTGTACATATTTCCGAGCAAGGCGTCATGGTCCGGAGGTAAAACTCCAGACTATAGACATTGATATCGAAGGTTCAACTCTTGTCCAAATTAGCCATGCTGATGACGGCTTATAGCCAGAAACATGTGTCCATGGATTACTTTTATGTACGTATAAGAATATATATATATGTATAGGTAGAAGGATGAAAAGGAATTAGAAAAGCGACGGGGGCAGATTTTTTCTCAATTCAGTTGCTCAATGCAACGTATATTCCGCAAAAAAGCAATTTATTCAACTCTTTCCTAAAAGTTCGCTTTTAGTTCTCCACTTTATATATATATATATATATACAGGGTGGGCAAAAATAAGGGTCCTATTTTTAAAAATTCATAACTTTTTTATTTATTGATTTTTTTAAATTTTTTTTTTTTAGAATAAGTAAAGGACCCCTTCCGAAGCAAGCATGAGCCGTATTAGCCCTAAGGAACATACCCTCATTTAGAAAACATTATTTTTGCTTAAAAAACTCAAAACAGTGTAAAAAACAATACTTTAGTTTTTGTAAGTTTTAAGAAGTGTTTTTCGGCTAAAATTTGTTTTGTTTATTTCAAAAAATCTCGGAAGGGTCAGTCTACACACACATAAAGTTTGGTGAGTTTAACTTTTATTTTGTGGAAGTTATTCAAATTCAAGTTATTCAAATTTAAAGATAGGACCCTTATTTTGGCCCACCCTGTATATATATAAATATATAATTTTCAAGAAGAAGCTTTTAGCAGTCATTCATACACAAAAAATACAAATATATATTCAACATTAATAGTACAATGCAAGCAAAAAAGAACAATTTATTTAGGCCACCCACAAGAAACTCTACCACAGAAACAGGCATCACTGCTAACAATACAAAATCATTTACTCTTCCATATTCCATATTCCATATTCCATATTCCTAGTGACAACAGTACTATCCTAACACTAAACATATTTGAATTAAATAAATTATGGATTTTAAATCCGACAATATATTTTTAGAGTTAACGTAGCTTTTTAAAGGATATTCGTGTTTTGTTTAGAGAAATTCCGTTTATAAACGAATAATTATTATCTATGGGGTACTAGCGGGGCTACCCGGCGTTGCTTGGGGTCATAAAAACATATAATTGAAGAAAAATCGCGTGTGTAACATCTTTATATTCGAACTTCTATTTCTCTCCCTCTCTCTATAGCCGTCTTTTTATCTTTCTACTTTTCTCTTCCCTGGTCGCCCCATTTCACCGCTACTTTCTAATTGTGCCTTTTGCGAAAGCTATTTCTTCCCCACCATTTCATCCTACGTTTCCCAGGGCAATAGTATGACATATTTCTATGAAAGTACCACCTCTGTCTGCGGATTCTATATAGGTACTTATCCCCGCCCCGGTGTTCATACTATATACGTATCTATCGCCGCCCCAGTGCACATACTATATACATACCTATCGCAACCCCGGTGCAGATACTATATAAGTACCTATCGCCGCCTGGGTGCAGATGCTATATAAATAGCTATTGCCGCCCTGGGTGCAGATACTATATAAGTACCTATCGCCGCCCCGGTGTGAATGCTAAATACGTATCTATCGCAGCTCAGGTGCGAATGCTAAATACGTACCTATTGCGGCCCCAGTGCGAATGCTAAATACGTACCTATTGCCGCCCTGGTGTGCATACTGATTAAGTAACTATCGCTGCCCCAATGCGAATACTAAATATGTACGTATCGCCGCCTTGGTGCGAATTCTAAATACGTACCTATCGCCGCCCATTGCGAATGCTAAATATGTACCTTTCGCTGCCCCGGAGCACATGCTAAATACATACATATCACCGGCCCGTTGCGCATGCTATATACATACTTATTGGAATGTAGAAAAATCTACAAAGAGAAAAATGCGACTTAGATATGATTTGAAACTGCGCTTAAGAATAACTAGCGTCATCTTCACTACTGAGAATCTTATATTTAGTTGAAGTTCTGAGCTTTCGTTTACTCTATCTCCTTGTATTGCATCTACAATGTATATCGTGACTTCAATGATTTCAGAATGGCCACAAATAAATTCTTCAGAATTGTCTGATTTCCTGCTTCCTTTGTTCCAGCTCGTTTGATTCGTTGGTTTAGTGGTCTTCATCAAATCGCTGTTGTAGTACCTCGTTATAATACATTTTCCTATTTCAGTAGCTCTTTTCCAAAAACTGCAGGCTGATTGTTTTCCTCCTACCTATAGCCTTGGTCTTTTCAAGACTATGGTCAATAGGCATCTACTGTCTTTTTGTTAATCATCTTTTTTCTTTCTTTTTTTAGCTTATTACATCAAATGGCTTCATGCTGTGTCTGGAGCGTCTTCCATAAAAAAAAATGTTAATGGGGAAGTTAAGTACGAATATACCTAACTATATATATATATATATATATATATATATATATATATATAACAATAATAAATATTTAAAATGGTCTTATCTTACAAGTGGAATTCTTGTTTTATACTTCACCAACAACATCTTGATAAGCAACTCACTGATAATGTATGACATTTGTACATGCTTAAGTGGAAACGACATCAGCCCTAGTTAGATAGGAACAGTGGAGGTCTTGGACTGCCAAAAGTGTTCAAGTTGGTAAAGGATAGGCATCCAGCCGTAAAATTGCCTTAAATACAATGTCTAGTCGAAATACAACAGGAAAAAAGAAAGGCAGTGCCAGTAGCACTAATGCTGCTGGTAATGTCTTGGCCTTCGTAGATCCCAGAATGCGTGGATCTTCAGGGCCTATGGATTCCATCAAGCCTTGCCAAAGACAGGAGTGGAGAGGAAGACTTAGATTTCGAGACTAGACAATCAGGCCCCACCCTCATCAGAGGATTAATTGTGGCCTGATTCAACAAATAAACCGGTTGATGATGATGATGATGATGATGATGATGATGATATCTTAACACTTTACTGTAGTTTAATTGTAAATCTGATCGTTAGAAGTGCATTTTTATCCCACATGTCTGTATACATGCGAGATCAAACAAGCCAGAATCGAATTTCAGCATTAAATTTGTATAAACTGTTACTTTCTCCCAATGGGCTGAACTAACATAGACAATTGACAAAGTGAAAAATAAGACTTGATTTTTACCGCGAATTGTAGGAGACGAGTTATTTGTACAAATTCAACTTCCATTCGACCGTGGCCTAATAAGGCCAAGCAACATCTGCAAAAGATGGTCCCATTTTTCTCTTTATGCGTTTCCTATGTTTGTCCAGCCCAGTGAGAGAAAGTAAACGTTTGTTTGAAGGGCATTACCCATGCAAACACGTGTGTCAACAACAAAAAAAGCACCGTGGCAAATAAGATATATGTATGTGTGTGTGAGAAATGTATGTTTTAAGGATAAATATCGAATAAGGATAAAAGGGAAAAAAGTAATAATCAAAGACAAACTACATAGAATCAAAACAGTCAACACAGTTTAATGCTGATTTTTATATTTCGTTTAATTTACAAAACTTTGTCAAGATAGTATTTAATTAAACAGCATGTTTAATACAATGTATTGCTGCTCTTTGTTATATACACACATATATACACATATATATTTATACATATATATACATATACACATATACAGGGTGGGCAAAAATAAGAGTCCTATTTTTAAAAATTCATAACTTTTTTATTTATTGATTTTTTTAAAAAATTTTTTTAGAATAAGTAAAGGACCCCTTCCGAAGCAAGCATGAGCCGTATTAGCCCTAAGGAACGTACCCTCATTTAGAAAACATTATTTTTGCTTAAAAAACTCAAAACAGTGTAAAAAACAATACTTTAGTTTTTGTAAGTTTTAAGAAGTGTTTTTCGGCTAAAATTTGTTTTGTTTATTTCAAAAAATCTCGGAAGGGTCAGTCTACACACACATAAAGTTTGGTGAGTTTAACTTTTATTTTGTGGAAGTTATTCAAATTCAAGTTATTCAAACTTAAAGATAGGACCCTTATTTTGGCCCACCCTGTATATAGATACATATACTAGCTCTTTGTCTATAATATATATATATATATATATATATATATATATATATATCCAAAGCCTTATAACCACACAAGCTACAACCTATAATAATTATATACTCTAAAATATCTAATTACTAGCTGGCCCAGTGTCCCGACGTTACCCAGGAAAATAAGAAACTAATGAAATTCATCTTTAAACAGCATATTTTTAATTATTATTATTACTTTTACATTTCTATAATATAAATATATATATATACACATATATATATATACACATAAATGCACGCATACACATATATAAACACACACGCGTGCACACACACACACACATACACACATATATATATTCATATATATATATATATATATATATGAATATATACATAAACACACACACACACATATATATATATATATATATATATATATATATCCAAAGCTTTATAACCACACAAGCTACAGCCTATCTAATAATTATATACTCTAAAATATCTAATTACTAGCTGGCCCAGTGTCCCGACGTTACCCAGGAAAATAAGAAACTAATGAAATTCATCTTTAAACAGCGTATTTTTAATTATTATTATTACTTTTCTATAATAGTAAAAATCAAGCCACCCTTACGTTTTGCAACATAACAGGAAAACATCAACAACAGCAATAAGCAATACTTACAAGTGTTTTTCTTAATCAGTTTTCAACAGATTTCATGTGCGTATATATATCATCATCTAAGAAAAATTTGTCATCAAGACGTCGACAAAATAGGAAGTAATTACTGTCGTAAAGTAAACAGTAAATACTCGGAGGCAACTATTATGTACTGCTAAATCTGTAAGAGTCAATACAACCTCGAACGACTCTGTTGATGAAAAAGTTACCCAAATTGTAATGAAATGTGAATAAATATTAAGCGAATTCTGATGTTGTCCTAAAACGCTGAAATATGATTTATGGAAGCACCTAACGGAAACAAAAGCAGTAATTTTTTTTATCAGTTTATCGTATCTAAAGTGTATGCGATGTGTGTGATAAATCTTTATAAAGATAAATAATGTGAAAATGCGACTATTAAACAATTGTGGAGTAAGCTAAATAATTAGTCGGGAACCGTTTAAAAGATTGTTACGACAATGTGCACTCATAATGTTAGAAACCGGTGAAGCAAAAGAATTTTATATCTTACTAAATAAAATCCTCTGGTGTAATGGGTGGATGGCACAGTACATGTTAATGAGAGGGGTAAACTCCCTGCCATCTTTCTCTTAATGAGATGAAAGAACTAAAGTAGTCATCTGGACCAAATAGTGAAATCGATTAACGGGATCGAAAATGATTTTTTTTTTTCATGACATAGAAGGATTTATTGGGAATATATGTTTAACGAAACAGAATCGTTTTCATGTAGCTTTTGTTTATGAAGCTATACCGGTCAATCAAATAAGGGACAATCTCACTTTACTTTATATATAAGAAGATATGAGCATTAAGACAAAAATCATTATTATATATTATAATGACATTTATCGATACTTATTTAATCGACATGTCGTCTGTTTAGGTGTGTTAAAGGCATACAATCATATTGCATACCTTCAGGGACCATGGATTGTTTAAGTACTTTTTTGTTGATGTCAGATATTTGCCGATCACATTGTAAGCTACGATAATCACAACACTTCACATAGTTGAGTAGTTTTCTGTCTTTCTTTGTTTTGTTTCTTTGCTGTTTTTTTTTTAACTTTTAAAAATGTCGACTCTTTGTTCAATGTTTTTTTAAAATAAAATATTATTTTTTTTAAAACAATGTACACTTTTTGTTTGTTTTATTGTTTATTTTAAACAAATTAAAATTATTTGTTTTTTATTTTTTTTACTCAGAAAACCTTTTTTGTCAACTTATAAGGATGAAACGATTCATGGTTTCTGAAGAAATGATTTTTCTTTCTTCATTCGAGAATAGATTTCGGAGGGGTGGGGGGGGGATTGGCCTAATGGATGCGGTCGTAAATTATGAAATGAACTATGCCGATTTAAAATTCGATCAGATCTATTGTGGAATTTCCATTTATCCATTTATGGGCATACTCCAAAGAGATTCACCACGTGATTGAGAACAGAACTTCACTCAGGGGTCGATTGTGCTGTTACGTCATCACATCTATGCTTTAGAAGGTTATACTGAAGTATTTGCTAAAGGTATCTTAAGGTCTGGAGATTTTGCAAGGAGGTACTGCCGTCCTCCCACATACGTACATGTAGAATTTATACACTAATAATCTTGGGAAATGAATCCACAAAGACTGTTGGACATTCGTGACTGAAACTTGGTGGACAAGTCAGGGTTAGACTGAAATTTATGGTTGGATTGTGAATTTTATTAACAATTCCATGGACGGCATTTTTATTGGGGGGGGGGGGTCATTCTGTATGAAAGAAAAATTAATTAAATACTATCTGAGTTTAACGATCGTTTCTAGGGTGAAAACATATTGACAAATGAAAAGCTTAGAAAACATATTGACAAATGAAAAGCTTAGAAAACATATTGACAAATGAAAAGCTTAGAAAACATATTGACAAATGAAAAGCTTAGAAAACATATTGACAAATGAAAAGCTTAGAAAACATATTGACAAATGAAAAGCTTAGAAAACATATTGACAAATGAAAAGCTTAGAAAACATATTGACAAATGAAAAGCTTAGAAAACATATTGACAAATGAAAAGCTTAGAAAAAATAATTTAAAATAATTTTAATAGAATTTTTTTTCTTTTCTTTTATTTTTGATTGCAATATTGCAATCAATGAAAAAACAACAGAATCTCTTCTCATACCTCTGCGATTGTGATTAGGATAGTTAAGAAATCAGAGAACTGGGTCAAACCTCATCAAGTATATTATGTTAACGTAAGAGATGTTCGAGAAGGCATAATAAATTATAGTAATTATCGGGCTCTTAATTGATCTTACACATAAACAAGAGATAAACACAAAAAAAAACTTACTTATAAAAATATAACAGGATTTATTTTTGCCTATAAGTAATACACCAAAATGTGAACACATGTCAAAGCTTCCTTATATTTGCAAGAAAGGAAAGAACGACTTATCAGATATGCGTAGAGGCATGTTGAACATCACTGATATGAATGTAGCAACGACTGACTGCATGTTGTCTCGAAGGCACCCCGTCACGTGATTTGAAACTCAATGCATTAGGAAAAAAACAACCTCAGCAACAAAAAAATTATATGATTTAATTGAAAGTCGAAAGAAACAAAAATAATTTTTTAATTCATACAAAATTTTAAAACTTTTGTAAATTTTAACCTTATTTTCTTTGTTTCAATTCACATTTATTTGGCCAACTCTGTTGAAATGATACAGACATATACAGTATGTTGCAGCAAAATCCGACACTTGATAAATAGTAAACGAAATACCAGGAAGTGCTTAAGTAGCGTCGTGAAGCCCTGGATGAACAAAGTCAACGCCAAACGATCCTACGTCTTCCAGCAAGACGCCGCTCTTGCACACAAGGCTAAGACGATCTGAGCATAGCTACTCAACCTTGGCCTTTTGGCTAAGATCAAAGTGTAGTATTTGTTCCGATGGTTACTGCATACTGGTGTTGCCTTGGCCTCTGGGTCTTGATTTACGCCCGTCAATGGGTCTGTCCTGTGCAGTTCTAGGAGGTCCACCTTCCCAGGCTTTGCCTCCTCTCTATGGGGAGGAGTAAGTTTATTGCTTACTGCTTGAGGCGTCCCTACCGGAGAATGCCGACAGGGCTGCCCAGGCAATTTTTAAACCCCACTTTCCCGACCCGACCTTGGGTCACATCTTACTTGTGGGAGTAAGATAAAAACTGGCCTTGTGCCTAACTCCTGGAGAGGAGTAAATCAATACTCACCAATGTTCCTCGCCACTGGTCGCCAGATTTATGGCCGCCCTCCTTACCCGACTGCAAGCCTCTTGACTATTACTTCTAGTGCGAGATTGAGGCCAAGACCAACAAGCACGCCCACGATACAGTTAACTCTCTGAAGGCTGCCATCATGGAAGTGTTTGTCACTATAGACAAAGACAAGGTCACTAAAGCGTGTGACTCATTTCACACCTGCCTTAAGCTAGTCACCTCCGCTAGCGACAGTTTCATTGAAAACTAATGTAGCATGTAACTCTAAATAAACTGTCGGGTCTCTGCATATACAGCTTTTGTTTTTATGACCTATTTCATTTTCTTTTGTCAAGTGTCGGATTTTGCTGCAACACTCTGTACATGTAAGCCATCTCCACCTTAAAAAAGTCATCGCTTTTTCTACCCATCCTTCTATTACTGTCCATAGTGAGAGCTTAGAAAGGCAGCTTGTCAGTGGTGTAACAACATGACAAACTGCATTAATACAACCACGTGGCAAATGGTGCCTTCTTAACTATATGACATTCATATCTATCATATATATCCATGCACTTATAATGAGAGTGGCGTGGTGTAATGCTTACAGGTGTGCTGGGTTCGAGTTCTGTCGGGGCTATTGCATCATTTTCACTAATACCTTTGGGAAAGGAATAAATCCATATATCCTCGCTCAAGTGGTAATCTATTAATATTAATATTAACATGATACAACAATAATCCTAAAATGTTATCTTAATGAATCATGTGACTCTCATCACATGTAACTTCTCGAAAGAATTGCTTTTTTCATTTTTGTATCCATACGGAATAGTAGCCTGAAAAAGTTTCTGGTTTCCAGCTAGAACTAAAACATGTCTGCTAATGTGTAGCTAAAAATGTTTGTATGAATAAAAAGTTCTATACAATATATATATAGGGTGGGCAAAAAGAAGGGTCCTATTTTTAAAAATTCATAACTTTTTTATTTATTGATTTAAAAAAATTTTTTTTTTTAGAATAAGTAAAGAACCCCTTCCGAAGCAAGCATGAGCCGTATTAGCCCTAAGGAACGTACCCTCATTTAGAAAACATTATTTTTGCTTAAAAAACTCAAAACAGTGTAAAAAACAATACTTTAGTTTTTGTAAGTTTTAAGAAGTGTTTTTCGGCTAAAATTTGTTTTGTTTATTTCAAAAAATCTCGGAAGGGTCAGTCTACACACACATAAAGTTTGGTGAGTTTAACTTTTATTTTGTGGAAGTTATTCAAATTCAAGTTATTCAAATTTAAAGATAGGACCCTTATTTTGGCCCACCCTGTATATATATATATATATATATATATATATATATATATATATATATATATATATATATACCATTTTAAAAAATACAAAAATATAAATGAATAAAAAAATTTTTTTTTTAAATACTTAATAAATCCCACCCAATAAAATTATAACTCTGATACCGGTACTTTCTTCGAAAGGAACACTTCAGCAAGGCACCGGCTAACAGTGAATCCAAGCACTCCTGTGTTTACATTTCTGGACGCTGGGGATCCATTATGGGCGATAGACGTTTTTTTTTTTAATGTAAAAAGCCAGTCCATCTGGATGAAACTGCGGTACGACTCTGAAATATGTAACATACAGTTTTTTAAATAAATTATTTGTATATATATATATAAGTGCTAACCTGTTTTAATTTAAAAAAAATCAAAACAAAGTTAAAAACCGATTCCGAAACTCAATGGATGAATAAAGAAGCACTAATTATTTGGACTTTTATTCTAGTTAATATAGGTCTTGGATATGACCTTAAAAGACCTCCAGTTGTGAGGCCTCCATTTGGGAGCGGTGGGGAATGTGGAGTTTCCCCTTAGTTGTCATTGCTCCTAGGTCCACTCTGGCCCGGAGTGGTAGTACCTGTAAAGGCCCCATCTATGGGTCAAATAGAACCTACTTGCGTTACCAAATCAGGCTGTCTGAAGTTATTGACTTCCTGACTCAAAATGCACCAAACATTGATGTTTTATTGTTTTTTCCTTTGCAAAATTCAGTCATGTTCTGCAAAATCCAAAACATAAAACAACAATTTCCCTCCCTCCCCTCTTATTCCCTCTCCCCTCTTTCTTTCAACCAAACACCATGAATAAATACTTAAACATATAAAGAACTTGAAGCATAAAAACCTTCACCAAAATGACCGGATTCGGCATTAAATAACCCGAAAAGGGTTGAGATGTCGTAAAACAAAACAACCAAACCAAAAACCATGATTAAAAGATATAAAGAACTTGAAGCATAAAAACCTTCACCAAAATGATCGGATTCGGCATTAAATAACCCGAAAAGGGTTGAGATGTCGTAAAACAAAACAACCAAACCAAAAACCATGATTAAAAGATATAAAGAACTTGAAGCATAAAAACCTTCACCAAAATGACCGGATTCGGCATTAAATAACCCGAAAAGGGTTGAGATGTTGTAAAACAAAACAACCAAACCAAAAACCATGATTAAAAGATATACAGAACTTGAAGCATAAAAACCTTCACCAAAATGACCAGATACGGCATTAAATAACCTGAAAAGGGTTGATGTGCCGTAAAACAAAACTACCATACCTAGTTAATATAATACCATTGTTCGTGCCTGCCTACTAACGTACGTACCGAATGCTATGCTACAACTAAAATGTGCGTCTGTTCATCAAAAATGAATTATTTTGATAAATTTTGTAAAGCCATTCTTACAAATGCAATTTAAGTAATCCTAAAAACATAGTAAACTTTCTCGGACGCTCTTTGGTAAAGTGCTTTCTCCCCGAAATTTATTTTTCCCAACGTTTTCTACCCGTTTTTATCTGCTGACCATACTTCCCTACCCTATCAACAACTCAACCTTTCTCTACCCCCAAGTGGAAGACTTACATCAAATCTGTTGCTAAAGTTGCTGAAAAAATGGTTGAATCATTCTACTGCTCCAGAAAATCCATGTCTCCTAATGCAATCCTCTTGCTGTATAAGAGCCAGATTCGTCCGAAGATGGGGAGGTACTGCTGTCATATATAGGGAGGTACCGCTCGGAGCACCCTTTCTTGTCTTGAGTACAAAAGACTTTGCAATCTGGTGGGGGATGATCTTGTTCTCGTCCCTACAACCTCTTTCACACAGAAGAAATGTTGCTAGTCTCTCTCTACTCTATCGTTATGTTCAGGGTAGATGATCGACGGTTCTCTAATCCTTGGTCACCCCCCTTGTAAAACATTCACAACAAGAACTCGTCTGGCTACAACCACAGCAAAGAACTTTCTTTCCCCCCTCTCTCTGTAACAAAAACCAAGCAGAACTTCCATGAACAAAGATACCACGAGTCTGCTTCCCAACCGACTACAGCATGGTCGTCTTCAAGTCTAATGTAAACAAATACTTGTCGAGCCGTCCTCTTGGAAAATCAAGTCCTTTTAAGTAATCTTCTTCCCCTTCCACCCACTGTTACTCCTTGAGTGGCCCCTGGGCCTTGATAAGCAGTGAACTATCAGTAAAAAAAAAATCGTCCTGGATATGACATGAAACTGCATCCGTTGGTGAGGCTCGAATTTGGAAACTTTACGGAGTGTGAAGTCACCACTTAGTTTTCATTACTCCCAGGTCCACTCTCACCCGACGGATTGGTAATATCTCTCAGTGCCTCATATATCATGACCTCCGTTCAGTCTTGAGAGACAATGGATACCTTCTGCAAGGGTTGCGCAAACCCCTAACCCTAACCCTAACACCTCTACTGAATCGGCACTGCTTGATTCCAGTAACAAGAAGTTAACGACGACTGGAAGCAATGCTGAGATAAGCAGAGAGCCCATACAGCATCTGATATTCTCAAATGGTCACCCATTTAGTACTGACCAGGCTCAATGTCACTTAACTTCAATGATCTATGGGGCAAACAGAATCGATCATTTACAGGCTCTTTATTAATAAAATATTTGCCAACAAATATCTCCATCAATTCGCTGTTTTGATACCTCATTGTAATACAGCTTCCTATTCCAGTAGCTTCTTTCCCATAACTGCAGATTTGTGAAACTCTCTTCTTACTGGCTGTTTTCCTCCTACCTATATCCTTGGTCTTTTCAAGATTAAGGCCAATAGGAATCTCCTGTCTTTGTGATAATCATATTTCGTTCATGTTAGCTCCTTACATCAAATGACTTCATGCCTTGTCTGGAGCGATTTCCATAAAAAATTGATCTACAAACGATTCATATGCAAAACATATATTTACATGCATGAACAAATATTTGAAAATATTAAAAACTTGAAGTATAAAAACTTTTACCAAAATGATTGGATTCGTCATAACAAAAGGGTTGATATGCCGTTGCCATAAAACCAAATCAAACTAACCCTAAATCAACTATAACTTTCTTTATTGGCTTTAATGCTCAATCGCAAAAGATGGTGGTTACATTGAAGGGGGAATTGACTAAAAAGTAAACAAATCTTTAAAGTTTAAATTTCCATACGATGAATGTATTATTTGTAAATGTTTTCATCTAGACTTTAGATAGTCAATTGTTTTACTATAACTCTGTCTTCATCTTAGCCCTTACTGGCAGCTCCAAATTGCTTCCTTTCATTTATATTCTCTATTATTCAATACATACTCTTATATTATGCTTTAATATTGAGCACTTTTTGTAAAACAACAAATGGATATTTATCTATATACTAAAGTGAAGCAGATCTATTTCTCAACTTTTGTCATCGATAGCTTCCGTCCTTCAAAATCAATATTTCATTCTGAATAGCTAGCCAATTGAGCCAATTATCTATCTGTTCTTCAAAACGTTTTTTTAAATTACAATCAACTTCATCGATTACATATTATATCCGGTCTGATATTTCTTTTAATAGCATACAACCCTCGATATTCACCGGTAATGTTCATTGGATAATCATCTATGTTCAATAGCCAATGAAATCTATGCATTAGTTAAAAATATGAAAATTGCAAATTTCGTCTAAATTCTTATCATTTGTTCATTAGTTTTTCAAACCTTTCGTTTTATTTACATTTTAA
Organism: Sepiola atlantica; assembly: GCA_963556195.1. Classification (NCBI taxonomy): domain Eukaryota; kingdom Metazoa; phylum Mollusca; class Cephalopoda; order Sepiida; family Sepiolidae; genus Sepiola; species Sepiola atlantica. The sequence goes on from OY744515.1 coordinate 11,400,953, forward strand.
AAAATTTTCAAAGGGATTTCGGCATTCAAATAAAAAAAACATATTTCTCCATAAGTTATTGCTTACAACTATGCATGAACTCGCCACACAGGCAATATAAAACAATTGTTACTTTTTCTTACATATAGCGATTTCTTCTTAAGATAAAAAAAATAAGAAGAAGTTTCCATTATCTATTATATAAATCCCACCTGTCTGTATGTATGTATGTATGTATGTAAAGCTTCTCCTCCGAAAGTACCCAACAAACGGTCACACGGGTGACATCATTCCGACCGGCCAGCCCAGGCGCGTCTAATATCTCGGAACCGGAAAAAAAATTGACTCTTCCGGGGTCGACTGAGCACTTTTCTCCAATGGGGGGTGGCTTTTAACTCCATTTTTCAACGTTATTTATACTAATTTGAGAAGAAATCAAATGCAAAGTCATGATAAACCAGAAATGACGTCAGAGAGTGTCAGGAAGAAATTCACTCACACTACAACCAGTTTTTATATTCTTTCTTAATTATAAATAGACAATAATATTCCCCCCCCCCTCCCTTCCTCACTATGGCTGTTCTGTTATCATGATATAATCCTTCCAGGCATTACCTCCTCATTTCAGGCATTCGCTGTTGGGGCACCTCATGCCAAATTAAGGGAGGGGGAGTGTCGGCATTCGCCGGTGTGAGCGCCTCAGGCACAATTTGGAGGAAAGGGGGGAAACCTAAGTGATTTCAGTACTGCTCAGAAGGGGTCCCTGATATTCAAGTACTCGGCGTTGTCCGGGAGAAAAGTGCTCAATAACCTAGATAGAGCTACTGTAGTGATAGGTTTGGATAATATTTTAACGTCATCTTCGTTCCCCTTTGGACTATGTTGCATATGAAAAGGACGTAGGATACCTAAGTGATTTCAGTAGTGCTCAGGAGGCCTTCTTGATTTTCAAAGTACTCAGCGTTGTCCAGGAGAAAAGTGCTCAATATCCTAGAAAGAGCTACTGTAGTGATAGGTTTGGAAAATATTTTAACGCCATCTTCGTTCCCCTTTGGACTATTTTGCAGATGAAAAAGAGAGAGGATATCTAAGTGATTTGAGTAGTGCTCAGGAGGCCTCCTTGACTTTCAAGTACTCGGCGTTGTCCGGGAGAAAAGTACTCAATGTCTTAGATAGAGCTAATGTAGTGATAGGTTTGGATGATATTTTAACAGCATCTACGCTGAAAAGGATGGGGGATCGATAAGAGTAATTTTAGTAGTGCTAAGCAGGCCTCCTTGATTTTAAAAGTACTCGGCGTTGTCCGGGATAAAAGTGCTCAATGTCTTAGATAGAGCTACTGTAGTGATAGGTTTAAATAATATTTTAACAGCATCTACGCTGAAAAGGATAGGGGAATCGATAAGAGTAATTTAATTAGTGCTAAGAAGGCCTCCTTGATTTTAAAAGTACTCGGCGTTGTCCGGGAGAAAAGTGCTCAATATCCTAGATAGAGCTACTGTAGTGATAGATTTGGAAATATTTTAACGTCATCTTCGTTCCCCTTTGGACTATTTCACAAATCAGGAGAGAGGATACCTAAGTGATTTCAGTAGTCCCCAGGTGGCCTCCTTGATTATCAAAGTACTCGGCGTTGTCCGGGAGAAAAGTGCTCAATGTCCTAAATATCGCTACTGTAGTTATAGGTTTGGATAAGATTTTAACAGCATCTACGCTGAAAATGATGGGGAAATCGATAAGAGTTATTTCAGTAGTGCTAATGGGGCCTCCTTGATTTTCAAATTACTCGGCGTTGTCCGGGAGAAAAGTGCTCAATATCTTAGATAGAGCTACTGTAGTGATAGGTTTGGAAAATATTTTGACGTCATCTTCGTTCCCCTTTGGACTATTTTGCAGATAAGGAAAGAGGATACCTAAGTGATTTCAGTAGTGCTCAGGAGGCCTCCTTGACTTTAAAAGTACTCGGCGTTGTCCGGGAGAAAAGTACTCAATGTCTTAGATAGAGCTAATGTAGTGATAGGTTTGGATGATATTTTAACAGCATCTACGCTGAAAAGGATGGGGGATCGATAAGAGTAATTTCAGTAGTGCTAAGCAGGCCTCCTTGATTTTAAAAGTACTCGGCGTTGTCTGGGAGAAAAGTGCTCAATGTCCTAGATAGAGCTACTGTAGTGATAGGTTTGGAAAATATTTTGACGTCATCTTCGTTCCCCATTGGACTATTTTGCAGATCAGGAAAGAGGATACCTAAGTGATTTCAGTAGTGCTCAGGAGGCGTCCTCGATTTTCAAAGTACTCGGCGTTGTCCGGGATAAAAGTGCTCAATGTCCTAGATATCGCTACTGTAGTGATAGGTTTGGATAATATTTTAACAGCATCTACGCTGAAAATGATGGGAAAATCGATAAGAGTTATTTCAGTAGTTCTAATGGGGCCTCCTTGATTTTCAAATTACTCGGCGTTGTCCGGGAGAAAAGTGCTCAATATCCTAGATAGAGCTACTGTAGTGATATGTTTGGAAAATATTTTAACGCCATCTTCGTTCCCCTTTGGACTATTTGGCAGATCAAAAGAAGGGAGGATACCTAAGTGATTTCAGTAGTGCTCAGGAGGCGTCCTATATTTTCACAGTACTCGGCGTTGTCCGGGATGAAAGTGCTCAATATCTTAGATAGAGCTACTGTAGTGAGAGGTTTAGAAAATATTTTAACGCCATCTTCGTTCCCCTTTGGAGTATTTTGCAGATGAAAAGGAGGGGGAAAACCTTAGTGATTTCAGTAGTGCTCATGAGGCCTCCTTGATTTTCAAATTACTCGGCGTTGTCCGGGAGAAAAGTGCTCAATGTCCTAAATATCGCTACTGTAGTTATAGGTTTGGATAAGATTTTAACAGCATCTACGCTGAAAATGATGGGGAAATCGATAAGAGTTATTTCATTAGTGCTCATGAGGCCTCCTTGATTTTCAAATTACTCGGCGTTGTCCGGGAGAAAAGTGCTCAATATCCTAGATAGAGCTACTGTAGTGATAGATTTGGAAAATATTTTAACGCCATCTTCGTTCCCCTTTGGACTATTTTGCAGATGAAAACGAGCGAGGATACCTAAGTGATTTCAGTAGTGCTACGGAGGCTTCCTTGATTTTCATAGTACTCGGCGTTGTCCGGGAGAAAAGTGCTCAACGTCCTAGATAGAGCTACTGTAGTGATAATTTTGGATAATATTCTAACAGCAGTTACGCTTGAAAAGATGGCGGAATCGATAAGAGTGATTTCAGTAGTGCTCAGGAGGCCTCCTTAATTTTCAAAGTACTCGGCGTTGTCCGGGAGAAAAATGCTCAATGTCCTAGATAGAGCTACTGTAGTGATAGGTTTGGATAATATTTTAACAATCTACGCTGAAAAGGATGGGGGAATCGATAAGAATGATTTCAGTAGTGCCCAGGAGACCTCCTAGATTTTCAAATTACTCAGCGCTGTCTGGGAGAACAGTGCTCAATATCTTAGATAGAGCTACTGTAGTGATAGGTTTGAAAAATATTTACACGTCATCTTCGTTCTCCTTTGGACTATTTTGCAGATGAAAACGAGGGAGAATACCTAAGTGATTTCAGTAGTGCTCAGGAGAACTCCTTGATTTTCAAAGTACTCGGCATTGTCCGGGATAAACGTGCTCAATATCCTAGATAGAGCTACTGTAGTGATAGGTTTGGATAATATTTTTACAGCATCTACGCTGAAAAGGATGGGGGAATCGATAAGAGTTATTTCAGTAAAGCTCATAAGGCCTCCTTTATATTCAAAGTACTCGGCGTTGTCAGGGAGAAAAGTGCTCAATATCGTAGATGGAAAATATTTTAACGCCATCTTCGTTCCAATTTGGACTATTTTGCAGATAAAAAGGAGGGAGGATACCTAAGTGATTTCAGTAGTGCTCAGGAGGCGTTCTCGATTTTGAAAGTACTGGTGCTGCGATAGGAACATATGTAGCATTGCACCGGGGCAGCAATAGGTACGTATGTAGCATTTACACCGGGACAGCGATAGGTACGTATATAGCATGCATACCAGGGCAGCAATGAGTACTTATATAGTATATGCACCGGGGCGGCAATAGGTACGTATATAGTATGTGCACTGGGGCGACGATAGGTACGTATATAGTCTGCACACCACGGTGGCGATACATACGTATATAGTATGAATACCTGAGCGGAGATAAATACCTATATAGAAAGCGCAGATAGAGGTGGTACTTTTTATAGAAATATGTCATACTATTGCCCTGGGCAACGTAGGAGAAATGGTGGGGAAGAAGCAGCCTTCCCAAAAGGCAAAATTAAAAAGAAGCGGTGAAATGGGGCGACCAGGGAAGAGAAAGGTAGAAAGATAAATAGACGGCTATAGAGGAGATGGGGGAATAGAAGTTTGAATATAAAGATGTTACACACGCGATTTCTCCTCAATTATATGTTCTTATGACCCCGAGCAACGCCGGGTAGCCCTGCTAGTTCAAATATAAAAAGGACATTTCTGTTTAATTGTATGATCATTGTTTCTTAAGAGCCGGCAAATACTTACTAAGATTTAAATTTAAAAAATAGAGTATGTTTATTTAAATAATAAAAACTAGTGTGTGTGTGTGTGTTTCGCGTGTTTTTCTTACAATCTATTTTTATATAGATTATTTTCTGAAATCGAAAGTACAAAGAAAACAACAAATTTTATAAATCATACTCATAAAATTAATTTGATGGCGAAATTATATCTATTGGAAGACATTTCAATATATTCGTAATGAAGTCAGACATTTCACTCTTTTGTTAATAATTGAGAACAAATTGAAGTACTTAGTGTCCCTTCACAGTTTGAAAGGAATATGGAAGCATTTAAACTGTCTAATAGAAATTCATTTCTGGCTTTAAAACTCACAGCAAATCCTCAGTTATTAAAAGATTGAGATTACTAATCCCGAGCAATGCCGGGTAGCTACAGCTAGTGATTGACTTTTGTCATCGATAGCTTCCATCATTTAAAATCAATATTTCATTCTGAATAGTCAGTCAATTACGCCAATTATCTGTATGTGTTCCTCAAAATATTTTAATTTCAATCGATTTCATCGATTACATATTATATCCGGTCCGATATTTCCTTTAATAACATACAAACTTCGATATTCACCCGTAATTTTCATTGGATAATCATCTACATTTATTAGCCAATGAAATCTATGTATTGGTTTTAAATAGGAAAATGGCAAATGACATCTAAATTCTCACCGCTTGGTAAGTAGTTTTTCAAACATTTCGTTTTATTTACAGTTTAATATATTTATAAAGGATTTCGTTATTCAAATAAAAACATATTTCTTCATAAGTTATTGTTTACAACTATCCATACGGACAATAAATAACGAATGTTACTTTTTTTACATGCAGTGATTGTTTCCTCAGATTAAAACAAAAAAAATTAAATCAAATAGAAAGCTTTTAAGCGATTTCCGTTATTAATAAAGATTGTTGTAATCGCACGATTATTGTTTTTCAGAACCGGCGAATCTATCTTCGGATTTAAATTGAAAAAAAAAAAGAAACATTAGTCATAAACCTTTCCGGTCATTTAATTATTCTAATAAAATAAAATTTGATTAGTTTGAAAACAGTGTCTTCAAATCTATTGTAACAGCTTCTTACGGGCGGCGATTGCTTCTTCAGGTTGAAATAAAAACTAATTAACACAATACTCAGAAAGAACCGACATTGCTTGAGTTCAGTGGCAAACTGATGTACAGGACGACTGGAAAAATGCCGGCATAAGCAAAGAAAGACTGGTGTTATTTGGGATTTTTCCTTCTCCTAAACTAGTTAAACAACCAAGGCTTAAGAGTCCAGTCTACTCTACTATTTAATCTATATTTGGAGGGGAGATATATGGATTTATAGCTTTCCCAAGGGTATTAGTGAGATGAATCCAGTAACCTCGACAGAACTGGAACCCAACAAATATCTTTGATCTTGGCCCTTTGACCAAGATCAAAGTGTAGTATCTGTTCCGATGGATACTGCACCCCATAGACTGGTATTGTCTTGGCCTTCGGGGCTTGATTTACGCCGGTCTATGGGTCTGTCCTGTGTAGTTCTGGGAGGTCCATCCTCCCAGGCTTCGCCTCCCCTCTTTGGGGAGGAATAAGTTTATTGCTTACTGCCTGAGGCACCCCTACCGAGGAATGCCGACGGGGCTGCCCAGGCAATTTTTAAACCCCACTTTCCCGACCCGACCTTGGGTCACATCTTACTTGTGGGAGTAAGATAAAAACTGGCCTTGTGCCTAACTCCTGGAGAGGAGTAAATCAATATACTCTGACAGAATATATAATAGGATTTTATGGGTCAATATTTAAAAGAGTATTTAATCAGATAAAACCCCAAAATGTCCTTGAAAATTCCTTGTAAATTCATTGTAAATTCATTGTAAAGCCATTATTTCTAAATGCATCCAATTTATTCTTAATATTTTTACCAAACGATATTTTTAACTTGATTATTTTTAACTTGATTAGATAATTTGTTCCGAAAATATATGACTATTTAAAAACAAATCTAATTGTATGGTTGTCTAATCTGTGAGCCACACTGTCTATCATAAACCGAACAAACAGACGAGAGCATCGATAGATGATGTAGATCCGAATTTGGTGTCATGTCTCTTCAGATGTTTTGTTTCGTCTATACTTCCACCCTAACCCTAACCCTAACCCTAACCCTACTTCCAGCTCTGGTAGAGCTCATGCACTTTTTGCTGACGAAACTGTCACGAGATAAAGCATCAAGCAACAGTGTTTTCCGGCTGGCTTGAATTCAGACTACACTGGATCCTCAGCTGATGCTGATGCCAAAAGCCACTCGAGGATAAGGGTTAATGAGATTTTCAGTTGGATGATGAAAAATACCGTGAGAGGATTGAAAACGATGAATGAAATGGAAAAAAAAATGTATTACTTGAGAGGACAGCTCGACAAGTATTTGCTGACATTTGACTTAAAGACGATTGCAGGGAAGCAGTAGTCCTGATTCAACGACGGGAAGTTCCTGGAAAGAAACTCTGTTCATGGAAATTCTGTTTTCTTTTAGATACACAGAGGAAGAAAGAAATTTTTTTTGAAGTGGTGGTAAGAAAGCGAATTCTTGCTGTGAATGTGTTACAGGGAGGAACCAGAGATTGGAGCTCAGTCGAGCACCTTCTGTAGAAATAATAATAATAGAGTAGAGAAAGACTAGCAACATCTCTTCTGTAAGAAAGGAGCTGTGGAGAATAGAAGAGATCATCCCCACTAGATTGTAAAATCTATTTTGTACTCTGTCAAGACAAGAAAGAGTGCTCTGAGCGGCACCTCCCCAGATGTGACAACAGTACTCCATCTGTATAAAAAATGATGAAACCAGATAACGTTCGTCTGCGCATGTCAACGCTTCTGACTATTTAAAATAGATTTGTAATTTTGAACAATTATATTCAATTAATTTAATGACAAACAATAGCTTCACTCATTTTAATTGAAATTTTACACATGGACGGCAGGAGGGGGTTCAATCCCCCCCCACTTTTTGACTTGGCCCCCCACTTTACGGTCATCAATAATGAAGTTATATATGCATGTGTTTAACCGCCCCCCCCCCACTTTGTAGGAGAGCCCCCCACTTTTATAACTGTCCCGCCGGTCCTGTTACATGATGCCATGACCGAGCTAGAAAAATGGTTTGGCTATTTATATAGAAAGATTATATCAAATTTACACCTCACCCTCACTGATTAATGGTTCCCTGAAAGGGTTTAATCACAGAGTTTGCTCATGACGACTCAATATTTTTTTTTCAATTATATTACAAAAAAACAAAAACAGGAAAAACACAAAAGGTTTTAAAGAAGAATTATTTCGTTAATGTAGTTAATGTGTAATGTAGTTAATGTAGTGATTTTCGCCCCTTTTATGTATCCTTTTTTATTATGTTCTTCTTGTGTTTCTCTTTTACAAACCTGATCTGTGACAAATAAATGTATGCAAATTCAACCATTCCTCTATTATTATCGTTTCTTCATTATTGTCTTTTTTCCCTTTTTAGTCCGACCTCGTTTGTACTCAAGAAAATAAAACACTGACACACATATATATATATATATATATATATATATATATATATATATATATATATATATATATATATATATATATATATATGAAGCAATCCAACAAAAGATATAAGTGTCAACTAATATCTTATAATTAGTTAAACATCCGGATAAAAACTGAAGCTCAATATACTGGATAGAGCATTAATATCATAATATAAAATGAAGTAATAAAATAAGGTGTCAATCAAATTTTATTAGAATTCAAAGTTCAAGCAAAGCATCTTAAAGTCCTTAGCTCATGAGTTTTCAAAGATAATTCTTCTCTTCAGAGGACCATTACCGCAGTTATACTACTACAGGTAATAAAATTAAACTTTGAAAATATATAAAAATATATACAAAAATACATAAAAATATATAACATCAAATATATCAACCCAAACATATACTTTTTTGTTAAATCTATATAATCCATCCAAGTCATACAATTTGAAAAACATCATCAGGAAAGACATCTAGAGGGTTGACTGAAGAGTAATCCAGGTGATGAAGTACCAGTCCAAATACGAGAAATTGAAAGAGCTGACAAAGTTATCCAGTCGCGAAATGCGTCAACAATCGATAAAGTGAAAAGTATCCAATGTTTATGTTAATTATTACAACGATAAATAAATCAAATCAAATAATATAGAAAGTTCAATAAACTTACTTAAAATTCCAAAGTCTTGATCTTGGCAACCCAAATCAAATCAAAGTTCATTTGTTAATTAGAGAGTCCGTTAAATCCGAATTGAACAAAAATAAGATTGAATTGAGTCAGTAAACCCGGTCATATCTTCCAACCCGAGCGAAAAAATAATTAAACTTCGTTCTTCCGCGATTCAGCCAAATATGACAACTGTTTGCCGAATGGAAGGCGAATATTAAAAGTGTCTACTTTTCTGAGCGACGTTAATAGAGCGGGAGTTATGTGTGTTTATCCTGTATCGGCCCGCTTGTCAATTTTAACGAAGAAAGCAAAATACAAACCCACCAACCCGACCCAACAGATCGGATGTTACATGTCTGGGTCAATGGGAAAAGTCAATGTCAAAAGAGAAGGGGGTTAAAAGAAAAGGGGGTTGGCATATTTAGGTCAAATCGTGTAATCACGTATACATGCCCAAATAGTTACTTAAAAATCTAGCTTACAATAAAAACCGATTTCACAAATCTCGCCCTATCAAATTATATATAAAATTCATGAAATTAAAAATTACCAAGTTATTAGATTCTAATAATTTAATAGTTTAATTTAAGATTTAATTTTATCAGATTAGAAATTATTAAGGTGTTTAATAGTTTAATTTAAGATTTAATTTTATCAGATTAGGAATTCTAATTTAAGGTTTAATTTTTCCCAATTAAGAAGTTTCATTTAATTTAAGGTTTAATTTTTCCTAATTAAAATTTAATTTTTCCCAAACACGAAGTTATTAAAATAATTAGAACTTAACAATTTAACAGTTTAACCTAAGATTTAACTTTATCAGATTAGGAAGTTCAATTCAAGGTTTAAGATTGCCCAATCACAGAGTTTAATCTAATTTAGGGTTTAATTTTTCCTGACCAAAAAGTTGTAAATATATTTAAGGTTAAATTTTTCGTAATTAAGAAGTTGTAAAGATATTTAGAAATTGAAAATTTAGATATTTAAACTTTTATAACCTCAGAGTCTAAATCTTTTAGGCAAGGAGGATTAAAGAGAACCCATCTCGAAAACTGGACACCCCCGGTTTCATTACTCACCCAGTCATTTTTTTAGGATGAACCATTTTATATTGTGTAGAATATTATTGGATCTTAAGTTTTTAATAATATTTAAATGTTGAATTATATAACGATAATTGAATTATCGTTTAATAATAATAATCTATCGTGATAGTGTAAAGCTCAATATATTTAATAGAGCAATTAATTTTAGAGGTGAAAGATGAGAATAAAGAATTGTAAAGATACAATATTTATTAAAACATCAAAAGTTCAGAGTAAGGAGCCTCATATCCTTAATCCATGGATTTTCAAAGATAAATTCTTCTCATGAGAAGAATTTATCTTTGAAAATCCATGGATTAAGGATATGAGGCTCCTTACTCTGAACTTTTGATGTTTTAATAAATATTGTATCTTTACAATTCTTTATTCTCATCTTTTACCTCTAAAATATATTATATATATATATATATATATATATGTATATATATATATTATATATATATTATATATATGTATGATATATATATATATATATATATATATTATATATATATGTATGATATATATATATTATATATATATTATATATATATATATTATATATGTATTATATATATATATGATATATTATATATATATATTATATATATATGTATTATATAGTATATATTATATATATTGTATATATATTATATATATATTGTATATATATTGTATATATTATATATATATATATATTATATATATTGTATATATATTATATATATATTATATATATTATATATTGTATATATTATATATATATTATATATATTGTATATATATTATATATATATTATATATATTATATATTATATATATTATATATATATATTACATATATTGTATATATATTATATATATATATATTATATTATATATTGTATATATATATTATATATTATATATATATTACATACATATTATTTATATATTATATATTACATATATATTATATATACATATTATATATTACATATATTATATATATATATATTATATATAGAGAGATATATACACTATAAATATTTTATTAAATAAAAAAGAGTATATGCATATTATGCTTAACGCATCTTTATGATCGAATAAGATTGTTCAATTTATAATCAAAGAAATTGGTATGAAATTGTTTTTGTTGTGTAAATTCGTGTTTGCATAGGTAATAGAATTAAGACATGAAATAGTTTAATTATACATGGAAACTCTACAAATAAATAAATGAGATCCGACCAGGATTTGAACCTGCGTCTATGGAGGTAAGTCGCCTAAAGCTTTTAATACTCGTCTACATGACTGACGTTTAATGGAAAGTAAAATTTGTATTGATAACTGAAATCCTTGCTTTCGGGATAGCAGACGAGCAGTTAAATTGACGCCAGCTTTAGGTGGCTCCTTTTTCTCATGAATACATTAACTATTTCATTTAATAACGGTAATATCTACACAAAAATACATATTTTGTGTGAAATATATTCCATTATTAACTTAATTATATATGTGTTTGCGTGTGCGTGTGCGTGTGTGTGGTATATTTTAGAGCATGATAATCCGACAGAATATATAGATAACAAAAATGGAAATAAGGAAAAAAAAGAGATTAACACAGAGTCATGATTTGAATGAAATCATGACTCTGTTATAATATCTTTTTCTTCAAATTCGTCTTTTTGTTTATTTCCTTATTTCTATTTTCGTTACATAGATATACATTTTCTTAAGTATGTATGTATATTTATCTAAGTTTATGTATATATATATATATATATATATATATATATATATATATATATATATATATATATATGGGAAATGAAAAAGGAAAAACCAAAAAGGATGTTTTTTTTATATATTCATCAACGTTTCGTCTTTATTTGTAAGACTTCCTCGGGATGATAATTTTAAGAAAAATGTCATGCAAGTACGTGAAAATATTGGGTTGATATGATGGGTTGATGTAAAAAAAGTAGTAGCCACTACTGGGTGCGCAGGCCCGGGGTCCGGGCTTAGTGAAGTCAGTAGCATGTCAGTAACATGGAATATATATATATATGTCGGGCGTAAACTACAATCGTTTCAGCTTGCCGATGATTCCACTAGGCACATAGATTTACTAAAGATGTCTAAATATGCCCTTTTGGATGAAACCGCGGTACATTGCTGAAATATGTACAGTGTCTAAATAAATTATATTAGCTCCCTTATATGATCGAGCACTTTATTTGATTTCTTTTCATATACAACCTGACACACATATATATATATATATATATATATATATATATATATATGTGTGTGTGTGTGTGTGTGTGTGTGTGTGTGTGTGTATTTAGGCAGCATGTTTTCATTTAAGCAAATGTTATTAAATAACATCGAGTGTTTTTGTTTGATGAGACTTGTTTTAATTTGTTAAATTTTTCGAATCGTCCATTCTGTATTTCGGTCAAATTGGTGCATATCAGTTCCGTGGGTTTCTTGTTCCATTTTTTTTTCTTTTTTTTCACGAGTATTTAAATATCCCGCATAATTCATAACTCTTGATCCCCCATTCATTTCTTGTAAGAATTATATTTCAGTAATAACTTACATGTATAACTGACAAGTATAGGCCGTTACTTTCCAATCACCCTGTATATATATATATATATATATATATATATATATATATATATATATATATATATATATATATATATATTGTGTGTATTTAGGTAGCATTTTCTCATTTATGCAAACATTGTTAAAAATAACAGAATTCGTCTGTTTAATTATACCTTTTTCATTTTTTCAATTTTTCTGATGGTCTTTTTTGTATTAAAAAAAAAAAAAAATTAATAAATGTTCCATAGGTTTCACAGGTTTCACGAACGTTTTCGATTCTACGTCGAATCATCTTCAGGTGTCAAAAGCAACAAAAAAAAACACAACAACCTAAAATTAACAACATCACATATAAAACCAGTGGTAACATTTTAAATTATCACTCCTCAATGGGAAAATAATAAATTATATATTCACCATGCTTCTTTAAAAGTAAAAGAAATAAAAAATAAACATAACAGTGAGTTAAAGTAATTTGTTTTTGCTATTTTTGTCCTACAAAAATACGTAACAGAAGCATACATGGACATATATTATAATATATATATATATATATATATATATATATATATATATATATATATATATATATATATATGTGTGTGTGTGTGTGTGTGTGTGTGTGTGTGTGTGTATATATATATATGAGGAATAAAAGAAACAATGTTTCAGACAAAATGTAAAATAAAAATGGAATAAAGGATAAGCAAATCAACAACACATATTGAACAGTTCTGCTGCCAATTGATGATGATTGTCTTAACAATCGAAATATTTTGGTAGAACTATTCAATATGTGTTTTTGAGTTTATTTTTGCTAGTTGTTGATTTGCTTATCCTTTATTCCATTTTTATTTTACATATGAGGATAAAATACACAATATAGCATAAAATTAAAAGCTGTGGAGACAGGATGTATGAAAAAGACAAAAAATCAATTTAACACAGGAAGAAATCATCAAACGAGAGATTTACCAGTTTTGTTTGGATCAGTGAAACCAGTTAATCTCTTGTTTAATGATTTCTTCATGTCTTTAATTGTTTTTCCTTTTTGTCTTTTTCATATATATATATATATATATATATATATATATATATATATATATATGTGTGTGTGTGTGTGTGTGTGTGTGTGTTCATATGTCATGAACTTGTAAAATAATTGTTATCGTTTTACCATTGCTACTTATTTTTGACTACATACAAAAAACAGTTGTAAAATAATATTATTTTCTTGATGTTTTTAAAAAGGTAATTTTATTTCCTATCCAATTGTCTTAGTAAAGAAGAATTTGTCTTATTCACTGCTGTTGTTAGAAACCTTTAAATAAAAAAAAAATTTATTTTGAACACTCGTCATTTGTGTCTTGTTTTCAAAACCAATTCACATGGATTACCACCTAAAATAATCGAACAAGATCGTTCAATGTATAATCAAAGAGACTCGTATAAAATTGCAACTCTATAAAAAAATATTAAAAATATCCAATGCACGTTTTATATAATCAGATGACAGAAAATGATCTAAATAACTGGTTTACAAAAGAATTGAGACAAACATTGAAATGGCTGTTTGTTATTGACATGAAAAATTGTAAAAAATATATATGTATTGTACCATAATATATGGATAAAAAACATCAAACAAAAATTTTGTTGTGACAATGGGGTGTTATGATGCAGCAAAGTTATGTGATTTAACAGGAATATATAAAATCAATAAACTCTATTCAATAATAAACAAGAAATTTATCGGTATTCAAAGTGACGATGATCTTATAATATAAGATATCCAATGCTGGTTTATATGATCAGATTACATGATCAACACAACTGATTTACAAAAGAAAATTGATCCAGGCATAAATATAATTGTTCTAACATAATTTATGGATGCTGATTTCACAAAAGATATCCCTTTTCATTTATTCATTTTTCACGAATAATACTAACATATTACAAAGCTCCAGAACGTACACAGGAAATTCGTAGTTGAAAAATTGCCAGATAGGTAAATTGCCAGGTTGAAAATTGCCAGGCTGAAAATTACGAATCGGGAATATTGTCGCACGATGGTGGAGCAATTCTTTGATCCCAGCAGATTATCGGGTTGGCGGTTTATCACATAAACAGTTGGAGTCTTGTTGTGTAGATAACACGTAGCAACAGTTCGTTCTCTCTCCTCTTCTTTTTTCGTTATTGCTCTGTCATGATGCGTGTTGATTAATAGAAGCGATAAAAAATAATGACAGCATTTGAGGTTTAACAATGCTTACGGGGTATTTATTTTAATTTTTCAGTGTACAGTGTATATATACATAATATCCCAACTCATCTCACCTAGGGGGATGGGAGGAATTGTCTTAAAACACAACCGAAAAAGAGAAAGATTTCTCAGCTTATCCGCTACGTATTCTGACACATAGCCCTAACTCTGGTTTTGTAACTTCTAACGGAATTTTCCACTTATTTGCTTAAGCTAACCTTATGGAAAATACCGTTTTAAACATTATTTTTGCACACTCAAATGTGTTTAATAAATTTAGAAATACATAATTAAATAGAAATAAATAAATCAATTAAATTATATAAATGAATAAATATTTTTTAAAAATAAATAAAAATAAATAAATAAACAGAAATAAAATAGAAATTGGTACTTTGTTAGATTAGGACCCAAGTCAACTTTGATCATAACCCTAACCCTAACGCAAACTCTAACCCATATCCTGACCCTAACCCTAACGACGGGGTTAAAGTTAGTGCGGGTCCTAATGTAAATAAGCTCCTAGAAATTAATAAATTAAAAGCTATAAAAAATAAAATTAAATCAATTTTCAACAGTGTAAATAACATAAGATATTGTTTCTTGATTATTAAACATTTACAAATAAAATCCTTTGAAATAAGATTTTTAAAACTTAGAAGAAATTGTGATCTTTGTAATTATGCAATTTCGCTTACAGACATACACATAGTGTACATTATAATAAAATTCTAGTAAAAACATGAAGGACAAAAAATTAGACGTGACAGAGGGAAAATTTGAATTCACATAAAAATTAGTAACAAAACAAAACAAAAAACTATTCACATGCTCAAAGCAAATTTTTATAAACCTTTTTTTTATTTTGCAAAGGATGTGTTAGAATAAAAAGACATCAACAGTTCTTGGACATAGATGTTGGGCGTTTGATTCTTTGAGTATCTGTTTTTGTTTTCATTTGTAAATGTGAAATCTAGCTGAAGTAGATTTTGTGTTGATCACTCGCTTCCACGCTATCAGAAAAAAAAAATGCAGGTGAAGCGCAAGAAACATCCGGATTAAATATTTTTGATATTATATGATATTCCAAATAGATTTTTGCTGAGATACGAACAATTTCAATAGTATAACAAGTCTTAATGAAACACAGATTTGAATTGAGCTACGATAGACATGTCTGTAATAGATCTACAGATCCATATTTCGGCTGCCATTTCTTTACATATTAGACTAAACATCGAAACACCTACCGTGTTGTCTACATGGTTCGGACTATTTTCCTCATCTTTGTTGCTGCCATTTTTACAGCTTTTCTGTAGTATTAATTCTATTATTATTATTATTATTATTGTTATTGTTGTTGTTGTTGTTGTTGTTGTTGTTGGTGGTGGTGGTGTTGTTGTTGTTGTTGTTGTTGTTGTTGGTGGTGGTGGTGGTGGTGTTGTTGGTGGTGTTATTGTTGTTGTTGTTGGTGGTGTTGTTATTGTTGTTGTTGTTGTTGTTGGTGGTGGTGGTGTTATTGTTGTTGTTGGTGGTGGTGGTGGTGGTGTTGTTTTTGATGTGGTTGTTGTTGGTGGTCGTGGTGTTGTTGTTGTTGTTGTTGCTGTTGTTGTTGGTGGTGGTGGTGTTGTTGTTGTTGTTGTTGGTGGTGGTGTTGGTGTTGTTGTTGTTGGTGGTGGTGGTGTTGTTTTTGATGTGGTTGTTGTTGGTGTTGGTGGTCGTGGTGTTGTTGCTGTTGTTGTTGGTGGTGGTGGTGGTGTTGTTGTTTTTGATGTGGTTGTTGTTGGTGGTGGTGGTTGTGGTGTTGTTGTTGATGTTGGTGGTGATGGTTGTGGTGTTGTTGTTGTTGTTGTTGTTGTTGTTGTTGTTGTTGTTGTTGTTGTTGTTGGTGGTGTTGTTTTTGATGTGGTTGTTGTTGTTGTTGTTGGTGGTGGTGGTGGTGTTGTTTTTGATGTGGTTGTTGTTGTTGTTGCTTCTGCTGCTGCTGCTGAGATGCGTCTATTATGGCTCTAAATTAATTTCTTTAAGTTATTTGTACAGCTAAAGCTAAGTTTAACAGTATTCTTATTAAATATTTTAGGTAGAGGGTTGTTTGTAGGAAAATGCCGACGTAAAAGACTAAGAAACATAAGTCCAATTTCAGATTAAACGGGGGGGGGGTATATTTTTCCTTCTAATGCTCCTATTATTTCTGTTGTGATACTCAATCTTAGTGTTAACAACATTTCTGTTGATGTACTCTCCGGGCTTCTTTTGTTAGAGTCAATAATCTTCTGAGAACTTGGAACTGAACCGTTTATTTAATCCATTGGTGTAGACTGCCCTCATTCTCTGTTCCGTGTCTGCTAGGTGTTCTGCTGGACACATAACCAATTAGATAAAATAAATGGGTTCAGATTATGACAAAAAGTGAATGAAGAAGGCCGGAGAATACAATAGCCGAAACATGTTAATAATGTAGATAACAATATTTAATTTCAGAAATATCTGTAAGATTATGGGCCACGTGGGTTTTCAGGAAGTGATGTCAGATAACAGGAAGTAGTTCTTCTGAGGAAAACAGAAAGAAGCTTACTCTCTCTCTCTCTCTCTCTCTCTCTTATTCGGGACGTGGGTTGAGTCAAATACTTACTGTGTTTTGTGTCAATATTTAATTATATGCCAGATAACTGGATCGGAATGCTTGCATACTTGACGGCATGCATGAATTTTAAGTGTTTTACAGGGTTGACCCCTCAAAAATGCCATCCATGAAATAGTTAAAATTCACAATTGTTTCTGTAATTCAACCATATTTGGTACAAATAAGCTTCAATCTATGCTGCCTTGTCCACCAAGTTTCAGTCATGAATGTCCAACAGTCTTTGTTTTATCGCCGTTCAATCATATGCAAGGACACTTTGGTGATGAACTCATCAGGAGGAGGCGTGATCATGAATGGACTTAACAACAATCGGACCTTCACCCCCCCCCCTCCCCGATTTTTATATGTATCTCAAAGATAATGTCTATCAAGACAATCCCAAATTGAGGCCTCACCACCGAATGGAGTTTAATGGCGTACCCAGGACCACAGGTAAACATTTATCTAACATATAAAGTACTCTTATCAGATTTTCAAAAATGAAACCGAAATAGCATTTAAGCTGACAAATACAAACTTTGTGACCAACCAATTTTCATTTGTTATTGTTGTGCCATGTTATTGGCAATATAATAACATACTTCACTACAATTCATTTTTTTAAATTACTTAGTCCGACCCAGACGATATGAAACATTTTTAAATAATGATCTAAAATAAAAATCAGTAAGAGATAACTCATATTTAAGAGTGAAGAATATAATAGGAGTTGTCTACCTTATGTGTGAATAAATAAAAACTAAAAACTAAAATGACTTTAATGCCGGGTAAGTACAGCTAGTCGTTAGTATTTTCATTATATTTAAATCCCTAAAAAAACATCAACATACAGAAATGAGCAATACACATGAGGAAAGCTGGAGGGCACATCGACTGAGACGTCGACGTTAATGAGGACAATAGTCTGAAAACAAACACAAAAAAGAATGATAACTCCTCATTCCAAGAATTCAAACAATAAAAAAATATTCTAGGTTCGTATGCGACATGTGATAGTTCTAATCTGTTTCCATTGAATATGAATCCAGCTCGAGAAGACGTTTCCCATCAGGAAGTACCCCCTCCTTTGCACTGAAGGTGAAGGTTCAATCCCTTGACGACCTGGCTAAACTTCAACAAGTCGAAATCACGAAAATCTTGAAAAAGTTTGCCCTACAATAACCAAAGATCGTCGTTGGAACATTAAAGAAACGTGACTAAATTAATAAAAAAAATAAAAGATCTCAATTATAAAAAACCGGTTGGAGTCCTTAGGTTTAGCTACTTTACTAGAGACGTCCAGGTTTCTAATCCTTGTCCTGCCCTAATAATGTTACAGGTCAAACAACATAGAGTGGGAGAGAGTGAAAGTAATAGACAGAAACTTAGTAAGAGATTTATGACTTGGTAAGTTTATTGCAAATTACGGCTAATTAGAACAATTAAAATGGATATAACTCAACTTATTCAGTAAAAATCGTGAAGGACATACTTATAAAATAATATAAGATAATATTTAAGTTCTTTTAAAAAATATATTTACTAATTGTTATATAAAAAAAAAATATATAAGTAAGATCACCAGAGGCTAAATTAATTCTAAAATTTCAGGTTGAGTCTATGTTTAAGCATATAGATTTTACTGAATAAGTTGAAAAGTTTGGCTATTTCTTCAGATTGATATAGTCTCTCTTTGATTTTACTCTTTCGCTGCTATCTAAAATTTATATTGTTTTTGGTCTAGTCATGATTATTTCCCTTTAACTGCTAGAATCGTCTATCCAAAGATCTGTAGATTTTCTCTGAGTAACTAATGAGCATTAGCTCCCCTGATTCACAGGAGAGTGGTAAGGCCTATGTCAGTGAAGTCACTACATATATGACAGTCACCCGTGTCCATGTGTTTTAGCATAACGAAGGATTTTTAAAATGCAAACCATTATAAAATATTGAATGACCTTGTGCCAGGCTTAACCAAAATTTTAGGATGAGTATTTTTACTCGAGATCGAACTGATGCATAAGGAAGAGTTATAAGATAAGGAGAGGCGTCAGAAGGAGAGAAGAAACTTTAACCGTTATTAGACATTGGGGGGGGGGTGCAATCATTCTCTACATCTCTTTCCCTTTCCTTGAAGCATATATCTGTACATACAATTAAAATAAAAACTATGTTTATCTAAGCAATCCTCAGGTGATTTATAGATTTTAGTTTTAGTGATTTACTAGAAAAATATGCCCTGTTGGGTCACCTGTTGAGCTCAGGTTAAATTGCTTGAATCAGAACAAAAACGAGTTTGCAAAGCCAGTTAAACACAAAAAATAAAAATAAAAAATCTAAAATTAGTAATTTTCTGATCGCTATATCCCCCCCCCCCCTCCTTCTTCTCTAATAAATCCTGAGAAACACCGGGTCGGTACAGCTAATTTATATACTTACGTTTTATTTACATTTAAAAAAAAATTAATCTTGAAATTTTCATGAATAATAACTTATGAAAAACATTAAAAACGATAATGTTTAATTTACTATTTTAAATTATATTAAATTCGAAAGTTATTTAAATTCCCCCCCCCAAATCCTCATTATTTGTGTATTCACTTGATTTATAGAAATAAAGCAAATTTCTCAATATATTTACACTTAAATAAATAAAACAATCAAATATATTATTACTAGTGTGACCATCATTCCCAATTTTATGATTATAATTAAAATCACCTGGAAAAATAGTTGTCGTCTTGTTTACATTACAAACAATACTAATACTTCACTCAACTCCTGCTGATGCCTGCATTCGCTTGAATATATATTGAATTATCTCCCTTAATGTTACACTTGAAAGATTAGCTATTTATACATATAGATTTTGAAACAGAGACACGATGCGTATTATTATATTAAAGATTGCATAAAAATAATAAAATTAAAACTAATTTCCTAATTTCTACGGTCCTGCTAGGAGATACATGGTACTTGTAGGGATAAATATCCAGAGGATTTCAGTACATACAGAGTTAGTCACCAAATATCGATAGAAAATCTTGAGTCTGTCCCGGAAATGGCTGAAACAATTTACGATTTGCAAATCACCTTCTTTTCTTTTTCTTTTTTTTTGAGCAATATTTTTCAACTTTTTTGTTTGAGGGGTTAAAAGATTATTTAATCCCATCCCTAACCTTAACCCTAACTGAACTTTTCGCATGTTCAGTGTCGTCTGTCTTTTTACATACTTTTGTGGCTTTCAAATCGTAAACTGCTTCATCCATTTCCGGTACTGACTCTGGATTCTCCGTCAATACTCGTGACTTACTCTGTAAGTACTGAAATCCTCTGGATACCAATTCCTTACGAGTACCGAATAAATTAATAACCATTTCAAATCATGTGCAAATATGGGTTGATGTAGTTCTGTGATGTCTACAGACAGACCACCACCACTCCCTGGTTGAGAACCTCGGCTCTAAATCTGATAATATAAACATTCAATACAAAGGATCGGCAATCATTTATGGTAATCTTAGGTCCAACTGAAATTGCGTAACCTTTTTCAGAGAGATGCCATTTTGAAAAGCGAAGATAGGGAGTGTTGATGGCTGCTCCAGATAAATTTTCTGGAGCATTGTCTTGGGAAAGCAGGCCATCATTTTTAATGTTTTGTGATCCATGAGGAATTTAGGCGATATTTTTGTGATAGTTTTTTTTTTTTTCGTATTAGGGTGTGGATGACAGTACATCATCTTTAGCTAAATGCTTGAGGATACGTCGAGCGAGTTTAGAGATAGTTCCAGTTTCCAAGTCAACACCAGAAGCCATGACTTCATGGATAACCGTTTCAATTCCATGATCTTTGAAAGCGTCGGAAAATGTTTCATCTGAAAAACAAAGAAAAATTATTCATGGAAGTTTTTAAACTTTGCTTTACAAGAATTTATTCATAAAAATCAGACTCTTTTTTTTTTCGTTGCCGCATGTTTTAACAACATGAATAAAATGTAATTCGGTTTAATTCCTTCCAGAAAATACTTTGTCAAGGTTGGAATTATTTTCAAATGGCTGCTGTTTTAAAAAACGGGATGTAACTCTGTATTCGTCCATATAGAGTTACTTCTCTTTGATTGGAACAAAAAGTAAATATTTTGGAAAAGATAACGTCATAGTTTAATAAAGAAAGGCAAAACAAAAGCAAGTAAAAACACTACCGGGCAGCGCTGTGTAGATACAGCCAGTAAGGTATAATGTTGTATGTTTCTCTAGCTCTCCTGAACATTAGCTCAGTTTAATAATACTAAACCAGCAATGGTAAAGTCTATATATATATATACTCTCAATGTCCTAGTCTTATTCACTTACTCCTTTTCCTGTTGTTTTCTCTTCGTTCTGTCTTCTGCTGCTATTTCTTCCTGATAATCAATGATTTTGTTTCTCCAGTTTTTATATGTAATGCATTTATGTATGCTTGTCTTGACATCACTTATTTAAATCTATACTCCCATTGTCACTGCTTGTTTTGTATTATTAGACTGGGCTAGTACTCAAGAGAGATGGACTAAAACATTATATGTCATTTGGGCCATCCATAACTATGAAAGTTTCATTTTCATAAATAAATGTTAGTAAGGTTGTTGGAATCAAAGGTAAAAAAGAAAATGTGCCAAGAAGTCGGTCAAAATTGTGGGAGTCTGAACTTTTAGAGGAGAAGGTGCTAGCATAATGTACATTACTGTCTAAAAGTTGGCGAGAAATAAGAACAGGAAAGTCAACAAAAAAGTTTACATAGAATAGATCAGAGCATTGTGAATGAAATGTGTGTTGTAAGTGGATCAGAGGCCATGAGTGAAGTGAAGACTGTCAGTACATCAGGCGTTCTCAGTGGATCAGTAGTCATGAATGGATCAGAGCTTTAGAGTGGACCAGGGGTCGAGAGTGAAATAGGACTTCTGAGTAAATCAGAGGTCATGAGTGAAACTGAGATAGTGAGTAAATCAGGGTCATGAATGCAACAGTGAATTGCGAGTGAAACAGAGTGGTTTAGGTGTCATAAAATGATCAGAAATTGTGAGTGAACAGGTTGTGAATGGTTCAGGGGTCATGAATTAATCAGAGCTCATGCAGTGAAACAAAAGTCATTAGTGGATTATGGCTTGTTATTGAAACAGGGCTTATGAATGGATAAGTGGTCTTAAGTGGATCAGGACTTGTGAGTGAAAGAGGAGTCATGAACAGACCAGATGTCAAAAAAAGGTCAGAACTTATGAGTGAAACATTGTCCGTAAATTGATCTGAGGTCATGGCTGGATTAGAGTATTCAGGGCCGGCGGGACAGTTATAAAAGTAGAGGGGCTCTCTTAAAAAGTGTGTGTGTGGGGTGGTGGTGGCCCACATTGTGCCCAGAATGCCAAATATGGGAATAAATTCAATATCTTGACTAAAAATGATCGTCCGCTAGTGGTTGAGAGCTCGTTAGAAGCGGAATGGAATTCTCTTGGTGATAGAAACAGAAAAATTCAAAATATTTCAATTTTTTCACGTCTGGGCTCAAATTACCTCATTTGGGCATATAGGGGCATATTTTGGTTTAAAATGATTGTCTGGTAGTGGTTGATGGCTCGTTAGAAGCGAAATAGAATACTCTTGGTGATAGATAAAGAAACATTTAAAAAATTCAATTTTTTGGCGTCTGGGCTCAAACTACCATATTAGTGCATTTTGGACCAAAAATGCCTTTTTTGACATAATTTAGACATGAAATGATCTTTTGATAGTGGTTGAGGTCTTGTTGGAAGCATATTAGCAAGTCGCTTCTGGTGAAAAAAGAACAAACAGATATTTCAATTTCGGGGGGCCTAGCCCCAAATTAACATATTTTGGGGCCAAATACACCTTTTTGGACTTAATCTAGACATAAAATGATTTTCTGACACTGCTTGATGGCTCATTTGAAACATATCAGCATGTCGCTTCTAGTAAAAATGACAAAATTCAAGAATCAATTGGTTTATCAAATATAAAGAATACATAAAGTTAAAAGTATTAACTGACAAGGTGCATATAAAAGTACAAAAGTAAAAAGTTTTAATGTATTAAGTATAAAAGTATAAATGTATGTATTGGAATTGGAATAGCTCGTTGGAAGCGTATTAACAAGGCAGACTTGCATTGTTTCTCTGTTCTTCACTTCAAATTGCGTTCATTGGACTTTGCTCAAAAGATACTGTATCGGTTGTTCTGTGGACAGAAGGACTGGAGAGAGGATGCAATGATTAACTTTGGATATTATGCAGATCTTCAATAATGCGAAAAAAGAATATATCGATGCAATCCAAAAAATCACCAGTATGTTAATGGATGCATCATGTGCGAGTGGAGGAAATACAAATAATGGTTCGCTTTGCAACAGATTTTTCAGTCGATCGCAAAAATTTTGAAACGTTCATGAGTAACACCAACATCATCTTGGCTATCACCCAGTCTGTCAGAAACAAATGTGTGCATGTGGAAGCATTGAAAACCTTGGGCATCGAGATAATGCTTCATCTCAGAATTGCCTTCGTTGATGAGAAGGCTAAACCATGGATTATGATAATCCCGACCTATCATCAAATTAATTCCGGAATGAATATAAATATAGAAGTCATAGGTAGAAATAGAAATAACGTAATCTGATATTCGCGGAAAATCATCAGAGTGAACGGGAGCGGTCATTAAGTCTTTGTGTATTGCTTTATATTATGTAGTAAATTAATACCAGGCAAATAATAAATAAGAACAGAGTCTTTTGTGAAAATTAAACTGCGTTTATTAGTTCCTGGTGTCGATGAGTGGAGTGACAGTACAGAATTGTTAGGGAGAAAAGATTTGCTACCACCTATATGGAGTTGGTTTGGCAGAGAGTCATAGATGGTGGGCCAAATGTAATATTTAGTGTTTGTTGGTGAAAAATAATGAAAATTTACTATAACACGCTCGAGTGAATAAGCGTAATGAATTGGTGAGTTTAGTAGCCTGTGATAGATGGGGTTATTTTACTATTAAGCAAATATGTACAGGGGAAAAGTCCTCTCTACTTTATATATAAAAAAAAAGAAAAGAAAAGAAGATTTTGTATAAAAACTCCTAATTCTGTTAATCCGGTTGATTGTCTGCCGCTGTCTTCAAAAAAGCAAATAAATTGTGATTCACAGCTAAACTAAAGAAATGGCAAAATCAGTTTAATTGAAGTTTCACGTGTTTTGCTTCGGGGTGTCGATTTTTTGGAGAAGAAAATGAAAGTCCGTAAATATATCTATAGAATAGGGACCTTTAACAAAAACTCACCCATTTCGCTTGGTTTTCG
Source organism: Sepiola atlantica (assembly GCA_963556195.1). Lineage (NCBI taxonomy): Eukaryota > Metazoa > Mollusca > Cephalopoda > Sepiida > Sepiolidae > Sepiola > Sepiola atlantica. The sequence goes on from OY744515.1 coordinate 11,425,679, forward strand.
CCAAATTTTAGATAAAATTGATTGTTGGTTTTATATTGTAATGATGACAATATAAGACCAGTGCCGCCATCCATGGTATTGAATACCAGTTATCTGTCTGCAATCCAAGTATACTGAGTAAAAATAAATCCAGTCTATACCTGACTTGTCCACCACGTTACAGTCATGAATGTCCAACAGTCTTTATTTTGTCGCTGTTCAGTGATATGCATGCTGCAAATGTGCACCTTTCAGAAAATGCATTTAAAACATCGACAATTAGGATGCATTTTTATTGAGGTTGTACAACTTCTATCTAAGATAGGGCAACTCTCCACACTTCAAATGGCTCGTTGGAAAAAGAAGAAAAAGAAGAAGAAGAGGGAGAATTAGAAGAAAAAGAAGAAGAAAAAGAAGAAAGAGGAGGAAAAAGAAGAAGAAGTGGTGTGAAGGATGAACAGTGGTTTCAATAAGATAGGTCAACTCCCCACACTCCAAATGACTCGTTGGAATAGATGTAGGAGACACTTTAGTGATGATATCAGTAGGATATGTGATCGTAGATAGGCGTCACACTCACTCGGCCTTACCCCCTCTCTCTTTTTTTTTTATTTGTGGCGTTATCTTAACGATAATGTCTATTAAAACAATTCCCAGACCATTTATGAACCGGAGAGGCTATCACTACCAAAATTAAGACTGTGTCATAAGAGGAGTATATCAGGTGGTATTTTTAAGGGAAGGTGGGAGGATCGCCCCCCCCCCCCCGTTTTCAAATTATATATCTTTTACATACATCGTAATTACCCTGAACTTATCTTGCTTGTTCCTATTTCCAACTTTACATAAACTCTTATTATATTATATTCACAGGAGGGCATTCTTCTTATAATTTAAATATTTTAAATTTCAGCAATCTCTTAATTCATGGTTCAATAACGGTTGCTACGTTATACATTAACGAACTTGTTATTCATTGTTTTACAACATTGAACCTCGAAAACCTTATTACATGATAGAAGTGACATATAATGAATGGGAATGCTGCTGGCGGTTGTTGAGCGAATCGTACTTCTGCATAGAGTCCACAAAGACCGTGCTGCAGGATTGTCTGGTCTGCGTGAAGTTCTCTTCGTTAGTTTTACCTATTCGTTAAACTTACATGATTGCAGGTTTTTACCCCCAGCATCCACAGCAGCAGGGCCCAGCAGTTGCATACGAAGTCAGAGAAGGTTTGGCCCAGCACACACAAAGAAATAACAATTGCACATGCGCAGAAGCAATGTTGCTATCTTCATTATGCAGATTTGCAGTTCGGTGCCTTGCAAGTCCTTGCTTGGCAGAGATGAGCACAGGATGACAGATTATGACGTTGATTCCTCCGAGATTTTCATCAGAGTCTTGTTAGCCGGATAACTCTCACTACCACCGCTTCTGCCACTGCTGTTGTAATAGATAGATGTAAATTATGCAACAGATGCCATTTTAATATTTTGTTATTCTCATTGGAAACAGATTACATTGAGAGTCGCTGAAATCAACTTCCAGGAGAACTTGCACAAAGAATTTGATTGGTCTGTATATTTAAGAAAAATCTTTTGATGATTTTAATTATATTCATTGTTGAAATAAAATGCAAATTGTAAACGATAAAAGAAATAAAGACAAAAAAGATAGGTACTTTTTGAAATAGGCAAAGGAAAAAAGAAACAAAAATGATAGAGACTTGTTGAAATAGGCAAAGGAAAAAAGAAACAAAAAAGATAGGTACTTTTTGAAATAGGCAAAGGAAAAAAGAAACAAAAAAGATAGGTACTTTTTGAAATAGGCAAAGGAAAAAAGAAACAAAAAAGATAGGTACTTTTTGAAATAGGCAAAGGAAAAAAGAAACAAAAAAGATAGGTACTTTTTGAAATAGGCAAAGGAAAAAAGAAACAAAAAAGATAGGTACTTTTTGAAATAGGCAAAGGAAAAAAGAAACAAAAAAGATAGGTACTTTTTGAAATAGGCAAAGGAAAAAAGAAACAAAAAAATAGGTACTTTTTGAAATAGGCAAAGGAAAAAAGAAACAAAAAAGATAGGTACTTGTTGAAATAGGCAAAGGAAAAAAGAAACAAAAAAGATAGGTACTTTTTGAAATAGGCAAAGGAAAAAAGAAACAAAAAAGATAGGTACTTTTTGAAATAGGCAAAGGAAAAAAGAAACAAAAATGATAGGTACTTTTTGAAATAGGCAAAGGAAAAAAGAAACAAAAAAGATAGGTACTTTTTTTAAATAGGCAAAGGAAAAAAGAAACAAAAATGATAGGTACTTTTTGAAATAGGCAAAGGAAAAAAGAAACAAAAATGATAGGTACTTTTTGAAATAGGCAAAGGAAAAAAGAAACAAAAAAGATAGGTACTTTTTGAAATAGGCAAAGGAAAAAAGAAACAAAAAAGATAGGTACTTTTTGAAATAGGCAAAGGAAAAAAGAAACAAAAAAGATAGGTACTTTTTGAAATACGCAAAGGAAAAAAGAAACAAAAAAGATAGGTACTTTTTGAAATAGGCAAAGGAAAAAAGAAACAAAAAAATAGGTACTTTTTGAAATAGGCAAAGGAAAAAAGAAACAAAAAAGATAGGTACTTGTTGAAATAGGCAAAGGAAAAAAGAAACAAAAAAGATAGGTACTTTTTGAAATAGGCAAAGGAAAAAAGAAACAAAAAAGATAGGTACTTTTTGAAATAGGCAAAGGAAAAAAGAAACAAAAAAGATAGGTACTTTTTGAAATAGGCAAAGGAAAAAAAGAAACAAAAAAGATAGGTACTTTTTGAAATAGGCAAAGGAAAAAAAGAAACAAAAAAGATAGGTACTTTTTGAAATAGACAAAGGAAAAAAGAAACAAAAAAGATAGGTATTTTTTGAAATAGGCAAAGGAAAAAAGAAACAAAAATGATAGAGACTTGTTGAAATAGGCAAAGGAAAAAAGAAACAAAAAAGATAGGTACTTTTTGAAATAGGCAAAGGAAAAAAGAAACAAAAAAGATAGGTACTTTTTGAAATAGGCAAAGGAAAAAAGAAACAAAAAAGATAGGTACTTTTTGAAATAGGCAAAGGAAAAAAGAAACAAAAAAGATAGGTACTTTTTGAAATAGGCAAAGGAAAAAAAGAAACAAAAAAGATAGGTACTTTTTGAAATAGGCAAAGGAAAAAAAGAAACAAAAAAGATAGGTACTTTTTGAAATAGGCAATGGAAAAAAGAAACAAAAAAGATAGGTACTTTTTGAAATAGGCAAAGGAAAAAAGAAACAAAAAAGATAGGTACTTATTTTAAATAGGCAAAGGAAAAAAGAAACAAAAATGATAGAGACTTGTTGAAATAGGCAAAGGAAAAAAGAAACAAAAATGATAGAGACTTGTTGAAATAAGCAAAGAAAAGAAAATAGAAGCAATTCTTACCTGTTACGAGGTTTCTTATTGTCCAAAGAGAAAGATGAACAAAATTTGGATCGGTGGATTTGAGGAATGTATCAAGGTAGACTATGATGTTGTGTAAATTTTCTTCTTTCTGGGAATCAGTTAGGGTTTCTGTGCAAAACAAAACAATCTCGTAAGTCAGGTAAAATTTACGAAAAAAAAAATCAAAAACCAGTCTGGTAAAAATAATATGGTAAACAGGTAGAATTTTTCAGGAGGTATAATGTAAGTAAGTAGAATTTCTGGAATAAAAACAAAAAATAATCTGTTAATCTGATTGAATTTCTGGAAAATAACAATCTAGTAAACAGGTAGAATTTCTGAAAAGAAATCTGGTAATCAGGTAAAAATTATAGAGAAAATAATCTGGTAATTGTAATGTTATAAATTGTCTCTCTTGCACTAGTCTGTTATGTTATCTCCCTCTTAATAGTTAGATAAGTTATCTCAGTTATAAGTTATCTCCCTTTTAATTACGTCATGCAAAAGATAAGAAATAGCCTTCTACCTTTTTTGACCATGGCTTCCATACCACACAGACGTGTAAAATACAGGTAATAAAAGCGACATGTGAAAACTGTTTGTCGAAAATTTCTTCGACGCCAAGGGGTAGTTTGTAGATCAAAGTAGGGTCGGGTGTAAAATGTTGCAAAATATTGTTAAATCGCGACCCCAACTCTGTCAGGAGTCAAGTACCAAAAAGAAAAAAAAAAGGTTCTGTCCTTGTTCGCAAGAACTCTTCAAAAGTGAAAAAAGGAACTCTCACAAAATGTAACTATCGGCAGAACATTAAAAAACAGACTCCCACCAGAAGAAAGAAAATGCTCTTCAATAATCAGTAATCGACAGATATGCAAATTATTCACTTCCGGTAGAAGGTATAAAAACAGAGCCAAAATCGTTCTAGGTTTCGACTTGAGCAAGCCAAAAGCACCTGGCCCCATGACACGTAAGCCAGTTAACTTATTTTTCTCACACACTCCTGAGAAACAAAACACAAAATTTAGAGAAAAATAAGGGAATCCATCAATCAGAGACTTTCCCCTAAAAGAAAGAGCAACAGGAGGAATATAGTAACTGGAATTCCCCCAGAGGCTCTTCCTCAGAAGAAAGAGTAATAGAAGGTATATTGTCTTCCCTCAGAGATTCTCCTTTAGAAGAAAGGGTAATAGGAAGAATATGGCAACTGGAATTCCTTTAGAGTTTCTCCCTTAGAAGAATCCAGAGAAATCTTTCCTTGCAACAGATCTCACAGAACAAAAAGTATCAAATAAAATAATGATTCAAATTCCACAAAGGCTTTCAAACAGCAATATCTTTTAAGTTGCAAAATAAATTGCTTTGCGCAACATAGTTTGACGATCTGAAGACCCTTACAATGTAGCATGTCGTGCGACTTTGTCAACCCGACCATAACCTGACGATCACTGGTAACAAAAATGGCTCGTTGATTACTCAAGTTCTTTTGGCTAAGATCAAAGTGTAGTATCTGTTCCGATGGATACTACACCCCATAAACTGGTATTGTCTTGGGCTTGATTTACGCCGGTCTATGGGTCTGTCCTGTGCAGTTCTAGGAGGTTCACCCTCCCAGGCTTCGCCTCCCCTCTTTGGGGAGGAGTAAGTTTATAGCTTACTGCCTGAGGTGCCCCTACCGGGGAATGCCGACAGGGCTGCCCAGGCAATTTTTAATGGCCAGAGTGCTCACCTATCGGGCGCTGGCTTTTCAAACCCCACTTTCCCGACTCGACCGTGGGTCACATCTTACTTGTGGGAGTAAGATAAAAACTGGCCTTGCGCCTAACTCCTGGAGAGGAGTAAATCAATACTCGAATTAAGAGATGCACGATTAGCCAAAGAAACCGTTAGAAGAAAGTAATAGTTGCAAAGGTATTAAGTTTGGTAATGTCCGATTACACATTATTCAAAATTTGCTTAAATTAATGAAACTATTAATTCGCTGAAAACATGAGTTGGATTCCAAAGTATACGTAAAGTAAGAGTACTCCAGTTTCATAGAGTCACATGGTTTTAAACTGGAGAGACAAGAGTATTTATTTACCTCCTCTCCAGGAGGTTAGGCACAAGGCCAGTTTTATCTTACTCCCACAAGGTAAGATGTGACCCAAGGTCGGGTCGGAAAAGTGGGGTTTGAAAAGCCAGCGCCCAAGAAGGTGAGCACTCTGGCCATTAAAAATTGCCTGGGCAGCCCCGTCGGTATTCCCCGGTAGGGGCACCTCAGGCAGTAAGCAATAAACTTACTTCTTCCCAAAGAGGGGAGGCAAAGCCTGGGAGGGTTGATCCTAGAACTGCACAGGACAGACCCATAGACAGGCGGAATCAAGCCCTGAAGGCCAAGACGATACCAGTCTATGGGGTGCAGTATCCATCGGAACAGATACTACACTTTGATCTTAGCCAAAAGGCAAAGAATAGACAAGAGTAGGGAGAACAGAAAAAAACTAGATAAATACCCATGTGAAATGTTAGAATTTACGAGAAAAATAGGAAAATTTTTACACGCTATCCATTCTTTTAGGTTTGTTTTTTTTTTCGAGTAAAACAGACATTTGATTATGTAAATAAGTAATATACTGTTATAAAATTAAACAGCGTTACAATTATAAAAAAAATTGCATTAAAAATAAAATTGCATTAAACAATTTGTTAGAAAAAATAATTAAACTTCAAAATGGCAGCACAACAATTAGAAACGTATTTACGATAGCTGCCGCGAATCATTAAATTCTTAAATTAAATTCTTTTTTTGTTTTGTTTTTGCATTTGGGGAGAAAATATCAAATATATGCATGTTTAGAAAGTAATCAAAACTGACTTTGCAATGTATTTTTTTTATCTTTACCAATTAAATTGAGGTTATACTGGGTTTTTCTTTCATTGAGGTTTTAAAGAAAACAATATTAATATAGTAGAAACCATAATGAGAGTATTATGTTAAAAAAAACTAGTGAAATTACTAGTAGAGAGAGGATAACCAATTTGTGTGCAAGAAGTGTAAAACAATGGAGATGGATGAGAACTCAGATGTGGAGAAAGGATATCTGGATGAGGAAGCTATTGAGTTTGTAGAGAAGTTTTGTTACCTTGGTGATACCATTGAAGCACAGGGTGGAACAGGTGCTAAAGTGATTGCAAGAATTAGGAGTGGATGGTGTAAGTTCAGGCAACTTCTGCCATTACTAACCAGCAGAGCGTTACCACTGTCGACCTAGGCATGTGTACGCAGTGTAATGATGTATTAAAGTGAAACCGGGCCAGTAAGGATTGAGGACATGCGGTGGATGGAGAGACATAATATGAGAATGATACGATGGATGTGTAATGTGAGTCTTAAAGACAGGCTTAGATCTGATGACTTGTACAGAACAGGAGACTTTTATGGTATGTCCATGTTGAAAGAATGGATGAGAGTTCTTGGATTAGTAGATGTAGAGAGTTGAGGTAGCAGGTTCAGTTCACAGGGGAAAGCCAAGGAAAGCATGGAAGGAAGTGACAAAAATGGACCTGAGAGAAAGAGGGATAAATAAAGATCTGGCACGGAATAGGTTACTTTAGAAGTCAATTTCTTAAAACCATCCAATGCATGCCAGAGTGTTAAACGGACGTTATGATTGTGGTGATGGTGGTGGTGGTATTAAGACTATTATGTTTCCGAAATTTTGAGACGAGGATTGATAATTTGTATTGTTTGGATTATTCGGACTAGTGTTCTCATCATGACACAATGGATAAAGTGCTAAGTAATAATCAGTTCTAAGTGACAGTCTTCTGGAGATTGAAGGTTCAATCCTCAGTACAGGCAATACTAAGAATATAATAAGAATTACTTAAGACTTCTAGCCGGTCATGGCTGATGGAACGAGAACAATCTACCCCTATGGATTAAATAAAGGGTTCAGTTTGAAATTCCGTTCGGTTTCGACTGTATTACTTTCCGGTTTTCTTCAAGCATCTTTGGTTTTCTAGGAATTCCAAACTCGGTTAGATTTCTCTCCTTCTCATGTTCGATGACTTTTCGATACCTCGGCCCAGTTAATTTTAAGTTCCTTCACCGATTTTGAGAACTTCTGAACTAACAAGAAGAGAACGACATGTTGGAACATCTAAAGAATCCAATCCATAAATCGACATCATTTGGATTATTCCGACTACTCTTCTCATCTTGGAACTCAGGAATCTGTGCCCTCCTGGACTAAGTAAAGGGTTAGGTTCGAAATTCCGTACAGATATCAAGATTCTCGAGTCCAAAAGACATGCCTAGAGAAGGTCAGAGGTTATAACGAACAAAACGTTGTGAAAATAACATCCAAGATGAGGATAGCAGTCCAAATAATACAAATAGTAAGAGTATTTATTTACTCCTCTCCAGGAGTTAGGCACAAGGCCAGTTTTATTTTACTCCCACAAGTAAGATGTGACCCAAGGTCGGGTCGGAAAAGTGGGGTTTGAAAAGCCAGCACCCAAGAGGTGAGCACTCTGGCCATTAAAAATTGCCTGGGCAGCCCCGTCGGCATTCCCCGGTAGGGGCGACTCAGGCAGTAAGCAATAAACTTACTCCTCCCCAAAGAGGGGAGGCGAAGCCTGGGAGGGTGGACCTCCTAGAACTGCACAGGACAGACCCATAGACCGGCGTAAATCAAGCTCCGAAGGCCAAGACAATACCAGTCTATGGGGTGCAGTATCCATCGGAACAGATACTACACTTTGATCTTAGTCAAGGTCAGTGAAGGAGACATCCTTCTAGAGTGAGGCAATTTTTATTTTGGTCCAAATTCAGAGTGCCCCTTTTTGGGGAGCTGCATTTTCCTCACATTAAAACCCCGACCTTGTATCTAACTTTACCTTTGTGGGGAGGCAAGTAAATAGGGACTAGTTAATGTATCGTTTTCATCGTAATAAAATATATACAGTAACGGAATTATTTAAAGAAAAACTTATTTTTCGAATCTTTCAAATTTTGGCGTCATTAGTAAATTTAATAAAAGGAAAGAAAATAAAGAAGAAAATAAACAAATAAATAAAGAAAGAAATATAGGAGAAATCAAAAAATAAAGGAGGCGGTAAAAGAGAACTAAATTAACTAGGAAAGAAAATGGCGAGAGAAAGAAGAAAAAGAGATAAAAAAGATGCAAACAAAAGAGAAATTAATAAAAAAAAATAAAGAAAAAAGAGAAAGAAAGAAGGAAATAGATAAAGAAATGAATAAATAAAAACAAATAATATTTTTAAAAAGTTTACTTACCATTGATAAGTATTTGACAGATTGTCCCAGCACAATTGTATTGGACTTCAGGATTTGGATTTTGTGAAGCCATTATCACTAACTGCTGGAAAACTTTGCCCTCCTCCAATTGGGGCAAACAAAATTTGATATCATCTGAAAGAATATTTAAGATAAGAACAAAAAATAGAAAATTCCTAGGGACATTATTTAAATCTTTTCAAACATAACACATAAAGTTATCTTTTTAAAATCATACCCAAATAGCAATCCATCTGACATATCGATACTTGATTCGGACTAGTCCTTTTCTTCTTCCGCTATGTTATTGACCCGAATATAATTTTCTTTCTGATTATAAATAGTCTGGCTAGATAGTTTGTTAAACTGGGGCCATTTTTCGTTTATTCCCTAAATAGAACCAACCAAAATTGATAAAAAGAATTTCCTACGTTTCTCTATCTGTGTCCAACTTACTGGTAATATGCAGATTCTTTTTTATTATTGACCTAAAAAAATAAGATTGAATTACACCATTCATAAAAATCTTTACTATTTATTACAAATCTTTTACTATAACACAAACAAATTCTACGTTCTCTTAGAAACAAGCATCATGACTTTAGCTTAGAAAAGAAAGACAAAAAATTAACACCAAATTCAAACCATTTCATACAAATTTCATACATTATTTCAAGTGAAAATAAAAAAATTGCCCTTTTTTCTTTATACACACTGTTGTTAGATGCTCTTGTGTGAACTTAAACTGGCTTTAGTTTTCATTGCTACATAAACAAAAATGGCGTATTTCTGCTGAATTCTTCCCTCATAAACACAGCCATTTTATATTTTTCATAGGAGAATTTCGTCTGTTATGTAAACAAAAATGACGTATTTCTGCCGAATTCTTCCCTCATAAACACAGCCATTTTACATTTTTCATAGGAGAATTTCGTCTGTTACGTAAACAAAAATGACGTATTTCTGCCGAATTCTTCCCTCATAAACACAGCCATTTTACATTTTTCATAGGAGAATTTCGTCTGTTACGTAAACAAAAATGGCGTATTTCTGCCGAATTCTTCCCTCATAAACATAGCCATTTTACATTTTTCATAGGAGAATTTCGTCTGTTACGTAAACAAAAATGACGTATTTCTGCCGAATTCTTCCCTCATAAACACAGCCATTTTATATTTTTCATAGGAGAATTTCGTCTGTTATGTAAACAAAAATGACGTATTTCTGCCGAATTCTTCCCTCATAAACACAGCCATTTTACATTTTTCATAGGAGAATTTCGTCTGTTACGTAAACAAAAATGACGTATTTCTGCCGAATTCTTCCCTCATAAACACAGCCATTTTACATTTTTCATAGGAGAATTTCGTCTGTTACGTAAACAAAAATGGCGTATTTCTGCCGAATTCTTCCCTCATAAACATAGCCATTTTATATTTTTCATAGGAGAATTTCGTCTGTTACGTAAACAAAAATGACGTATTTCTGCCGAATTCTTCCCTCATAAACACAGCCATTTTACATTTTTCATAGGAGAATTTCGTCTGTTACGTAAACAAAAATGACGTATTTCTGCCGAATTCTTCCCTCATAAACACAGCCATTTTACATTTTTCATAGGAGAATTTCGTCTGTTACGTAAACAAAAATGGCGTATTTCTGCCGAATTCTTCCCTCATAAACATAGCCATTTTACATTTTTCATAGGAGAATTTCGTCTGTTACGTAAACAAAAATGACGTATTTCTGCCGAATTCTTCCCTCATAAACACAGCCATTTTACATTTTTCATAGGAGAATTTCGTCTGTTACGTAAACAAAAATGACGTATTTCTGCCGAATTCTTCCCTCATAAACACAGCCATTTTACATTTTTCATAGGAGAATTTCGTCTGTTACGTAAACAAAAATGACGTATTTCTGCCGAATTCTTCCCTCATAAACACAGCCATTTTACATTTTTCATAGGAGAATTTCGTCTGTTACGTAAACAAAAATGGCGTATTTCTGCCGAATTCTTCCCTCATAAACATAGCCATTTTATATTTTTCATAGGAGAATTTCGTCTGTTACGTAAACAAAAATGGCGTATTTCTGCCGAATTCTTCCCTCATAAACATAGCCATTTTATATTTTTCATAGGAGAATTTCGTCTGTTACGTAAACAAAAATGGCATATTGCTGCCATATTTCCCTTATTTTTCATCTGTTTACACAAGTCTACAAAGACCCTAACTAAGGAACAACGAAAACTAGATTTCATATTTTTCTAACAAATTTCTTTTTTACAAACAGCTATTTATCGTTTCAGAATTTTTTATTTTTCCTAGGGGGGGGGGCTTGTTACTTTGCTGTTATACCAATTTGTGAAGTATATACTTACTTTATAGCCGGTTTAATCTGTAATATGCACTATTCTTTAAATATAAATAATAATTTAAATTCGCAAAAATGTTATATATTTCTCATGCTATATAAATACATGCTTACGTGTCGATCGACCTCTTACAAAAGAAGGGATTAGAGCGCACACATCAACTGTTTGTCTCTCTTATTTATTTCTGTGTTCCTACTTGAATTGTTATGTATGTGAAGCCGTTACCCCGCGAGCCGGACACTAATGAAAACACAATAACAACTGACAAAGCAGAAACGCTACAATTGGCACAGCGACGGATGATGCGTTAAGCGTCGTTCCTAGCTTTCCTGAGTGCAGTGACGATCTTATTAGAACGCGTCTTCTTGTGGTTAACGAGTGCATTTTTGCTAGTGATTGCTAGCTATAATTCAGCAATGCCGGCTTCGAACCGGTCCAGGTTTTTCTTCTCTTTCTTGCCAAAAGTGGTCACTGCGAAGTTGTTGTTTTTTTCTCTGCAGAAATTCAAGATGAGAAGACTTACCTTCAGCCGCAAGAATCGATATGGCACCAGTGAGTTCTCCAAGAACTTCAGAGCTGCAATCAGTTTTCATGATGACAGAAACCAGCATTTCTAAACTTCTACGTTTTATAATCTATGAAGAAACCGAAATTTAAAACTTTAGTCACAGCGCAATTTAATTTATGGTTGTGAACTGAGAATAATTTTTATTTTAATCTTTCAAAATTATTAATGTTAACAAAAAAGTGTAAAGTATAAATAATATCGCTTTTCCTACCCCCTACCAGCATCTTTTTGCGACCATTTCTATTTAGTAGTTAAAAGGGGAAAAATATAGGGTAGATAGCATTGTGTCTGTGTGTTACTTTGCTTTTAATGTCCTTCTGTTCTGTGTGTGACAGTGTACTGTTATTTTTACATCTGGGAAAGATAAACACTATCCCTATGACAGGATCAAAAGTAAATTAAGTCTGGATCTGGTGTTGCCACAAAAACCAACAAAAATATGAAAAATTATACCAAATAAATAAAAAAGCCGTGTAGATTAGTATAAAGATCTGGGCTCCCTTAATAATCAACATGGGAGACTCAGTCGGCATCCTGTGAATGTTGGTTCTTCCTATTTCAGTTACCAAACTAAAGCAAACCGAATCCAGGTAATTTAATATGATCCACGCAAACCAAAGATCACACAGAGGAAAAAAATGGATCACAGAGGAAATTAGACATGTAACGGAGTGCCGTTACAAAAGCAACCCCATGCAAATAGGCTCCCTGAATGGCATGAAGAACATATGAGACAGATCTGTAGACTTTTCTGCAACGAAACAGTGGGCCACAGATTAAGCAAGACACACCTTTAGGAGAAGATGGTTCACATAGCTAGAACTAATGAGAATAAGCAGAAAGAGAAGTGAAACAACAGAACAGGAAATAATGCTCCCTGAAAATTCACAGGTAGAAACTGAACACAATAAAAGCAGTGAAACTACAAAAAACACAATAAAAGCAGTGAAACTACAAAAAACACAATAAAAGCAGTGAAACTACAAAAACACAATAAAAGCAGTGAAACTACAAAAAACACAATAAAAGCACTGAAACTACAAAAAAAACACAATAAAAGCACTGAAACTACAAAAAACACAATAAAAGCACTGAAACTAAAAAAAACACAATAAAAGCACTGAAACTACAAAAAAACACAATAAAAGCAGTGAAACTACAAAAAACACAATAAAAGCAGTGAAACTACAAAAACACGATAAAAGCAGTGAAACTACAAAAAACACGATAAAAGCAGTGAAACTACAAAAAACAATAAAAGCACTGAAACTACAAAAAACACAATAAAAGCACTGAAACTACAAAAAAACACAATAAAAGCACTGAAACTACAAAAAACACAATAAAAGCACTGAAACTACAAAAAACACAATAAAAGCATTGAAACTACAAAAAACACAATAAAAGCATTGAAACTACAAAAAAACACAATAAAAGCACTGAAACTACAAAAAACACAATAAAAGCACTGAAACTACAAAAAAACACAATAAAAGCACTGAAACTACAAAAAACACAATAAAAGCATTGAAACTACAAAAAACACAATAAAAGCATTGAAACTACAAAAAACACAATAAAAGCACTGAAACTACAAAAAACACAATAAAAGCACTGAAACTACAAAAAACACAATAAAAGCAGTGAAACTACAAAAAACACAATAAAAGCAGTGAAACTACAAAAAACACTGAGAACAAGACCACAGTGCTTACTGAGGATGAAGTGACAGAAATTGAACGCATCAAAGAAATTATAAAAGAGGACAAAATGAAACTACCATTCCTAAGGAAGGTAAACTTGAAGAAAGTCAAAGCAGAAATGGAAAAGGTTAACAGACTCCTCTTACACATCCCAACAGGCAATATGATAGACATAAATGACATAATCTGTAATTACAAGACTAGACTTAGAAGAAAAAATTCTGTCCAAAGAATGGACCAACAAAGAAAGAGTGCTCTAAGTAGCATCTCCCCAGATGTGGTAGATGTATCTGACTCTTATATAAGTAGAGAATTGCAGCAGGAGTCAAGTACTTTAGGGAGTGCATATTTTCTATGGATGGAATTAGAAAATAAGCCAGAATTTGAATGCACACTCGTGCATCCACTGCTGATGGAGAGTTTGAATTACCTACTAGACACTATCCTCGAGTGTCTTCGGTCTCTCAGTACAAGGGTTTGTCAGGACAACCTAACATGAGGATACATCACCCTACAAGTAGGAGAGTAGAAAGTGTATCATGGGTTTACATTCGGCAGCCTCGTAACTCTCGCTTCACTTATTTTGTCCTTTAGTCCTCACATTTCATGAGCGATGTTTCTGACAAAGGGGGAAGAATTGTTGTTTTATGGATCAGAATCTATCATCTAACAATTATTGTTGGCTAGTTTTTGACTTCGAAGTGAGAATTTTTCTTTTAAGTTTATTATATCAAGTGGCTTCCTGCCTTGTCTGGAGCGATTTCCATTAAAAAAAAAAAATTAAACCCTAACCAAATATTCAAAATAACATAGTATTCGAAGCCCAAATAAGATCTCTAAACACGTCTATACACTGGCTCATACAAGGAAAGGTACACCTTCTTCTAGCACTTAGCTGGATACTCCACCAGACTAGATGAATTCTTGTCCTGGAATCCGATAAGACCAAGAGACTAAGAGAAAGGTATGTTATAATATAGTAAACTGGTCAATTGGGAATAGGAAAATCAATGCACTTCACTTCTTTACTAACTCAACGTTTGAGAAATAAAGGAGAACTTTAATTGAACACTCGAATATCTATGTCTTTCATATAGTGATCAAGTGTTAGCCCCAGGAAAGGGGTCCCTTGATTTCTAAGACTTTACACTGAAGTAAAATGAAACAAAAAGGTTAATGTTTGTTTGAAAAGTCACTTTTTCAATCAGTAGGTTCATAGTTTTTGTGTGCTCAACTCCGGTCTTATAGTATTACACAGAACGAATGGTATAGCCGGTACCATTCTCTTGACAGGACGCTAATCTATCATGGTTATACTGCCAGCAAGTCTGGTACCTATTTATACACCGGGATTGAGTATTTGCTTACAACACTTGGTATTCTCAGATGATCACCCATCCAAGTACTGGACAGGTTCAATATTGTTTAACTTCGGTGATCTGCTGAAAACTAAGGAGAGTATTGATTTACTCCTCTCCAGGAGTTAGGCACAAGGCCAGTTTTTATCTTACTCCCACAAGTAAGATGTGACCCAAGGTCGGGTCGGGAAAGTGGGGTTTAAAAATTGCCTGGGCAGCCCCGTCGGCATTCCCCGGTAGGGGTGCCTCAGGCAGTAAGCAATAAACTTACTCCTCCCCAAAGAGGGAAGGCTAAGCCTGGGAGGGTGGACCTTCTAGAACTGCACAGGACAGACCCATAGACCGGCGTAAATCAAGCTCCGAAGGCCAAGACAATACCAGTCTATGGGGTGCAGTATCCATCGGAACAGATACTACACTTTGAAAAATTTATTTGCAGAAAATACATGTTAATATTCAAAACAAATTAGGCACAAGGCCATCAAAAGTGTGGGGGTGGGTGTCGTTGGTCATCCTTTGTCAAAGGTAATAAAATTGTCTATCCTACTCTTAACTAGAATCATCTCAGTCACCACAATACCACATTTACTCTAGGGGCCGTCCTACTTAGGCTATTGTAAAATAAGTTTGCAATCTTAAAATTTTCCTTCGGTTTTTTTTTTTTTTTTTTTTTTTTTCTTAGCCAAAAGGCCAAGAAAAACTAAGGAGAGTAGAAAGTGTATCATGAGTTTACTTTCAGCAGCCTCGTAACTCTCGCTTCCCTTATTTTGTCCTTTAGTCCTCACATTCCATGAGCGATGTTTCTGACAAAGGGGGAAGATTTGCTGTTTTCTGGATCGGAATCTATCCATCTGACACTTATTGTTGGCTTGTTTTTGACCTTGAAGTAGTATTTTTTTTTTTTTTTTTAGCTCCTTACTGCATGCCTTTTCTGGGACGATTTCCATAAAAACAATGTCATAGTTGTTTAGCTGTAACAATTATGATAATAATTACACATGATTTGTATTATTTAATTTGTTTTCGCTTTTATTTCGTTCTGCTGTGCCAGCATTTTATTTCGTTTTAGCTGAGTTATTAGATTTCGAATGTCTAAGTTAGACAGATATCATATGAGGTACAATACAATGTCATATATATATAGATTTTATCTTTCAGAATTCAAAATCAAATCATTATGAAATGATAAAGAAGTTCATTATTTTCACCTGTACAAAGTCTCCATCAACAAGATTCCTGATGACGGCAGCAGAATGTCTTTGGGCTTCAGGGTTACTATTGTCCGATAGAATATCACCAAGGTCCTCAAGAAATTCTTCAGATATAAACATTATCTGCAAATATGAAAATAAATGAATTGAAGTATTTTTTGTATGATTAGAAAGCAAACATCACAAGTTATGTAATTTCCTTTTCTACATTTATATAAAAATAATGTCATGTTTGTCATGTGATCTAGTTTGCATTAGTCACTTATAAATTGTCGCCTTTGTAGACCCTATTAACTTGTCTCCCCACGAGGGAAGAGTTAGACACAAGGTCAGTTTTTAATGTGGGGGTAAATCCAGTTCAGCAAAATGGAGCACTCTGGATCAGGAGAAAAATTTTAATTACCTCAGTCTGGAAGGATTTCTCCTTCACTGACCAAGGTGTAAACTAATCTTATGCTATTTGGATACCTACTAAACGTTGTCCTCGAGTGTCTAAGATATCTTTCTACAGGGGTTTGTCAGGACAACCTGGCACGAGGTTACCTCCACCTACAAGTAAACCCTGACCAAATATTCAAAATAACATAGTAAAAACTCAGATGTGAGAATATATCAGTTTATTCTTTCTTCAAGCATCCAACATTACAAACTTTTTCGAATACCCTTGAGAAAGGTATGAATCCATTCTCCCAGCTACAAGTGAAAGAGTAGGGTCGACTGGTCTCTCAAACCTTGGTAGGCAAGTAGTCTAGGAGAAAGTAAACTCCAAAATAACACGAGCTCTTCTCTGCTTATTCCAACATTGCTTCTAGTTGTCTTGGATTCCCCCTTGTCGCTCAATTCAAACAATACCGAGTCAGGAGAAGTGTGGTTAGAGATTGCACAACTATTGCTTTATTATAGACTTCTCATAATGCAATCAACTTTTCAGAGACTGCCCATTGTTTCTATCTACTTGCCTCCTCACGAGGACAGAATTAGACAAAATGTTGGTTTTAATGTTGAAAAAATTCAGCTCCAACTAAAAAGGGTATTCTAGATTGGGACAAAAATAAAAACTGCCCGTCTAGAAGTTCTCCCCTGACCAAACTTTGAATTATTTATTCGTTAATAAATAATCAATTGTACTTACAAATGAGGCACGATGCCATCAAAAGTGTGTTGAGGGGGTCGTTGGTCATCCTCTGACTATTCTATTCTTAACTGGACACATTCTTTTACTGATATTACACTATGATCATGAAAAGAGAGCACAACTTAGAAATGCCAAAGAGAGTCGACTGTAGTGAAGTGAGCATTTGTACGGACTGAAGACTTGGCATGCCGTGTTCGAATCAGGCCTAATCCATCACACCATTTCCATTAGGGATGTGGACAACCTTCATGTGGTCCATCCTGTAAGTAGTTTATTCCAAAATATGAATCAGCAAGTCAATAAACTGTAACTTTCCGAATCATACAAATTAAGTTAACAAGTGGTAAATTATTAGGTCAAAAACAAACAAATATAAATTTATATTTCTGTTTGAATATAAATTTTATATTTGCTTTTCACATTTATCGATTAATGTGTGAAAGACAGAGGATTTTTTGTAACTGACCTGGTGCATCAAAAGATGCTGAACCGACTAAGGGATTGAACTCAGAAATCTTATATTCACTCAAAATGTCTTTTCAACTCATCACTTTAATTCCCTGGGCCATTTTGAGAGAAAGTAAAGACTGGGCCAATTGCAGTGACAATTCAATTTTAATATTATATTTTCAGATATCTCAAACATAGAAAGAATTGTATTAAATAGATGATGTACCACATCCTACTTGAGTGGGGTGTAGGGTTAGGGTTAATACCAAACAGCACGAATAAAAACATCAGTTGCTTTACCTGGTTGCCATCGTGAGCGGACAGGTTACGCAGACATCCAAGTGCCATCGTAAGAATTTCTTTATTTTCTGTGGATTTGATGATTTCATGAATCTTGCCGACAGCACCGCCAACAGCCAATTCTTCTTGGTTGGTAGCTGAACATGTGATAATTAATAATAAAAAAATGAATGAACAATCAAATTTTAAAAAGACATTATTTTAAAGTCATCATCTATATTTTTGAGATGAGGCATTATTACTATTTACATGTTTCCAACTGTTATCCCCATTTTGGTTGTGATATTCATGATGTTTCGATTACTGTACTCTCTGATCTTCTTCGGGTGTTATTTGTTGGAGTTGGGATTTAAAAAAAAACTAAACCCTTAATTCATTTGTGGTAGACGTGATGAGACAGAATATGGATCAAGTGGTGGAAATAGTCTTGACTTACCTTATTGCCACCATAAAAGAGACCGTCTTTGCCTAGCATGTAGAACCTCAATGTGAGAAAGAGCAAGTACATGCTGGAACGAAAGTATTTATACATATGAACAACGTGTGACCGGCATACTTTGCCATCTATAAAAGACGGGTTTAATGGAAGTTAGCAGGTGTTTTAGCACTTGAAGAGCTAAGATCATTAAGCAACGAAGATCAGTATTGAAAATGGTGTTGTTGGAGAAAAGTCCACTATACAATTATGGTCGAGGGGCAGATATGTTGTTACACTGAATACGGTGTTGTTAGAAAAAGTCTACAATGTGATAAAGATGCAGTAGCAGATACGTTGTTGCATTGAAAACGGTGTCACCCAAGAAAAGTATACCATGTAACAAAGTTCCAGTGGCGAGCACATTGTTTCAATCAATGGAGATCATTTTTTCCTCTTTCTTTTTCTTATTTTTATTTCCTTCATCATTCCGCAGAGGTAAACTGTTCCTCTTCCGCTCTCCATGCTTTGGGACATTTTCTTTACTAATGAGTCACAATTTATCGTGGTCAAAAGCCACCCGTGGATAAGGGTTAAAGAGACGGAATGGATTGTCAGTTGAAATGATGAAGAATATTATGAGAGGATTGAAACTTATGAGCAAAATGAACAAAATTACTTATGAGGACAGATTATAACAAGTATTTGTTGACATTGGATGTGAAGCAGTCCCATGGTAATATGCTCCACAGATGGGAGTTATTTGAAAGAAACTGTGTTCATTGAAATTCCATTTGATGTTAGGCACACAAAGGCGGAAAGGAAAGTTCTTTGCAGTTGTGGTAGCAGGACGAGTTCTTGCAGTGAATGTCTTACAAGGAGGAACCAGAGATTGAAGCTCAGTCAAGCACCTTCTTGTAGCAATTGTATTATCACTGAAACTGGCCAATGGATTGAACTCACACACTTTATATTCACTCAAGATGCCTTTTAATCAAACACGTTAATCCCCAAAACCATTTTGAGTAAAAGTAAAAACAGTGAGTTCAATCCCTGGACCAGTTGCAGTGGAAATTAAACGGATATGACATTCAGATGTAAAGAACTGTCTACCCCTGTGCAATGAATAAAGGGTTCGATTCAAAATTCTGACATTGACAAATGACACCTGAAGAAGGCCGGAGAGTATAGCAGCTGAAACGTTGTGAATATGACAACCAAGATGAGATCATCAGTCCAAAACATGTAAATACTGTTAATACCATTTTGTTGGTTGAATCTACAGGATCAGCTATGAACAAAGGAGAAATCCTTACAGCTCTATTAAAAATGGCTTCCCAATAAGCAGATATTGTGTCATAAAACGTGTAACCCTAAAGAGGGGTCCATGATCAATTCCTAATGTTTGTTTTAATATTACAGCATACTTTATTTTGCTTTAGTTGAACTCCCTGTCCAGCTTGGACCCTTGTCACTGTGAAGACCTCCTCACTTTTATGTTTTTCTACCCCTTACTTAAAATGTTGCTGGTAGATTATATAGAGTCACTTTTCACAGTAACAAAATATATTTTTAAAACAAAGAAAAATATATTGTTACTGTGCATGTGCGTTAATCATGTCCAAAATTAAATTCAATCAAACTTTCATACTTTCAAAAATTCCTGTGATGTTAAACTCGTATTTAACAAGTCTGTAGGAATGATCCAATTCTAATACACAGGTTATCCCCCCCTTGTTCCTTATTTCTTTTTTTATCCTTTGTTTTGGGGTTGAGAACCTGTCTAATGAGAGGATACTGTAGGGACAACCAGAGTTATCTCTTTTGAGGAGAAATTATTTTTTAGCTCAGAGTTATTCCCCCTTAGGGCTTATATCTCCAAATCTTGTTGCCAACAGAAGGTCTGGTAGAACCTCTTGTGCGAATATATAACTCTTATTCTTTTGGTCGCATGCCACCGAATCGGTAAGACCTTCCTTTAACAGAAAAGATGCCATGAAACAATGTAAGTTTTTTGCAATGCATTGAGCACATACATTTTTTGACTTCTTGTGAATCACTTGTGCATTTTTATCTGTATGGGAACTATGTATTTGCTGGTACGTTTAATCCATGTAGATATGTCTCTGTCATAGTCTTTATAGATTTTCAGAGGTAAACTATTAATAAACGGGATTTTTACTGTCTTTTATTTTCTACGTGTGTGCATAGCCAATGCAATAAACAGCAATTTTAGCAACACCCAACGTGTTCAGAGAATTAATTAAAATTCTCTACCCATATGTCAGTGGCAATATGTCTTGTTTGTGATGAACCAAAGTAAGTAAATAAATGTTAAAAATATATATAGTTTATTGAATAAATGTTGAGAGTTTCTTTAAAATTAGATAATTTTTGGTGATTATCAAAAAGTATCATTTTTCAAAGTGTATTATATATAAACACAGCCATAACGCAGGAACAAACAACCACGTCTGCTTGTAGCTTTTTCTGATGGTTGCACCACGATTTACATATATCATTCATGTTTGTGTGAGAGGTGGAGCAGAGTTGCCAGATACAGTTGTTTCTGTCAAAGTAGTGGGACCAGACACCAACATTAGCAAATTTTGACCAAAAGCAGCCCCACATATCATCACCTCAAGTACTGCTACTAGTAATATTACTCTATATATATCTAATATTTAAAGAAAAATCAGTTGAAGTCTTGAAGTTAGATCGCTATAGAATTGCATGTGACAAATCGATATTTGATTTTGCTTAGCCAGTGAATTATGGAAATTTTCAGTCTGTGTCCTTTATGTAATAAAATGGCAATTGATTTCATCGATACTATACTATATCCAGTAAGATATTTCCTTTAGTAAAAGAAACTTCACAATAGACACTGCTAGTTTTCATTGGATAATCATCTTTGTTCATTAGTCAATGGTATTGTTGCGTTTGTTAGAAATAAGAAAAATGTGTATGGTTGTGCATATCTCATCGCTATGTATGTTAAAAGTGATTCCTTTATTTTCTATGAACGGGACCCATGTTCCAGCGTTTCATGAAAAAACTGAGTAACCCAAGAATTTCCAGCTCTCATCCCTGAACCTCATACAAATATTTTTATTCGAATTGTTCAAGTTATAAAGAAAAGAAAGTAGACCATTTTAGTTTATGGTAAAATTCCTATGTTTATGTTATTTTTTAATGAAAAGGTTTCAAATCGAATTACTGAGAAAAGAAATATTAAATAGCAATGGAGATTATGTCAACAGAAAAATTAAATAAATTATTCCAAATTTGCTTTTTTCTGTTTTGTAAGTTTTTTTTCTGTTTTGTAAGTTTTTTTCTGTTTTGTATGATTATTTTAATCTTACAACACAGAAAAAAACTGCGAAGTAAACTTGATTTGATATTTCAGTCATTTTCAGGTTTTGGTTCGTCTGTTTTACGCTATATCAACCTTTTGTGGGTTATTTAATCATGAAACACGCAACACTTCTTATAAATGAATCATTGCAAATGAGGCTTTAAACAATTTGCTATTTTACTCATAACTAAATGGAAATCATGGGGTCATACCTTTCCCAACTAGTGTATACATGACCACAATAGACCCAATAGAGCAAAACTGATTCTATAGTCTGCGACAGTATCAATTAGAACAACCACGCACCAACAGAAGGCATTTTCCCTGCAGTATGTTGATGAAAAGACTACAATTAATGCTGGCATCATTTTGTTTACAATGATCTTATAAAAAAATTTTTAACAGTTTTTAAAAGACAAACCATAGAGTAGGATTTTTAATGTGGGGGTCAATAAGGAATAGTCCGAATGATATGGGAAGGTCTTTGTAAGCAGTAGGACCTGGTGCAAAAATCTTAGGCATGCAAGATTTTAAAAAAATGTAATGCTAATAACTTTTTAAAGCGGTATATCCTTCGCTTCGTTCTCAGTAAATGTAAATAGTAGCAATCAAAGATCAGAGGATTCATTTTAAGTTTGGAATGTTGAGTACGGGGAAGGGGAGGATCTCTAATTTATTTCCGATCACTCGTCTTTGTACCATAAGATGCACTCCTATTTTATGTTAATCTAAACGTGGTGAACATACCATCAGAAGCGAGGTTCCTTAGCGCAACCAAACACTGGCAGACAACCTGAAAAAGAAACAGCAGGGGAAAAAGGAGAAAAAGACAATGAAATAACAGGACGATTATGACAATGACGATGAGGATGACGATGACGATGATGATGATGATGATGATGATGATGATGCTTATGATTAATTTGAAATTAAAATAAACATAAAGCATGCTGGGGAAACTGATTATGCTGAGATGATGATGAAAACAATGCTATGATGATGAAGATGCTGATAATGATAAAATGATGATGATAATTGTAGTGTATTGAGACCAAGGCAATATATTACAGCATAGCACTATATATGATCACATACATCTTATTTAGCAATGGGAATAATAATAATAATAATAATAATAATAATAATAATAATAATAATAATAATAATAATAATAATAATAATAATAATAATAATAATAATAACAACAACAACAACAACAACAACAACAACAAAAAAATAAAAAATAATAATAATAACAATAATAATAATAATACGATCAAAAGATCCTGAATGAGGTTAAAAGCAGGAAAAAGAACATAGCCATGGCATGGATTGACTACAAGAAAGCCTACAACAGAATTCCTCATGCATGGATAATGGAATGCTTAAGAATGTACAAAATATCCGACAAGATTATTAATCTTATTAAGAAAGAAATAGGAACATGGAGACGGGAACTGACAGCTGGAGAACAACACCTCTGTGATAAGAATACAGAGAGGCATATTCCAAGAAGACTCTCTATCACCACTACTGTTTATCATAGTTATGATATCACTCAACTACATACTAAGGAAATGTGATGCTGGATACAAGTTTATAGACACAGACCAAAGAATAAACCACCTCATTTATATGGACGAACTGAAGCTAAAAAATAGCAAAAAGGAACTGGAAAGCTGATAAATACGACCAGAATCTTCAGTCAGGGCATTCAAATGGAATTCAGAATGTAAAAGTGTGCACTGCTAGAAATGAAAAGGGGAAAACTGGAGACAGCGGAGAGCATGGAACTGCCCAACCAAAAGGAGATGAGGGTGCTGGGCGAACATGATAGCTACAAATATTTGGGAGTTCTGGAGGCAGACACCATCAAATCTACAGAAATGAAAGAAAAGATTGGAAAAGAATACCTGAGAAGAACAAGAAAACTCTTAGAAGCGAAATTATTTAGTAGAAATCTAGTAAAAGGAATAAACACCTGGGCAGTATCACTAATAAGATACTCTGGATCATTCATAGGCTGGACAAGAAGAAGAACTTAGGCATCTTAACCAGAAGACTAGGAAACTAATGACCATGCACAATGCACTACACCCGAAATGAACTACTGACCGACTCTATGTGAAAAGGAGCGAAGTGGGAATAGGACTGGTAAGTATAAAAGACTGATGAAAGACACAAAAAAAGAATTGAAAAAATTCATAACAATACAGAAAGGCTAACAGTGCAGCAAGAGACATCGTCAAAATGAACAATTCAGGAAACAGCAAAAACAGAAACAAAAATTCAAGTAAAGAAAAGTGGGAAGAGAAGCAGCTACATGGATGATTCATAAGAATTACAAGGAAAGAGACCCATGCAAACACCTGGGCATGGCTAAGAAAAGAACACTTGAACAGAGAAACGAAAATGCTACAGAACAATGCGATTAGAACTAACTACAGTAAAGCTAAAATAGATAAAAACCAGGAAAACAGCAAATGTAGACACTGTGGACAAAGAGACGAAACGGTAAATCACATAATAAGTGAATGCAGCAAACTAACCCCAAAATATTATAAGAACAGGCATGACTGCATGGGGAAAGCAGTACACTGGGAACTATGCAAACAACTGCATTTCGAACATGCAGACAAATGGTACAGACACAAACCGGAGACAGTACTGAAAACGAAAACTGCAAAATATTCGGGGACAGGAGGTACAAACAGATAAACTCATCAAAGCAAGGAGACCGGACATTATAATAGTTAACCCTAACCCTAACCCGAACTCGCCAGAGAACTGAAAGGAATATGGAACATGAAGAAAGTAAATATAATACCAATAATCGTAGGAGCACTAGGAACAGTCGCCAAAAAACTGGAAAAAAAACTAGGAGAAATTGGAATCAAAGGGAAGACTGAGACTATAAAATGGACGGCAATAGTAAAAACATCTAAAGGAAAATCCTTGAATGCTGAAACAAAACCACATAAACAACAAACACTAACCAGCCGCATGGAAAATGCAACAGAAATAAAACAAAAACATGGATGAAACACCGAGTGAAACCGAGGGAACTGAAACTGCAAGAAATCTTATAAACTGCCCCCCCACCCACCCCCACCCCTTCCCCCCAAAATGGCATCAGCTTCGGCTGATACCACACAAACTAGTCATGAATTCTCAAGGATGGTAGAAAAGCCGAGGAGGGAGAGAACCAACCAATCCTTCACTGGAAGAGTGCGGAGAGTACTGGGACCTTGGGGAGGCTTATTGTAGCCCAAATCCCAGAGAAGACCAATGGTCGTTGCCAGTGAGAAATCAATGGTAAGCGGCTGTTGCGATAACGCAAAGTCATTTGCAATGGTTATTGAAAGGTGTCGAGAGTACTGGAAATCTGGGGAGACTTGTTGTCACTTAAACTCCAGGGAACACCACTGGTTATTATCAGTAAGCAATCACGGATGATGACTGGTGTGAGAACTCCTAGTGAGTACATATTAATAATAATAATAATAATAATAATAATAATAATAATAATAATAATAATAAGAAGAAGAAGAAGAAGAAGAAGAAGAAGAAGAAGAAGAAGAAGAAGAAGAAGAAGAAAAAGAAGAAGAATTAATTAATTCATTAATTTTTTATATGACAGTGTACAAATGACTATAAAATATTCGTTTGGGTTTGAACTTTGCTTCTTTTTTGTGAAATGGATTTTTATTTTCAACAATGTTTCAGTAATTCATGATCTTCTTCAGAATTTATTTCTTCTTTTGTTTCTTTATTTCTTCACAGTTTTTTATTTTTATTCTTTTACATGATTTTTTTAACAATGTGTCAGCTATTCATGCTTTACTCTTCTTCGAGGGTATTTTTTGTTTGAATCATAAACATATTTCATCCAAAAAATCAATTAAAAATTTTTGGCGCTTGATCTTTTACCCCCCCCCCCCCACCCCCCACCCCTTGCAATCGGTTCCATTTTCTCATTTACTTAATAAGTGGATTTTTTTTACTTACCTTTTCTGATTCTGATGACAAATTAAGGACAAGTAAATAGTTGACCAATAATTTCTCATCCGCTTCAAGAAGGGCCTGCCTATTCTCTGGGGTGATGGCTATGTTACCAATGGCTCCGAAACAGTAGTAACGTACGTCGATGTCATAACAGTCTCGTAAAACTGTTATGAGTAGTGGAATACCCCCTTCACGAACAATTTCATCTCGGCTCTCAGCTGAAAAACAATTACTGCACGTTTTCATATGAGAAATGGACGACGTAAAAACAACAATGTGATTCATAGGTTTATACATGTGTTGATTTATATTGTCATTAGACTCTTCTGGAAAAAATTAAAATGAAGTAAAAAAAAAAAATGGAATAACTTATAGGATTGACATTTGTCCCAATCCTATAAGGTTGACTGACCGACGAAAACACAAGCCCCGCCCCCAAAACACAAGCCCCGTCCCCAAAACACAAGCCCCCCCCCCAAACACAAGCCACGCCCCAACACACAAGCCCCCCCCCCCAATTCCAGCTAAAAACAAAATCAGAATTTGGTTTCCAAAAACCAGCTTTCTGCAACAACACAACAATTTTACCAAAAATGGCTGTCACGTGGGGTGCCGTCAACTACATCCGCCACACCACGTTACTTTAATCCCATTTTGGCGCCAAACTCAAGGTGTTTTGTGGGAGCCGATAAAATGTAATAAAAGCCAGATTTTCGTTGAGAAAATCAGTTGGGAAAAATATCAGCAGAATCTAACATCTATATTATGCTAAGCTTCCCTTCATATTTTGGGGGCAAGAACACCGTATTCCAACTCATGCACACATAGTCGTACACTTACGCACCCCAAGTCACGCACACGCAATCGTACACTTACACACTCCGACAAATAATATTTCCCTTTTCACCTCTTTCTTTCATTCAACTTTTATGCATGTTTTTTTAGCTTTTTTTCTAAGATACGACATCTTAGCAAGTTAGGGTTCGTGCTGTTACATAAATGGCGACCCCGGTTACTGCTTAAATAGTGACTCTGGTCACTACAAACTGATTAATGTGTTTGTTTTTAAATCTATACAGTATAAGAGACTCTGTCGGTTTGGTCACATTAAAAAAATGAACAAGAGTGCTTGGGTTAGTAGACGTATAACAGTTAAGGTCGTAGGCTAAGTTGGAAGGGGAAAGTCAAGAAAAACATGGGCGGAAGTGATGAGGTTGGGTTTGAGAGAAAGAAGGAAAAATAAAGTCATGCCAGAAATAGGTTAGTTTTGAATTGAATTTCTAAAGGCCGTTTCAACTCAGCACTAAGGAATATTTTAACATGTATTTTGTGTCATTTGTGTTTCTCACGATCCTAGCCGTAGTTAGTGTAGCATGGACCTCACACTTAGACATAGGGAATGGGGGTGAGCCGCCTTCTGATTACGACCTGATTTCTCACTTTAAACATCAGCTTAAAGTCAAGATCAGATGTGATAAGAGGAGGTTACACACTTCGCTGTTTAAAAAAAAGGTGGATACACACCGCTAGTTTATGTGTGTTTAGACGAACCGAGTTTGAGTATGTGTTTCCTGCCGAGGCATGGTGTGCACCTACCTGAGGTCTTATCAGACCCTTTCCCAGTTAATAAAGTTTCTCAGCTAGTGGTACAAATGAGCCCTGTCTCTTTTTTTCTCCATTTAGTAACTGTCTTACTTGTTTTCGGCCCTTGAAACAACCCGAAAAACAGTGAGCAGCTCACGCTTAAATAGATTTGGAAGGGTCCTACTAACCATCATACTTAGCATCTTATTTTTTAACAAGCTCTATTGATTTTTAGCACCCCGACCCCCAAACTGATGAATTTGTACATATATTTTTTGTAAATAAAAAAGGTCAAACCATTGGGGACAATGTTAAGTAGGTTTTACCCATAGAGTGAATGTGGTATTTTGGTGACTGAAACTGACCAAGAAGATGACAGCCGACCCCCATCCCACTAAATATCAGTATTGTGCTATATCTATGCTGTAAACTTTTTTTGTGAAATTTTAAAGATAAATACATTTGTGTCATTAAAGTATATACGATAAAATAGGGAAACAAAATTTCCCAATTTTTGACTTTTCGTTCATAATGGAACTGATAAATCTACTTGAAATATAAGCAAACAAGATTTTCTTCCGAAATATGAAACCTGGGTATCCCCAGCGGACACACTAATGTATAGTGTTTAAATAAAATAGTACATACATACAAAAGGTTATTCAAAAAGTTATAAACCTCACCCAGAAATAGTCGGCAAAACAAGACAATGTGTTACTATTTTCAATATGAGTCCCTTGATATCACTGTACTTGATCCAACCATGTTCAAGCATTGCAATGTGTCAATAAAAGAAAGTATCATGTTGGTCCTTCAAAAACTCCTCATATATAAGCTCATTATTATTTCTACATAGTGATCATGCAGGTGGGATTTGAGTTTAGGAAATGGTAAGAAGTAAGATGGAGCTAAGTCTGGCCAGTATGGGAATGGGGTAGCAATTTAAAGCCATATTTGGCTGTT
>OY744515.1:11458803-11511303 GCA_963556195.1 Sepiola atlantica
AAAAAGAACGGTTGATCGTTAGAAATATTTAATTTATTGTATTAAAAAAATCTTGGCATCCTATCGATTTGTAAAACAAACTTGTATTTCATTTTAAAATGACTTCTAATGTGGAAAAAATATTTTATTATATATATATATATATATATATATATATATATATATATATATATATATATTACTATTTCATTTATCCACATAAACTTTTATAAGGAGATATAATGTTTTATGTATCAATTTTCAGTATTTACTTCAACAGTGCTCGATACGTAAGTAGAGCTAGGTAGTAAGCTATGAAAATATACTTATGGCAATTAAGCTACACAGAGGCTCCCGCGTTTCATCCCCGGGGGAATCCTCAGGCTAAAATGCTGGCTGGGAGAACAACAAAGAATCTGATTGGTTAACTTGATAGTCGTGTATATAAAAACACCCTGCAAAAATAACTACATGCATTTTAGCCTGAAGATTCCCCCGGGGATGAAACGCGGGAGTCTCTGTGTAGCTTAATTGCCATAAATATATTTTCATAGCTTACTACATATATATATATATATATATATATATGTATGTATGTATATATATATATGTATATATATATATATATATATATATATATATATATATATATATATATATATATATATATATATATATATATATATATAAATATCACAGACAAACGTAAGAATGATTTACTAAACATAATACATAAAGGAGTGAAAATCACAGATGTAGTTACTAATGGAAAAGCTATGCCAATTGTCCCAACACAATCGATAAAGAACATGTATTGTCAGGGTAAACAAAGAGAGAGATTCGATGAATAATGTGCAAGTAAACATAACTTACTTTGTTGATGTTCTGTAAGCCTATATTTGCAACCAGTAAAGGGAGTCTTAAGACAATTGTTTCCTAGGTTAGTGAAATGCATCTGATGGAAATGGTGTTAGAGTTGTGCAAAACATGCAATGATAAAGAGCCGGTTAGACTGCATCTGACCGGCTTGAAAACCCAGCAAGAAATAAAATAGATATTCGTTTTTTTTTAATTCGCAAGTGGATACAATTTGATGAATTTTTGCTTTCCACAGTAAAAGAGTTCTCAATATTATTCGGAAGATATAACTTGGATATTGTTCTAGGGAGGTAACTACTGAATATTCTGAGCCAACAACCGGAAAGGTTTTATTTTCAAAATAGCATCTGCTACATATTTTTTTAACTTATGCGGTGATTTTAAGGTTTTCCAAAAACATTAACAGTGATTTTTTCCCCCTTAATTTGTGAGGATTAACATGAAAAGTTCTCAAGTTTTCATCTTGTGCTTTTGTTTTCAATATATAATTCGTTTCTAGTTTTAAAATCAATTATTTCAAGCCTCTCGAAATATAGTAGTCCATGGTTCTAGTACTTCATCTCAAACTGCATCAAATCAACTTTAATGGCAAAAAGTAGCAAAGTGTAATAATCTATGTAAAAAGACACATAGAAGATGTGTGCATCTATGAATCATCCGAATATTTGTCCAAGACGACTTTAAACCTGAATATGCTAGGCATGGTCACTACCTCCTCTGGTAGGCTGTTCTACGGAGTGTAACCACTGCCAGAGAATTCCGCCTTTCTTCTATTGAAATTAAAGCGATTATGGTACATCTTATACTGTGTACATTAGAGCCCACGACTTGGCACTGCGGTGAAAAACTCCTCAAAATAGATTTAAATACCCGTTAAAAATGTTGTATGTCAGAATCACGTCACCCTCACATCCTCCGCTGCTCTAGTGAGGAGTAATCATCCAAAGACAGCGACCATGATGCATCCAACATCACCTTGAACTATTTGGACGACCACGGCTTCTGACAGCTTATTTCACGGCTCAGCGATCCGGACCGAAAAAGTAGCCTTCCGACGTCTCAGACACAGCTTCTTTAGATTTCCACCAAATTAATATTGTTTAAAGACTCCAAAACTTAATTCCAACTTTAACAGTGCAGTAAAACTGTAATTCTTACCTGAAGTGGCCAGAGATGTGAGGCAAGCGCACGTGTTACATAGGATATCTGGATTCGTTGAGTGCAAAAGAGCAATGAGTGGTTGAATTGGTTGACATGGATACATTTCTGATTTACAATCTGAAAAAAAATAAAAGCAAATATAAAAAAAATTTTTTTAAGATGAATAGAAATTTAAAATTGAAACAAATAGAAACAGTTTCATGCAAGTAAAATTGCCTTTTCGGAAAATTGGCATTTTATTTGTATTCATCAGAGGAGTGTCGTTAGAATATAACTGACATGAAACCATTGAACTAGAATAAATGTTGATGGGTATCGTGAAATATGATCCTTTATGGTTAGAAATGACAGTTAGAAATTTCCTGTCGACATCCTTCGTGATGTGCATGCAGAAAGAATTTGTTTATTTTCTCTAAAATAATGTACTTTTGTATGGCTCAAAATGAAACGACCCTGGCTGCAGCACATTGGATGGCTTCCATGAGAAATTGTGTTTGCACAGCAATGTCTCAACTGGTACGGCCACGTTACCTGCCGTTAGTCATCTGAAACGTTCCAAAGTGTTTTCCACATGAACGCCGATAGTCCAAGGTTGCATAGTCGGCTGCTTCAGCTTAAGGCATGAAGGGGATCAGTCGATGACGACCTAATCCTAGCAGACGGCACAAGCGAAATGGCAACAGACAGGAGAAGTTGTAAGTCATTCAGGAAAACGTCTAACATCAGCATGACGAAAAATGAAATGATAATAAATAATAAACTTTTAGGAACATTATAAGGATTTTATCAAAGGCATACTTTCACTGTCATGTTCAACCTATTACCAAAACTAGTGGAGGTACCCGGCTTTGCCCAGTTGATAGCTAGAACAGTAAAATATAAGTGAAAATTTTTTTTGAATAAATAATTTATTGAAATGATTCAATAATAAAAATGTTTTATTTTCGCTTTCTTCCAGTTTAAAAAAAAAAAAAAAAGATGCAATTTGGTGCCAATTTCCACATGAATCAATCAATAAAACACCAGACTAATAGTTTACTGGGTGACCAACAGATGTCTTTATTTGTAGCACACCATTAATTTTTTTTGTTTACACTGAACCTGCTGGTGGTAGTCTCTCTTTATTTTGAAATTATAATTTATTTTGCTTAATTTTAACCCTAGTCAGAGCTTCACAGGCAAAGTGGCAGACGTTAAATTTAAACTCTGGTCTATTTCTATCAAAGAAAAAAATTGAACTGCAAAAAAAAAACTTCTAGCAATCCCTGGTGGTTTAGTGAGACATAATAGGTGTATGATAAGTGGGTTAGGGTTAGGGTGTGTTGATGGATTATTATTAAGGTAAAATTGTATGGTTCAGTTGCATCTGTATGACTTAGGTATAAATTGTCATCACAGTCCTATTTATTTATGTCCAGTAGTGAGCTACCAGTGGCAACCAACATGGCGACCTACACAGACATGCGTAGTCCTTAAGAAATGCATAAAACTAGATGATCATGACCAGGAATATGTAGCACTGCCACAAACAATCGATTTGCTCTGTAATTTGACTAGAATAATTCAGTAACTGTCCAATGTGTGAAGAGTAAGCATTTATTATCGCAACAACACAGATCATCGCTAACTTTGAGGAAATTTGAATTATTCATGAGATTGTTCAGGCTCTCAATCTTCTTTCTAATACGACATTTCGGCTGCACAAATTCAGCAACCATTCTCAAAATCAAAAGAAACAAGGAAATGGGAAAATTAAAATATTTGCGTTTTATTCACTGGTGAAACGGCGAATATGTTATTTAACTCCTTCCCAGAAGGTTAGATACAAAGTCAGTTGTGGTTTTGAGAAGACAGCACACTCTGACCTACAAAAATTGCTTCAGCATCCCCGTCGGTACTCCATGTTAGGGGCATCTTAGGGAATTAGTAATAAACTTCTCAGAGAGAAGGTGAAGCCTGGGAGGATGTACCTCCTAGGACTAAACAGAGCCATACCTCAGCCCGACAGCAGCTGATTTGTATCCATACTGCTCTGAAATGAAGATACTTTGAGAAGGAGGTTATACTCTTGAAATATCAGTAACATTGAGACCGTATAACATGCTATCAATTGAAGATAAAACTGTAAGTAAAAAAAAAAAAAATTATTATATATTGTCTTTTTATGTTTTTTATTGCCTCGTTTACCATCCATTCTCTCAGTTCAGTTGGTGGCCATACCTTTGCATTGTTACAGCCTTCTAAATCTTAAAATCTGTTTTTATTTGATTTATTTCTTTTGATATTCCCCTGTGGATGGCTGCAGCCGAAACGTTATGTTGGAAATACTTAAAAATTGATAGTGCAAGCAAGTGCAAAAATTAGCAAAGATCATATTTTTCTTTTTTATTTTGTAAGGGCATAGGAAGGGAAGCATGCAAGTATACAAATTGATTTCTTATATCATTTTGCCAAGGTTGATTATGGAATCATGGCATAAGTAATTTGTATGTAACTGCTTGAATAATCAAAGTAATCCGTTTTGTTTAAAGTTGTCTACCCTTGGTTTGGGAACTCTTTTTTGATGAAAACTGTGGTTGTGGTGTCAAAAGTCTCAGAGAGACATGAGTATTAAACAAGAGTTGTGAGAGAGGATGTTGGCCTAGTCAGCAAGACAAGCACTCCATTAAGCTGTGTTTATTATACTTTTGTACACTACTAAAATAATTTAATTACAAAATTTAATCAACCGGAATGCATTTCAATTATTCGTACATAAATCAGCCATTTTAAAGTTTTGTTAATAGTTTTAAAAAAAATAAAAAAATATATTAACTGTTTTGTATAAGAACAAGAAAGTATAAGAAGATTTATTTTTGCAGCAGCGAACAAAGTTTTATGGTTAATAAACAGTTTCTCAAATCGAAACAATTTTCGTTTTTTTTTTTTGCTGACAAAAGAGAATTATAATTTGCGACTCTTTAACTTTCACTTTCTTTTGGTTTTATCTTTAAAAACAAAAACAAAAGAACAAGTGCTAAAACGTCTATTTCTCTGGCCATGTGTTACATTGTATAAATTAACAAGAAATAAGATTTGCTCTTTTTACAAAGACACCAATGTCAAATACTAATGCTACTTGATAATGCAAATTGTAGACATTTATTCATAGTAACATCTTAATATTATTCTGCATATCATCTGCATATCATTCGCATTATTGTGTGATTGCTTCAGAATTTTTGAGATGAGGATTTATAATATAGATTATTTGGATTATTCGGACTACATCTGAAGAAGATTGGAGGTTACATCGGTCAAAATGTTGTGAAAATAACAAGCAAGATGAGAATAGTAGTCCGAAAAATCCAAATTATACCATACGCTGGATAAGGCAGGTGAAGCTAGGGCGGTAACGCTTGATATATCCAAGGCCTTTGACAAAGTCTAGCATAAAGGGCTTCTCAGGAACATTAATTCATACGGTATTACTGGACGAATACTTAATATAATAAGATCCTTCTTAGCTAAAAGAAAGATCCAGGTCATTCTCAATAGTCATACATCCAAAGAACATCATATTAATGCAGGTGTGCCCCAGGGGGTCGATACTTGGACCTTTATTATTCCAGATCTCCATAAACGACCTCCCTGATGAAATTGTGTCCGAGATGGGTATATTTGATGATGACACCACACACTATTCTTTACATGCAGGCAAATCGAACGCACACATATCCAAGACAATGGCTGAATCCTTAGAAAATGACCTCCAGTCTGCAGTAGAATAGGTAAAACATGGATGGTTACATGCAATGCTACCAAAGCAAAGCTCATTTCCTTTAACAATTATAAGAAACCTTTCCAACCACTGATTGCTAACATTCACAGTCAATATGAATTGAAATAAATAAATAGAAGATATTGCCAAGTCTGCTGCAAAGAAGGTGGGCTCCCTCTACCGGGCTAGAAAACTTCTCGCACCTACCAGCATCCGATATCTCTATAAAGCCACCATCCACCCATGCATGGAGTATTGTTGCCACATCTGGGTTGGTGCACCAACATCTAATCTCTCCCTCTTGGAGTTGACCTCTTGGTGCTGGGTGAAAAATGTATTCAACCAACCTGCTTCGTGTGGGGGACTTGGCACTTTGTGACTCTAGATCATTTCTCCAGAACATTCCAAGAGTAATCCTTTGCACCAGCAGACTTGATTGCACGAGATCTTGACTCAAACCTTGGGAACGGGGCAGGCTATAACACCTTCTCCCATCAAGAAAGGATTTACAAAGTTCTGAGGAAGTTGACTCTCGAAAGAGGGCACAGCTGAAACATGTGTGCACATATGTAACCAAAAATGTTTGTATAAATGAAAATTTATACTTAAAAACAGCTCTACTTGTTATTGAGCACTTTTTATAAACACTGAAGTTTCATTGGATTAACATCTAGGAAACAAAAGTTATACATGCATTTATATATATATATATATATATATATATATATATATATATATATATATATATATATATATATATATAATATTTATAAATATATATAATATTTATAAATAAATATTAATTATGTATTACCTACAGACATCGATGTTTCATGCTTACGCAATCTTCAGTGAAGGAAGTTAATTCTCGACGGTCGGCGGGCGCGAACTCCGATCACAAATGAACTATGTTAAAAAAAAAAAAAAAAAAAAAAAAAAAATCGCCACTGATTCGCAGTCAAGAGTCTTACCCGTCGGCCACCTTAAATTAGCTTGGAAGTTAGGAGGAATTTAACTTTGTAAATGGCAAGTCGGTGGGTATTTACAACAAGCAGCAAAGAGTGATCAACAACCGTGTTGGATCTCGCAATGAAGCTAGTGGTATTGCTTGTTATTAAACTCTCTCTTTCTCTCTCGCTCTCTCTCTCTCTCTCTCTCTCTCTCTCTCTCTCTCTCTCTCTCTATATATATATATATATATATATATATATAGTGTGTTATATAGTGTGGATGAGAGCTCAATGTAATAAACAGAGCAAGAATAAAATAAAATATAGTAACACGAAATTACATAATCATCGATGCAATAATTTATTTCAACCTTGTGGTATTGTCAAGTATCCAAGTGAGATGATTAAATTTTCAAAAATGTAATCATCTCACTTGGATGCTTGACAATACCACAAGGTTGAAATAAATTATTGCATCGATGATTATGTAATTTCGTGTTACTATATTTTATTTTATATATATATATATATATATATATATATATATATATATATATATATATATATATATAGATATATATATGTATATATATATATGATTATTTTTATTTACACAGACATGTACAAAATCTGCGACACTGGTATGTCGATGTTATCGATCAACAGTTATTATAAACTGAGATCTCATCAGGCAGAGTTAGAGTCCGATCTTAACATTCTAACTCTGCCTGATGAGATCTCAGTTTATAATAACTGTTGATCGATAACATCGACATGCCAGTGTCGCAGATTTTGTACATGTCTGTGTAAATAAAAATAATCATATATAAAAGCTCTATTTGATATTGAGCACTTTTTATAAACCCGGTCTAAATTCTTTGGATTACTACCCTGTGGATGTTTTACCTGGATTATTATTATTATTATATATATATATATATATATATATATATATATATATATATATATATATATATATATATATATATATATATTATAATTTAGTAGAAAACAAAAAATTATGACATATTCAATATTTTATAATGATCATGCTCCGAAAAATTCATACATATGTTTTCCAAATTTCAATTTTATTATCACATCCAAAGCAGGGTAGAAGATTGACAATTATATGAATCTCTTCATCGGCGCAATAGTCATTTATCGATATGATACAGGCAATATTTAATTGAATTCTTAAATAATTAAAATCACAAAACAAAAAAAAGTCCAGAAACATTCTTTTTCCACTATGACAAGCCAAATAAGCAGAGACAATAATGTTAAAAGATGTTAAAGGATATATATTTAAATATGGATTCAATTTTTTTATGGGGCAAGACAAACTTTTTTTGTTTTATATGAGAATTTACTCTAATAAAATGAAGCTTAAATTATTCAGAAAAATTAAGAACCTGAACATTATATGGTTTTCATGATTAAAATATTTATGAATACCGAAAGAGCAGAAGAAACATTGATTTATAGTCAGAAAATTATTACTTATTTCTTGAAGTCATTCATATACGACCGTTGTAAAAACGCTGACATAACTAATGTTTTCAAATTAAGAACTTTTTATATACTTTTCTGGTGAGCTTGCAGTGAACAGATCTAATATTGACATAATAATTTTGTTTGGTTCACTTTAAGCGAAACGATTTGTAAACTAATTTGCACTGAAATGTATCTGTTTTGAAAAATGCTTTGTAAGAAAAATCAAAAAAATCTTGGCTTTTGGAATGTAAATAAACTTTGCTTATATATATATATATATATATATATATATATATATATATATATATATATATATATATATATATATATATATAATATTGAAATTGAAATACAGAAATTGAAATTTTACGATTCTTGTAAGGATGAAACGCATACATATGTAGATAAAAATTTGTCGCCCCCCCAAACTAGGCTGGGCTCTGTAGCGTTAGTATTAACACAACTGTCATCGTGGCTACAATGCAATGTTCCTTTCAAAAGGTGAACTCTCTACGATAGCTACCTTTAAAAAAGGATTAATCTCCCGCTGATTAACCGAGTTGTTTACAGGGGCCATGAGAGCATAGGCGTTGGAATTTGAGTTTGAAATATAACTCGGGTTCCAGGGTTCGAACCCAGTGACCGGTGTGAATAATTCTTCTCTACACTGACGATTCCTGTAAGGATGAAACGTATACATATGTAGATAAAAACAAATATTTATAATTATATATATATATATATATATATATATATGTAGTGTAATTCAGTGTTATAAAAAATATACAATAGTGCTCAATTACTTGTACAAGAGCATATATATTTTTATTCAATAGACACCATACATTATTTTGATCATCAATCAGTTTCATCGAAACACTGGAAACTCAACCTACGGGGTTAATGCTTCCATGAAACCAAAAGTACTGATGGATGATCAAAATAATTTATAGTATGTTTTTGAATTTTTGAGATGAGGATTGATAATTTGAATCATTTGGAATACTCTTCTCATCTTGCGTGTTATTCTCACAACGTTTCGGCCGATGTAACCTCTGACCTTCTTCAGGTATATCTTGTCGAACTTGGCAATCTTTCTGTTGAACTCCGGAGATGTACCGAATTTCGAACGGAACCCTTTATTTAATCCACGGAGGTAGCATGCTCTTATTCCGTCAGCCATGACCGGGTAGAAGTCTTAAGTAATTCACAATTGTATTCTTAGTATCGCCCGCACTGAGGATTGAACCTTCAGAAGAGTGTCACTTAGAACTGAATTTTGCTTAGTACTTCATCTGTTAAGCCACAGATGCTTGCGGAAAATTTTGGGAGCCTTAAACTTATTTATGTTTTTAGATGTGCAGTCTTACTACTTTCACTATAGATCACTACTTATTACTACATATATATATAGACAGACGAACAGCACAGATAAAGATTTTTTTTTTTTGTGTGTGTCTTAAATAACTAATATAAGTATGCAAAACATTTATATGGAACAAAACGTAGATTTAGTATAAGGAACGTTTATGTTTTTGTCTTTTAAGTGAAGTGGGGTCTGATCAACTCTGCTGGGAAGCCATGAAATTAAATACTGTCTTGTTTTTAAATTCCCGAAACAGTTTTTCATGGTAAACAACTGATGATCCCTTAAAATAGTGTTAGAAACTAACTAATATAATAACTGTAAAAAATAAATTGACTTACATGAGTGATTTTCCACTGGAAGACTTGAGACTATAAGTTTTTTTTAGTTTTTTTATATAATTTTTTTTTTATATAGTTTTAATGGTTGAGAAACTTCCGAGACTATATATATATATATATATATATATATATATATATATATATATATATATATATATATATATTATAACCTTATATATTATTTATAATTAATAGTTCTCATATTGTATTAAAGTCTATACTATGTCTGCTTAGTAGGTCATCGTCACTCAACATATGTGCTGCTTCTTTGAGTCGTCTTACTCTCCACCGTTCTTCTCTGTCTATAATTTTTACTCCGTCCCATAAGGGTAGATGGTTTCCCTTTTCCCTCCATATCTGGTCACCCATACCCGACTTTTAAATATCTCCACGTATTACGACACTTTTGTATATTTTTCCAGGCTTACATGGAATCGCATACACACAGTTCTTAGTCATGACTTTTTCCGCAGAGAGCTTGATTCGCACAAGATGCTGGTATCTGAATTTTCATGAAGGGCTTTGACTCCCATTTTACCCCCTTTGCATGAAACTAAATTAAATCAAATATAGCCCACATTTCACCACCTTACACCTATCAACTGCATTTCAATATATATATATATATATAATATTTTCAATTGTGCAAAAATGTATAAAACATTAATTAGGTGTAACGTCCAGAGGCAAGAAATTCAAATGTTCTGTAATGAAAGGAATGTATGTGCGTATACAGTATATTTAGAAATGGGGTAAAATAGGCTCAGACATATTTGATTTGGTCAGCATGAAACCAGAAATATTATTTAGTCCTGAAACTTAAAAATGGAGCGGAACGAAAAATGAGACAAAGTGTACCTTGTGTCGACCAGTGTATTTTCGCTCTCGGAGATGGACATGTTTCTTCCTCAATTTCATGGCCCAAACTGACTCCCAAATAATTCTATCTTTCTCTCTTTGAGATAGGGAGAGGGTCTGTTCATCCCATTTACAGATACCAAAATGTATATTGTAAGAGACAGGAGGAAATGTTGAAGAGAGATAAAAATGGTAAGGGGACAACTTTAACAAAAGATTTGAGCTGTTGGTGTTGGGTGAAAAATGTATTAACAGATTGATGGCACCAGATCTTGAGTGCAACCATGTAAAGGAGATCGGAAGGCAACAACAAGAGCTTCAATTCTTTTTTCTTTTTTGTACGTGCACACATGTGTAACTGTTTGACCCTTTTAACTCCTTTTGGTATACTTTATGACTTACATGTTTGTATCCTGTTTAAAATGGCTAATCTCGTATTGTTTTATTTTTCGTTTTGCACTTGCGCCTGTCTGACACAATTGTATGCATTCCATAAGATAAGAATATCTAAAAATCAAAGACCGTTTTCTAACTGTGAGATTGCATAGATGTTTAATAGAATACTTACAGGGCATCCGTAAAAGAAAGTTACTAAGTGCTTGTGTGGCTGCTCGACATACTTGATCATTTTTCCTCCGCAACAAATCTATGAGAGGACACAAAATTACTGTCGTAGGGCAGTCCTGCACTGAAAAAAAGAAGAAAACGTTTTTAAATTTAACATCCAAAAGAGGAAAGTGATGAAAAAGCAACAGAAAACTTTCACAGACTTAGTTTTCTGCTCCAACATAGTATACCGATCTAGCCAGCCCTTGATGACGTCTACATCGACCAGGCCTACCGTAAATATCTCTAAACTCAGAGACGTCCATGCCAGGCCTACCAAGCAGACCCTTCCAGCCGAAATAAACAAACAAACCTTCATTTTTTTTCTTGAGATTTTTTTTTTTTTATGCAATAAAACACTAGGCATTTCTTTTACATCGTTCTCACGTGTTTGTCGTTCTTTGCCTTTGCCATATTTTTGTTTTATGTCTCAATAATATTTGTAACACTGATCACCGACACCGGTCTCTCGCAACACATTTATTACAGTTGACAAATAGAAAAAAAAACCGTAAGCAACATCATACATATCATTTATAAACAGAATTCCTACTCACTGATATTGGCAGCTCTCTACATTTATGTAGAGAATATCTATCTGAATGTTACAGATATTCTTCATCTTAACTGGACGTTAGACAACAAGAATACGACTCGATTTAACTCCCAACTCTCTCTGACCTTTTTGGAGTCAGCCAAGGGCCATAACTCACCCGTGTCATGAGATTCGTTTGGTCCTTACAAAGTTTTATTTAGTAAGTGCTGTTATTGCTATTATCGATTAAAACTTACAGAATGTGACTACTGATGTTATGAATGGTTGTCATTATTTAAAAATAACCCCCATTCGCCCGTGCATGGAACACTATTGTTACATCTTGGCTGGTGCATCAACCATTAGCCTCTCCCTCTAAGACAGAGTGCAAAAAAGAATGTATAGCCCCAGTCTTTGTTGTATTGTGACACAGTTGCATCCCTGTTCTTGTTTTATAAGTTCCTCCAAAGAACTTACTACACATGTATCCCCTAAACGAAAATATCCCCGACCCACCTGACTAGCTGCTAAATCTCACCCCTTCACTGTAGAGGTCCCTAGATGCTGGAAGATTTTCTACTGATAGTTTCTTTTCTCGCTTGTGTTTGAAATTCCCTTCACACTCACCCTGTTTCCCCAACAGTATCAATATGCAGAAATTTAAATGTAATGTGAACAAACATCTTGCTGCCGAATTCCACACCCAGGTTGCCTCCCCCCCTCTATAAATCTGGTCTCTACCACAGTAGCTCTTTATGCTTCAGTGGTAATATGCCTTGTTTCGGGTGACTAAAAGTAAAAATTCAAAAAATTGGGAACATGCAATCATACTTACTTCTTTCACTGATTTCCAAGTAGCAGAGTGCAGCTGATTGTTGCAATTCTAAGTTGTCCGAGTAAATGAGAATGCGCAGAGCTATCAGCTGCTGAAATTCAATGGTCAATTCTTCTTCTGCAAAAAAAAAAAAAAAACAATAATCAGGGTCACCAATATAAGAAAAAGCCATTAATCTGACACTTCCATTAATCTGACACTATGAACCACATACAAAAAATACACACAAAATAATGCAGCACCAACATCGGTTGATACCACAGAAAATGGTGGTGAAGGGTCTGGAAGGATGGACATACAAGAGAGAGAAATCACCA
Organism: Sepiola atlantica; assembly: GCA_963556195.1. NCBI lineage: Eukaryota > Metazoa > Mollusca > Cephalopoda > Sepiida > Sepiolidae > Sepiola > Sepiola atlantica. The sequence continues at coordinate 11,471,888 of OY744515.1, forward strand.
TCCATACTTCCACTGAAAAGACATGGAGAGTCCTGGAATCCTGATGAGTCTTATTGTCACTCAAATTTAGTAGTTGTAGTTTCCTTTGACACACTCAACATTCCAGAGGTTCTTCGTGCCAAATTTAGTGGAATTTTGCCCAATAGTTTTGGTTCCTATAAATGTTTATTGCAGGTGTATTAGTAGTAGTATGAGTATTAATATTAGTAGTATTAACATTTTTAGTCCGTATGTCATAATTGACATCACAATAATGCTTTATACCAAATTTGGAGCAATTCTGTCGAGTGAAAGAAAAAGAAAACAAAAAGGAAAAAGAGAAAGAAAAAAGGAAAAGAGAAAGAAAAAGGAAAAGAGAAAGAAAAAAGGAAAAGAGAAAGAAAAAGGAAAAAGAGAAAGAAAAAAGGAAAAAGAGAAAGAAAAAAGGAAAAGAGAAAGAGAAAACGAAAAGAAAAAGGAAAAAGAGAAAGAAAAAAGGAAAAAGAAAAAAGGAAAAAGAGAAAGACAACGTCTTATTATGGAAACAGAATAAAGGATTTCTTTCCGAATTAATTTTAGACAGTAGGGGAGGTTTTCGAACTTGCTATTTGCTTTCTCTATTCCAATAAACAGCGCATATATATATATATATATATATATATATATATATATATATATATATATATATATATAAAGTGCAGATTAGTCGTCCGATTAATATAAATACAAATAAATACACATTGGTCTTAATTATAGAGTAAAGTATTTTTATTTTTGTTTGACATTTTTTTTAAATAAAAAAGTGACCTATTTTAGAAATGTTATTGATTTATAGAAATAGGTTTGATGGAGTTTTTATTTCAACAAAATAGAAAAAGAAGCGTTTTTCTTTGTGTTGTCATCATAAACGTGTAACTCTTCAAAATAAAAGGATACAAAAGACGGAAACAGATGGTCTTGAATGATTTTAAGGAGCAGATGGGAAAAAGCACAAACACTAGGATTTTTATGGCGATTAAAGTAAAAACTATATTTTTTCTACCCCATTTTTGATCGAATACGATCCACAAAGCTGCCCAGAAGGACGACTTTAAGTCTAGCTCCTACAGAGGGCCATTGAAACTATATTTAAGTATCCTAATTAAAATTCTTAATTTTGTTACATCAAAGGCTCTTTACACCAAATGTGGCCAATAGGTTTGGAGCCTAAAAGTATACATAATTATTATCATTGGTAGTAGTAGTAATATGTTAATTTTGTCCCGGCATCCCATGGGCTCGTCATTCTAAATTTAGTTAAATTGTCTCCAATACTTTTGTAGGCTCTATCATTATCATTATTATTATTTGGCCTTTTGGCTAAGATCAAAGTGTAGTATCTGTTCCGATGGATACTGCACCCCATACTGGTGTTGTTTTGGCCTTCGGGTCTTGATTTACGCCGGTGAATGGGTCTGTCCTGTGCAGTTCTGGGAGCTCCACCTTCCCAGGCTTTGCCTCCCCTCTTTGGGGAGGAGTAAGTTTATTGCTTACTGCCTGAGGCGCCCCTACCGAGGAATGCCGACGGGACTGCCCAGACAATTTTTAAACCCCACTTTCCCGACCCGACCTTGGGTCACATCTTACTTGTGGGAGTAAGATAAAAACTGGCCTTGTGCCTAACTCCTGGAGAGGAGTAAATCAATACTCACTAGGAGTTCTCACACAGATCATCATCAGTGATTGATAACCGATTATAACTAGTGTTTTTTCTTGGAGTCTGAGTGACAACAAGCCTCCCCAGATTTCCAGTTCTCTCCGCCTCCTTCAATAACTGTTGCAAATTATTTTTCATTATCGCAACAGTCGTTTACCATTGATTTCTCGGTAGCAACGACTGTTGGTTTTCTCTGGAATTTAAATGGCAATGTCCCCTCAGGGTTCCAGTATTCTCTGCACCCTTCGAGTGGAGGTCTGGTTGGTGCTCTCCCTTCTCGGTCTTTTCATCCTTCTTGCCCTTTCACAATAGTTATGTGTGGTGTCAGCTGAGGCTGGTGTCACTGCATGGGGGCAGTTTATTGGGTTTCTGTCACTTTTCACTTCCCTTTGGTTTATGCTGTGTTTTTTCTATATGTTGTGTTCTTTTTCTATTTATCATTATCTGTGACATGTCAACAGTAGCCTTTTACATCTCAGTAGCAATATGTTGGTTGGTTTCTGCATTCAAGGATTTTCCTTAAGATTTCAGTTGTTTTCATCATTGCCGTTCGTTATATGATCTCAATCTTCTTTTTTCCAGTTTTTTGGGGACTCTTCCTAGTGCTCCTACAATTATTGGTATCACAGTTATTTTCTTCATGCTCTATATTCCTTTCAGTTTTCTGGCAAGTTCCGTGTATTTGCTTCGTTTTTCTACCTTCTTGATCTTCACCCGTCTTATGCTGGGACGGCGAAATCTACGATTTGGCAGATTTTTTCCTTCTTGTTGAATGTTATCACCTTCGGTTTCATTGCTTGGATGAATTTGTCTGTTTGTAGCTCCATGTCCAAGAGGATTTTGTGATTTTCATTTTCCAATACTCTCTCTGGTTTGTGTCTGTAACATTTGTCTTCATTTTCAAAATTCAGATGTTTGCATAGTTCCCAGTGGATTACCTTTCCCATGCAGTCATGTCTGCTTTTGTAATCTTTTGAGGCTAGTTTACTGCATTCACGTATTATGTGATTTACCATTTCATTATTATTATTATTATTATTATTATTATTATTATTATTATTAGTAGTAGTAGTAGTAGTAGTAGTAGTAGTAGTAGTAGGAGGAGGAGGAGGAGGAGGAGGAGTAGTAGTAGTAGTAGGAGGAGGATGAGGAGGAGGATATATTTTATCGCTTATGACACACTCACCATTCCAAGAGGTTTTAAAAAAATTTATCAATGAGTCATCATTGTTGTTGTTTGTTATTGTTGTTGTTTCCCCATAACGTCCGGATCGTCCTCAGGGGGTCAGGTAGATACTCTATCTGTCCTAACTTTTATGTGGGCATGGTAGTGCCCATATCCTCTCCGGGCCATATATAGCACTGGTGTCATCATTTATCAAGGCTAAAAGCCACTGGAGGATACGTGTTACTGAGATAAATGGATTGTCGGTTGAAGATAAACAAAATTATGACAGGATTGAAACTGATAAATGATATGAATAAAATGTAATTACTTATGAGGACGGTTCATGACAAGTATTTATTGTCATTTGTTTTGAAGACGACCATGTTGTAGCCCACAGGGAAGCAATCCTGTGGTAATGTGTTCCACAAATGGGAAGGTTTTGGAAAGAAACTCTGTTGATGGAAATTCCATTTGATGTTAGGCCACAGAGGAAGAAAGGAAAGTTGTTTGCAATGGTGGTAGAAGGACGAGTTCTTGCTGTCAATGTCTTACAAGGAGGAACCAGAGATTGAAGCTCAGTCGAGTTCTTCATGCCAAATTCAGCAGATTACACAAAATAGTTTTGCAGCCTATAAATGTTTATTAGTTTTAGTAGTAGTAGTAGCAGCAGAAGTAGTGGTATTTTTACCACATGACACCTAGTATCCTCATGCCAAATTTAAAGAGGGAGAGATGGGAAGAGAGAAAGAGAGAGAAAGAGAGAGAGAGAGAGAGGAGAAAAAAGAAAATGGATAAAAAGGGAGAGGTGTAAGAGAGAGGGAGAAGATACTGGAATAGTGTTGCAGGTCACCTGGGTCATCGGTCTTACAACTAAGAAAGTAGACACAGACAAAAAATATGGCAATGGCAAAGAAGAGAAGACAAACGCAGATGAACAGTGTAAAATAGAGGTTGTATTTATTGCAGCAAAGGTACAAAAGGGAATAACAGAAGAACCGGGAGAATAGGTTTGATGACGCCTCTGGAAACAGGAAGGCTGGCAGGACAGGAATGGCATCCCTGGAACCTGGATAGCAAGAAGGGCTGGATCAACAGAAATAAAGGACCTGAACAGCAGTAGAGGCTGGATCGACTGGAATGAGGAAACTGGAACCTGGACAGCATGGAGCACTGGATCGACAGGAATGATGTCTCTGGAAGCAGGAATGCTGGAAGAGTGGGAATGATGTCTCTGGAACCAGGAAGGCTGGCAGGATAGGAATGACATTCCTGGAACCTGGACAGCAGGAAGGGTTGGATCGTTAGGAATGATGTCTCTGGAGGGACAGGAATGATATCCTTGGAACCTGGATAGCAGGAAAAACGTGATCGACTGGAAGGACGATTCTGGAACGTGAACACCCGGAGTTTGATGTGGACGTCCATGAGGTGTAATCAGATGCCTCAGGTAAATCCAGTACGTGTGAACGTGGCCAAGGGCTGGATCGACAGAACAGGTAAGTTAAGACGTCTACAGGAACTGGAAAGGACAGGAATTGGAACTGCTGCAACAAGGAGCAGGCGCTGCAGGTAGGAGCTGACACAGGAACTGGAAGGTGAGCATTTCAGGAAGCAGATAACAGCAAAGAGTTCAGGTTTGATCACATTATAGTTTGTGAAAGTTGCCCTGAAAAGGGCAGTTTGATCGCATTTAGTAGTTAGTAGGAAATTATCCTGAAAAGGGCAGTTTCATTAATGTTGCTGCTGCTGTGTTCTTCTGCTTCTGACGACTTGTCACAGTCGGATGGTGACGGGGGGGGGGGGGGCTTGGAAAGCCAGCACACTAAATTAACACATTCTGACCTACAAAAAATACCTGAGTAGCCCCATCGGCATTCTCTGATAGGGGCGCCTCAGGCGATTAGCAATTAATTAAAAGAAGAAAAGGTAAAACCTGGGAGGGTGGACCTCCTAGGACTAGACATGACCATACCTGTCAGACCGAGAGAGAACAAGGCCACACCAGCATGACCCAGACTCCACCGGAAATTATTTTTGAAGACGAATCCTCGATTGGCATTACAAGAGAGAGAGAGAGAGAGAGAGAGAGAGAGAGAGAGAGAGAGAGAGAGAGAGAGAGAGAGAGCGTCTATTATGAAATCACAATGTAAACCTGTTTCAACACAGCCAGTTGGCTTAAGCAGAACCAAACGGAAAGAAAATGTTGAAGTATTTGTAAACCAAGATTAATATACAAAAAATATTGTAAATAAAAATTATTTGAATTAATAATCATTTCCTATCCTTATGAAAACATTTGTTATATATATTATTAAATATTTATGAAACCCTTTTGGAAATTCAAAAATGTTCTCATAAATATTTGGAAATTCCAAAATGTTCTCATAAATATTTGGAAGTTCCAAAATGTTTTCATAAATATTTGGAAGATCCAAAATGTTTTCATAAATATCTAATAAATAACAAATACTGACTCAACGGGTCACACGTAGTCTAGTATAACATTAAAAATCTTCTATAGTTTTTTTATAAGTGTTTTCTAAGTGTTTTGTGAATAATATCAGCAATAGCATTTTGCTTCTCTTTAAAATCCTTACACTCATTAAAAGAAAGCTTTGCCATTTAGTCAAAAGGATTTCCAGAAAAAACAAACTTCACTTAACATGGCTTTGCTGATAGGTGCTAAAGATAACATCAGCAAAGCTATATCTTTATATTAATAAAATTGTATGACCGCTTATATCTAATCTTATCTGATTTTATTTTATCTTATCTTATCTTATTTTATCTTATCTTATCTTATCTTATTTAATTTTATCTTATCTTGTCTTATTTTATTTTATTTTATTTTATCTTATTTTATATTATCTTATCGTGTGTCGTGCTTATATGTGACCTACACATTATCTTTTTTTTTTTTTTTTTTTTTTTTTTACTATTGATCGATTATTTATTGAAATCAAAAATGTAACAGCATAAAGTACTAAAACGGACTACTAATTACTAAATTAAATCCACCAAAATGCATTTTGGTCTCTTCATAAAAAAGGTCAGATATTTAAAATCTTTAGCTAATATTTGAATTTAAAAGGAATATGGAAGCATTTAAACTGTCGAATAGAAAGACATTTCTAGCTTTAAATTTTTCAGCAAATTGGAAGCTATTTTTGTCCACTAATTTTATCGATATTAAAACAACAACATCTTTATTTGATAAAAAATAAACAAATGACAGAAATCGTAGAACTACTTTGTACAGCACTCACACAATTTGGTTTTCCCGCCTGGCCTGCTGAAGCATGTTCATCATCTGGGAAAGTCGTACTTCGTTGGTTTTATTTTATCTAATTTTATTTTATTTTATCTTATTTTATTTTATTTTATTTTATTTTATCTTATCTTATCTTATCTAATCTTATTTTATTTTATCGTATCTTATCTTATTTTATTTTATTTTATTTTATTTTATTTTATTTTATTTTATTTTATCTTATCTTATCTTATCTTATCTTATCTTATTTTATCTTATTGTATCTTATCGTATCTTATTTTATCTTATCTTATCTTATTTTATTTTATTTTATCTTATCTTATCTTATCTTACCTTATCTAATCTTATCTGATTTTATTTTATCTTATTGTATCTTATCGTATCTTATTTTATCTTATCTTATCTTATCTTATCTTATTTTATTTTATCTTATCTTATTTTATTTTATGTTATTTTATTTTATCTTATCTATCTTATCTTATTTTATTTTATTTTATTTTATTTTATTTTGATTTATTTTATCTTATTTTATTTTATCTTATCTTATTTTATTTTATCTTATTTTATTTCATTTTATTTTATTTTATTTTATTTTATTCTATCTTATCTTATCTTATTTTATTTTATTTTATCTTGTTTATCTTATCTTATTTTATTTTATTTTATCTTATTTTATTTCATTTTATTTTATTTTATTTTATCTTATTTTATTTTATTTTATTTTATTTTATCTTATTTTATTTTATTTTATCTTATATGATCTTATTTAATCTTATCTTATTTTATTTTATTTTATCTTATTTTATTTTATCTTATCTTATCTTATTTTATCTTATTTTATCTCATTTTAATTTATTTTATTTTATCTTATTTTATTTTATTTCATCCTATTTTATTTTATCTCATTTTATTTTATTTTATCTCATTTTATTTTATTTTATCTTATTTTATTTTATTTTATCTTATTTTATTTTATTTTATTTATCTTATTTTATTTTATCTTATTTTATTTTTTTTATCTTATCTTATTTTATTTTACCTTATCTTATTTTATATTATCTTATTTTATCTTATTTTATTTTATTTACTTATCTTATTTTATTTTATTTTATCTTATTTGATTTTATTTGATCTGATTTGATTATATTTTATCTTATCTTATCTTATTTTATTTTATTTTATTTTATTTTATTTTATTTTATTTTATTTTATGTTATCTTATCTTATCTTATCTTATCTTATCTTATTTTATTTTATTTTATCTGATTTATCTTATCTTATCTTATTTTATTAAATGTTATTTCATTTTATTTCATTTTATTTTATCTTATTTTATCTTATCTTACCTTATTTTCTTTTCTTTTATCTTATTTTATTTTATTTTATCTTATTTTATTTTATTTTGTTTTATTTTATTTCATTTTATTTTATCCTGTTTTATTTTATTTTATCTTATTTTATCTTATTTTATATTATTTTATTTTATCTTATATGATTTTATTTTATCTTATCTTATTTTATTTTATCTTATTTTATTTGATCTTATTTTATTTTATTTAATCTTATTTTATTTTATTTTATTTTATCCTATTTTATTTTATTTTATCTTATTTTATCTTATCTTATCTTATTGTATTTTATTTTATCTAATCTTATTTTATTTTATTTAAATTTTTAATTTTATTTTATATTATTTTATCTTATCTTATCTTATCTTATCTTATCTTATTTTATTTTATCTTATTTTATTTTATCTTATCTTATCTTACCGTATCTTATCTTACCATATCTTATTTTATCTTATTTTATTTTATTTACTTATCTTATTTTATTTTATTTTATCTTATTTTATTTTATTTTATTTTATCTTATTTGATTTTATCTTATCTTATCTTATCTTATCTTATCTTATTGTTTTTAATCTTATCTTATTTTTATTTAATGTTATTTCATTTTATTTTATTTTATTTTATCTTATCTTATCTTATCTTATCTTACCTTATTTTCTTTAATCTTATCTTATTTTATTTTATCTTATTTTATCTTATTTTATATTATTTTATTTTTTCTTATATGATTTTATTTTATCTTATTTTATTTTATTTGATTTTATCTTATCTGATTTTATCTTATTTTATCTGATTTTATTTTATTTTATTTTATCTTATTTTATTTTATTTCATCTTATTTCATGTTATCTTATCTTATTTTATTTCATTTTATTTTATCCTGTTTAATTTTATTTTATCTTATTTTATCTTATCTCATCTCAATTTATTTTATTTTATCTTCTCTTATTTTATTTCATTTAATTTTGTCCTATTTTATTTTTTTAATCTTATTTTATCTTATCTTATCTTATCTGATTTTATTTTATTTTATCTTATCTTATTTTATTTTATCTAAATTTTTTATTTTATTTTATTTTATATTATTTTATCTTATCTTATCTTATCTTATCTTATTTTATTTTATTTTATCTTATCTCATCTTATGTTATATTATCTCATCTTATTTTATTTTATCTTATTTTATTTTATTTTATTTTATTTTATTTTATTAAATTTTATTCTAATCTTATCTTATCTTATTTTATAAAATCTTATTTTATGTTATTTTATCTTAATTTATTTTATCTTATTTTATTTTATTTTATCTTGTCTCATTTTATTTTATTTTATTTTATCTTATTTTATTCCATTGTATCCTATTTTAGTTTATTCTATTTTACTTTATTTTATTTTATCTTATCTTATTTAATCTTATCTTTGTTTATCTTATTTGATTTTATTTGATTTTATTTTAATACATCTTATTTTATCTTATTTTAGTTTATTCTAATTTATTTTATTTTATTTTGCTTTATTTCATTCTAATGTTATCTTATTTCATTTAATTTAATTTTATATTATCTTGTTTTATTTTATCTTATCTTATCTTATCTTATCTTACAGTATCTTATTTTATTTTATCTTATTTTATTTTATTTGATCTTATTTTGTTTTATTTTATCTTTTTTTATTACATGTTATTTTATCCTATTTAAAAAAATTTTTTTATCTTATTTTATCTTATCTTATCTTATTTTATTTTATTTTATCTTATCTTATTTTATTTAAATTTTTTATTTTATTTTATTTTATATTATTTTATCTTATCTTATCTTATCTTATCTTATTTTATTTTATTTTATATTATTTTATCTTATCTTATCTTATCTTATCTTATTTTATCTTATCTTATCTTATTTTTATTTAATGTTATTTCATTTTATTTTATTTTATCTTATCTTATCTTATCTTACCTTATTTTCTTTAATCTTTTCTTATTTTATTTTATTTTATCTTATCTTATTTTATTTTATCAAAATTTTTTATTTTATTTTATTTTATATTATTTAATCTTATCTTATCTTATCTTATCTTATGTTATTTTATCTTATCTTATCTTATCTTATTTTATTTCATTTTATTTTATTTTATCTTATCTTTTTTTATCTTATTTTATCTTATCTTATCTTATCTTACCGTATCTTATTTTATCTTATCTTATCTTATCTTATTTTATTTTATTTTATTTTATCTTATATATCTTATTTTATCTTATCTTATTTTATTTAATGTTATTTCATTTTATTTTATTTTATTTTAATTTGTCTTATCTTATTTTATCTTATTTGATTTTATTTGATCTTATCTTATCTGATTTTATCTTATTTTATCTCATTTTATTTTATTTTATTTTATCTTATTTTATTTTATTTCATCTTATTTTATTTCATTTTATTTTATCCTATTTTATTTTATTTTATCTTATTTTTATCTTATCTTATCTTATTTTATTTTATTTTATCTTATCTTATTTTATCTAAATTTTTTATTTTATTTTATTACATATTATTTTATCTTATCTTATCTTATCTTATTTTATCTTAACTTATCTTATCTTATCTTATGTTATTTTATTTTATCTTATCTTATTTTATTTTATTTAATTTTATTTTATTTCATTGTATCCTATTTTAATTTATTCTATTTCATTTTATTTTATTTTATTTTATCTTATCTTATTTAATCTTATCTTAGTTTATCTTATTTTATTTTATTTTATTTTATTACATTATATTTTATCTTATTTTAGTTTATTCTATTTTATTTTATTTTATCTAATTTTATGGTGCTTTATTTCATTCTAATGTTATCTTATTTCATTTAATTTAATTTAATATTATCTTGTTTTATTTTATTTTATTTTATTTTATTTGATCTTATCTCATCTCATCTAATATGATCTAATCTTATTTTATTTTAGGTTTTTTATTTTTATCTTGTTTTATTTTATTTCATTTTATTTTTTCTAATTTTATTTTCTTATTGTATTTTATTTCATATTTTTTTATTTAATTTTATCTTATCTTATTTTATTTTATTTTTTAAAATCTTATTTCATTTTATTTTATCTTATTTTATCTTATTTTATTTTATTTTATCTGATCTTATTTTACTTTATTTTATTTCATCTTATTTAATTGTATATTATCCTATTTTATCTTATCGTATTTTATATTATTTTATCTCATTTTATTATATTTTATTTTTTTCTTATCTTTTTTATCTTATTTTATCTTATTTTATCTTATCTAATTTTGTAAAAATAAAATAAAATAAAATAAAACAAAATGATATAAGATAAACTAAAATGAAACAAGATTAGATAAAATAAAATAACATAAAATAAAATAAGATAACATTAGATAAAATAAAATAAAATAAGATAAAATAAGATAACATAAAATGAAATAAGATTAAATAAAATAAAATTAAATAAGATAAGATAAGATAAGATAAGATAACATTAAATGAAACAAGATGAAATAAAATAAAATAAAATATTTGATTTTATTTCATTTTATTTTTTTAATTTTATTTCATTTTATCGTATTTAATTTTATCTTATTTTGTCTTATTTTATTTTATCCTATTTTATTTTATTCTATTTTTTTAATCTTATCTTATCTTAACTTGTTTTTATCTTATCTTATTTTACCTTACTTTATTTTATTTTATTTTATTTAATCTTATCTTATATTATTTTATCTTTATTTATTTTATTTTAGTTTATTTCATTTCATTTTATTTTATTTTATTTTATTTGTCTTGATCTTATTTTATTTCAGTTTATTGTATTTTATTTTATTTTATTTTATGTTATTTTATTTTATTTCATTTTATTTTATCTTATCTTATCTTATCTTATTTTATTGTATTTTATTTTATCTTATTTTATGTTATTTTATTTTATAGTATCTTATTTTATTTTATTTTATCTTATTTTATCTCATTTTTCTTTTATTTTACTTGATTTGATTTTATCTCTTTTTATTAAATTTTATTGTATATTATTTTATTTTATTTTATTTTATTTTATTTTATTTTATTTCATTTTATTTTATTTTATTTTATATTATTTTATTTTATTTTATTATATTTATTATTTAATTTTGTCTATTCTTATCTTATTTTACTTTGTTTTATTTTATTTTATTTTATTTTATTTTATTTTATTTTATTTTATGTTATCTTATCTTATCTTATTTGATTTTATCTTATTTTGTTTTATCTTATCATATCTTATCTTATTTTATGTTGTTTTATCTCATTTTATTTTATTTTATTTTATTTTATTTTATCTGGTTTTAGTTTATTTTATATTATCGTATTTTATTTTATTTTATTTTATCTTATTTTATCATTTTATTTTATTTATTTTATTTTATTTTATTTAATTTTATCTTATTTAATTTAATTATATTTTATCTTATTTTATTTTATCTTATTTTATTTTATTTTGTTTTATCTTATTTTATGTTATCTCATCTGATTTCATAAAAATTAAATAAATAAAAAATAATGAAACAAAATAAATAAAGATAAAATAAAATAAGATTAAATAAAATAAAAGTAAATAAAATAAAATGAAATAAAATAGAATAAAATAAAATAGTATAAAATAAAATAAAATAAAATAAAATAAGATAAAATAAAATGGAACAAAATAAAATAAAATTAAATTAAATAAGATAAGATAAAATAAAATAAAATATAATCAGATAAGATAAGATAAAATAAAATAGAACAAGATAAAATAAAATTAAATTAAATAAGATAAAATCAGAGAAAATAAGATAAAATAAAAAAATAAAATAACATAAAATAAAGTAAGATTAAATAAGTAAAATAAAATAAAATAAGATAAAGGAAAAGAAAACAAGATGAAATAAAATAAAAGAAGATAAAATAAAATAAGATAAAATAAAATAACATAGTACCAGATAAAATAAAATAAAATGAGATAAAATAAGATAAGATAAAATAAGATAAGATCATATAAGATAAAATAAAATAAAATAAGATAGGATAAGATAAGATAAGATAAAATAAAATAAGATAAAATAAAATAAAGTTAAATATATAAGATAAGATAAAATTAAATAAAATAAAATAAGATAAAATACAATAAAATTAGATAAAATAAAATAACATAAAACCAAATAAAATAAAATGAGATAAAATAAGATAAGATAAGATAAAATAAAATAAGATAAAATGCGATAAAATAAAATGAAATAAGATGAAATAAAATAAGATAAAATAAGATAAAGTAAAATAAAATAAATAAAATATTTTATTTTATTTTACTTTATCTTTTTTATTTTATTTTATTTGATCTTATTTCACTTTATTTTATTTTATCTTATTTTATTTTTTTTAAATATTATTTTATCATATTTTATTTTATCTTGTCTTATTTTATCTTGTTTTATGTTGTTTTATTTTATCTTATTTAATTTTATTTTATCTTATCTTGTCTTATTTTATTTTATTTTATCTTATTTTATATAACTTTATTTTATCTTATCTTATCTTATCTTATCTTATTTTATCTTATCTTATCTTATTTTATTTTATTTTATATTATTTTATTTTATTTTATCTTATCTTATCTTATCTTATTTTATTTTATCTTATTTTATTTTATTTCCTCTTATCTTATTTGATTTTATTTTACCTTATCTTATTTTATTTTATTTTATTTTATTTAATTTTATCTTATCTTATTTTATTTTGTCTTATTTTATTTTGGTTTATCTTATTTTATTTTATGTTATCTTATTAAATTTTTTGTCTTGTTTTATTTTATTTTATTGTATTTTATTTTATCCTGTCTTATTTTGTTTTATCTTATCGTATTTAGTAAAAATAAAGTAAAATAAAATAAAACAAAATAATATAAGATAAGATAAAATAAAATAAGATAAAATAAAATAACATAAAATAAAATAAGATAACATTAAATAAAATAAAATAAAATAAGAAAAAATAAGATAAAATAAAACAAGATAAAATAAGATAAGATAAAATAAAATAAAATAAGATAAAATAAAATAGAAAAATAAAAATAAAATTAAATAAGATAAGATAAAATGAAATGAAACAAGATAAAATAATAAAAAGTAAAATAAGATAAAAATAAGATAAAATAAAATAAAATTAAATAAGATAAAATAAGATAAGATAAAATGAAATAAAATAAGATGAAATAAAATAAAATAGGATAAAATAAGATTAAATAAAATATAATAAAATAAAATAAAATAAGATAAAATAAGATAAAATAAGATCAAATAAAATAACATAAAATATTTTATTTTATTTCATTTTATCTTTTTTATTTTATTTTATTTTATCTTATTTTATCCTATTTTATTTTATTTTATCTCATTTTAATTTATTTTATCTTATTTTATCTTATTTTATGTTATTTTATCTCATTTGATTATATTTCATTTTATTTTATTTTATTTTATCTTATCATATTTTATTTTATTTTATCTTATTTTATGGTATTTTATTTTATTTTATGTTATCTTATTTTTTATTTTTATTTTATCTTATCTTATTTTATCTTATTTTATCTTATCTTATCTGATCTGGTTTTTTCTTGTGTTATTTTATCTTACTTTATTTTATTTTATTTTATTTTATTTTATCTCATTTTATGTTATTTTATCTTATTTTATGTTATTTTATTTTATTTTATTTCATCTTATTTTTTTTATTTTTTTTTTATCTCATTTTATTTTGTTTTATTTCATTCTTATCTTATCTTATCTTATTTTATTTTATTTAATTTTATCTTATCTTATTTTATCTTGTTTTATTTTATCTTGTTTTGTGTTATTTTATTTTATCTTATTTTATTTTATTTTATCTTATCTTGTCTTATCTTATTTTATTTTATCTTATTTTGTATAACTTTATTTTATCTTATCTTATCTTATCTTATTTTATTTTATTTAATTTAATTTAATTTTATTTTATTTTATTTTATTTTATCTTATCTTATCTTATCTTATTTTATTTTATCTTATTTTATTTTATTTCTTCTTATCTTATTTGATTTTATTTTACCTTATCTTACTTTATGTTATTTTATTTTATTTTATCTTATCTTATTTTATTTTGTCTTATTTTATTTTGTATATCTTATTTTATTTTATGTTATCTTATTTAATTTTTTTCTTGTTTTATCTTATTTTATTGTATTTTATTTTATCTTATCTTATTTTGTTTTATCTTATCGTATTTAGTAAAAATAAAATAAAATAAAATAAAACAAAATAATATAAGATAAAATAAAATAAAATAAGATAAAATAAAATAACATAAAATAAAATAAGATAACATTAAATAAAATAAAATAAAATAAGAAAAAATAAGATAAGATAAAACAAGATAAAATAAGATAAGATAAAATAAAATAGGATAAAATAAAATAGAAAAATAAAAATAAAATTAAATAAGATAAGATAAGATAAAATGAAATGAAACAAGATAAAATAATAAAAAGTAAAATAAGATAAAATAAAATAAAATTAAATTAAATAAAATAAAATAAGATAAGATAAAATGAAATAAAATAAGATAAAATAAAATAAAATAGGATAAAATAAGATTAAATAAAATCAGATAAAATAAAATAAAATAAGATAAAATAAGATAAAATAAGATAAAATAAAATAACATAAAATATTTTATTTTATTTCATTTTATCTTTTTTTATTTTATTTTATTTTATCTTATTTCATTTTATCTTATTTTATCCTATTTTATCTCATTTTATTTTATCTTATTTTATCTTATTTTATGTTATTTTATCTCATTTGATTATATTTCATTTTATTTTATTTTATCTTATTATATTTTATTTTATCTTATTATATTTTATTTTATTTTATTTTATTTTATGGTATTTTATTTTATTTTATGTTATCTTATTTTTTTTTTTATTTTATCTTATCTTATTTTATCTTATCTTATCTGATCTGGTTTTTTCTTGTGTTATTTTATTTTATTTTATTTTATTTTATTTTATTTTATTTTATCTTATTTTATGTTATTTCATCTTATTTTATGTTATTTCATCTTATTTTATGTTATTTTATTTTATTTTATTTCATCTTATTTTATTTTATTTTATTTTATCTCATTTTATTTTGTTTTATTTCATTCTTATCTTATCTTATCTTATTTTATTTTATCTTATCGTATCTTATTTTATGTTATTTTGTTTTTTCTTATTTTATCTTGTTTTATTTTATTTTATTGTATTTTATTTTATGTTATTTTATTTTGTCTCATTTTATATTATTTTATTTTATTTTATTTTGTTTAATCTGTTTTTTTCTTATTTTATTTTATCTTATCTTATTTTATTTTATTTCATTTTATCTTATTTTATTTTATCTTATCTTATCTTATCTTGTTTTATTTTATTTTATTTTATTTTATCTTAGGGTGCCCCTGTATAAATCTGGCCCCTAAGTCTCAGGTGTCAATGCGCCTTGTTTGGGATGAATAAAAGTAAATAAAAAAAGTTGAAGAGAGACGCAGCTAGCATACAGGTGGTCATGTGGAACACTCTTTGGTCAGCTACATAAGGATATAACTAAAGCACACAATCACACTTATGCACACGTATACACACCAATAACAGATACCAAATCAGGTGATCTCTTAAAAAAGGTGTCGATTTGTAACAGTAATAAAGAGTCAGTTTGAACCAGGTTGATTTCTTTTCTCATGTTATTGGTATCATCAGAACTGGTAAAAAAGATGACAGTAAAAATCACATAAAATGTAGGTTTGTAAAAAGGTCATTAGATTTAAGAACATGGAATTTGTTAGGCTTAACACTACCTATCTATGCTATTCTAAGTGTCGGGTCACATATATATATATATATATATATATATATATATATATATATACTTACCTGGCACGCTAGGAAGTAAGTGTAGTATCTGTTCCGATGGATACTGCACCCTATAGACGGGTGTCGTCTTGTCCTTCGGGGCTTGATTCCACCTGTCTGTGGGTTTGTCCTGTGCAGTTCTAGGAGGTCCACCCTCCCAGGCTTCGCCTCCCCTCTTTGGGGAGGAGTAAGTTTATTGCTTACTGCCTGAGGCGCCCCTACCGGGGAATGCCGACGGGGCTGCCCAGGCAATTTTTAATGGCCAGAGTGCTCACTTTCTCGGGCGCTGGCTTTTCAAACCCCACTTACTCGACCCAAGCTGTGGTCACATCTTACTTGTGGGAGTAAGATAAAACTGGCCTTGTGCCTAACTCCTGCAGAGGAGTAAATAAATATATATATATATATATAAACATATATATATTTCATAAAGGGAGCATGAAACACACTGAACATAGTTTACCTTTTGTTTTAATAAGACTTAAACCATAATTCCATCACATAGAATTAAATAGTTTTCAAAAACTGGATCCAATTTTTAGTATCTAAAAATAAGGTAAAACATAAAGTTAAGAGCCCATCTCCTTTGCCTATTATTTTAACTTCCGGTCTGACAGGTAAACTCTGTTTACTGCAGTACTAGCACAACTTACACATCCTACTATACACACGTTTCCCAGGAATTTTTGATAAAGAGGTGATGTCTCGAAATATTAGGATTGCACTGGTCTACACTCTGTAAAAAAATAAGTGTTAAAAGAAAATTATTACCCACAGGTGCCAAAACACCCTATATTGTGTCACTGACGTTTTTTTATTTGTTTTTAAGTACTACATAGAGAGTTTTTGTGCTAGAGGGGAGAAGAGTGAGCAGGTATCAACCTGTTCTAAGAGATGGCATTCACATCTATAGTATTTGTCTTGTATAGAGCTTTCTTGGTGATCAGGCTGTTTGGCAATCCAGTGATGGTTCTGAAATGTCTGCGGCAGCAGGCATCAAGTTTATCAAGTTAAGCAAGGTATATCCCGGCCATTACTAAATGGGTGACCATTTTGGAAAAATAAATTGTTGACTCATCCTTCCGGAAGTGACGTCATTGTGAGAGGATTTTTTCACATTATCATTCTTTATTTTCATTACGTTGTTATGACAAAGTGTTTTGTTGTAAATTAAAGTTAAGCAATACATATCCCGGCCATTAATAAATGGGTGACCATTTTGGAAGAATTAATTGCTGACTCATCCTTCCGGAAGTGACGTCATTGTGAGAGGACTTTTTCACATTATTATACTTTATTTTCATTACGTTGTTAAGACAAGGTGTTTTGTTGTAAATTGAAGTTAAGCAACAAATATCTCGGCCATTACTAAATGGGTAACCATTTTGGAAGACTAACAAAACTGGTTCTTTGATATGACGTAGGCGCCTTCAATAGCATACTTAAACATGAGTTCTTTGATATGACCGAGGCGCCTCCTCAATTTTTTTTTTCTTTTCTTAACTATGTATGGGGGGGGGGGTAAAAATTATTTTGGGGGGGTCAAATTTTTTTTTTGCATAACATACTTCAGTCTTGAACAAAAAAAAGAAAAAATAAGACAGTCAATACCTGTTTGACGTCTAGGTTAAATCGAATTTCTAAACTTGGCGCGATGTTCTTAGGATTACGCATGCAAAACTTAGAGACAGAGATTGTGAGTTAAAACCTCGCTCAATACATATTTTTCTCTCTGATTTCTATAATTTTACTTTTCTTTTCTCCTTTTTTCTACATAATTGATGTAATTTAGAACCCCGGGAGATGCGAGGGAGTTATTTCAATGTTTGAACTTGAATACACAAAGCTTTAAAAGACCCCCCTCGATAGATTTAAGAATTTTCTTCATACTTCTTTTAACAAAGAAACATTTTTTTTTTAATACGGCACTGCAAGTCCGGATATTAACCGCTTATTATTTATAAAATATAGCCGGCGTTAGCTTTAGACCTACTTCAATAATATTTACACAAATTCTTTTTAATAAAAAGCAATGAAACGCCGTCTCTTAACCTCTAACTATTTATATATTTAAGAGTTAAAAAGAACAGTTTCAAACATATTTTTGCGAAGACGTCTGATCCATTTAAAAATAATATTTTGTTGGCAAATAATAATGCAAGTACAAATAGTACCGGGCAAAACTGTGTTGGAAGAGCATATTATAAAATAATATATTACGTATATATTTCTATTTCAGTATTTACTTCAACGGTGCTCAGTACATAAGTTAAGTCTAGTAGTAGTATAAAAATATACTTATGACAAGTAAGCTACACAGAAAAGTGTGTGTTTCATTCCAAGGAAAATCGTCAGTGAGTATACACATAAACAAAATAATCAATCAATTGATGTCTCTATTTAATTGCTTCCCGAATGCAGAGTTTGACACAAGGTCAATTTATAATATGGAAAAATTCAGCTTTCCCAAAAAGTATACTCTGGATTGGGACGAAACTAAAAATTGTCCTCTTGATGTCGAAAAGATCATAAAGGGATTCGCAATTCGAACATAATTAGAAGAATTTAGTCGTTTAAGGTCTTTCATAATTCCATCTAATACCTAATCTAATGTCTTCTAATATATAAAATAATGTTGGCTGGATTTTAAAAGATGGACCTAAATAGCATTTAAGCTGACAAATAAAACTTTGATTCTGACTAGCCAATTTTTGTTTGTTATTGTTGTACCATGTTATTTGCAATAGACTAACGTACTTCGCTAAAATTTATTTAAAAAATATACTTAATCCGATGTTGCAGTTTTCTAATATGTAGAAATTCTTAAATAGTCACCTTAAAAGAAAAATCAGCTAAGAGAAATAACTTTTATTTTTTATTCATTTGCTTTTTTCATTCGTTTTTTCTTACTAACGTCTTGTTTCATTATTATTCAATCAAAACTAGGTTTACTTTTAGCTTAGATGTTAGAAATCGCAGTTCACACTCGCTGACCCCCTCCTACGGGAGGGGGAAATTGACCTTGGCATTTGACCGTAGACATGTTGGCGCCTCTAAGCGGAGGGTGAACCATGGCAAGGGTTTTTTTGGGGGACGTCTTTTTTGCGACGAGGGGTCTTTTTGGAAGTGCTTAGGCAGTTTAGATTTAGCGAGGCTACAATGAACCTCGTGCTGACTTCATGGACCATTTTACAATTTCTCTAGTGTTGTGTTTTGCGAGGAATCAACCACGCACCAACTCTAACAGAGTATAAGAACTCTAACGACCGAGCAATAATGTAACCTCGTGTCAACATTTTTTTATTCACTAATTGATGATTTATTCAAAAGGCGGATCACGCAGATCGCAACGTTTCTGCAACCAAGAAAAGCCACTTCCATTTTGATGTTTTCCCGAAATCGAGGTAAGTGTGAATGCTAGCGTTGCGATCCGTGATTTTGAGCCATCATCTAGGTGAGGAGAAATTCTCACATAGATGCTGAACATAACAAAAAGTGATGGTTATTGAACATAGAAATATTGACAATAATTGGAACATAATGGATCCCGGACAGCGCCGGTTTGGTACAGTTAGTTAATAATAAATACGTTAATCAATTTTTCTTTCATATTTTCGACTTTTTGGTGCGGAGGGTATAAATATCTAAGCTGTGTAGTGTTTTGCATAGTTTTATTATTTTCAACTTTTCACACTTTGTTATTGTTTTTTATTTTTAGATTGAATTATTAAATTGTTTTCTTTTTTCTTGTCTGCCTCTACAAATTAAAATGCTTATCGATCAATCAATCAATGACATGTTTGTATTAGTTTAATTTTGATGGACTATTTTCTTTCCATGTAAGCCAATGTTCCTACGCAGAGAGATTGATTTATTATCCAATGAAAACACTTTGCATGGGATGTACGTCAGCTTAACAACTGATACATTTGTTCCGGCTTCTAAACCAGTTGGACTGAAGATGTCAACCTAGGCAGATGTGAGTGCGGCCGCCAAACGTATCATCGGCATGGAACCGTTTCATAACAGTTGACGACAAATCTTTTCTTTAACCTCTTCTTTTGTTGGTTGAGTTAAGCGGTGAAATAAAGTTGATAAAATATGCGAGAATAGACTTTGGCATTAATTTAATTGGGGCTAAATATCTCTTTTCTAAATGTTAATTGTGGTTTAGAGAGAAGATGGTGTTCGATGTAGTTAATTATTTGTAATTACGCAGCACAGTTCAACAAAAAAAAATCTGCTGAGTCAGTCGAAGAAAGGTGACGTCGAGTGAGGGATGAAAAGGAAAAGCCCCGGAAAGTGGATGATCTCTTGAGTATTGATTTACTCCTCTCCAGGAGTTAGGTACAAGGCCAGTTTTTATCTTACTCCCACAAGTAAGATGTGACCCAAGGTTGGGTCGGGAAAGTGAGGTTTGAAAAGCCAGCGCCCGAGAGTTGAGCACTCTGGCCATTAAAAATTGTCTGAGCAGCCCCGTCGGCATCCCCCGGTAGGGGCGCCTCAAGCAGTAAGCAATAAACTTACTCCTCCCCAAAGATGGGAGGCGAAGCCTGGGAGGGTGCACCTCCTAGAACTGCATAGGACAGACCCATAGACCGGCGTAAATCAATCCTCGAAGGACAAGACAATACCAGTCTATGGGGTGCAGTATCCATCGGAACAGATACTACACTTTGATCTTAGCCAAAAGGCCAAGAACAGCTCTTGAGTGTATTTATCTACCTCCCACAAGGTAAGATGTGACACAAGGTCGGGAAAGTGGGATTAGATAAGCCAGCGCTCGAGAGGTGAGAACTCTGGCCATTTAATAGACCGGCGTAAATCCAGACCCAAAGGTCCGGACGATACCGGTTTATTAGGTGGGGTAGTAGACATATGCGACACTGCAAGTGATAAGTTCCCCCCCACCTACTCCGTTGTCTTCGTTTTTCTCCTCTGCTCTTCCTTTTTTTTTTCTTTCCATCTACTTTCACGTGGAACGCGACTAAATTAAAATAAGTTGTCTGTTACAGATTTCTAAGAACATAAATCTTGCTTCTGTGTGTATTTGTAATGGTCAAAAGGTTTTTATGTTTAAGAAAGGAGGCGGTCAATTTGACTATGCATAAGGTGATCAAAACCCCGCTGCGCCACTGTTATTGGCGACCAACTATTTTAAAATCAAGAATGACACGGTGTGTGTGTGTGTATATATATATATATATATATATATATATATATATAAGTAAATTTCGTGTACAACAGAATCGTAGGATTAATTTTAGAGGAAGCATTATTAAAATCAATGAAACAGACGAGTGGAAAATAAAAGGAAAATTGTTAAAATTACCTTAAGGCCTTATCGTCTGACCCTCTGAGAGGAAACGTCAGAATGGTAAATTAAAAACTAAAAGTCGAATAAGTTTTTTCCCCTCATATCTCATTCGACTTTTAGTTTTTAATTTACCATTCTGACGTTTCCTCTCAGAGGGTCAGACGATAAGGCCTTAAGGTAATTTTAACAATTTTCCTTTTATTTTTTTTTTTCCACTCGTCTGTTTCATTGATTTTAATATATATATATATATATATATATATATATAGATTTAGATTTTTCACTTATAAAATAGATCATTCAGTGAAGGCCGGGGTTGTTCCAATAAAAAACAAGCTCGATGATACTCGCTTACAGAGTACAGAGCATTTATATATATATATATATATATATATATATATATATATATATAACTATTGATTTTTGTGTGATATTAAACAAAGCTTAGAAAAATACAAGAGATTGATGCAAGGATGAAAGTTAAACGCGCGAGTTACAAAACTGCGATAAAATCTGAACGTAGACAACTTGTAACAGCTGCAATAATCTGTTTATCGGATTCCAATAAGCCAGATTCAAATATTGGAGTTATTTATTAATTGATTTCCAATTACACCTGCTTCCTTTATAATTTAATTCCCCCATCAATTAGGGGCTGCACCTTCGTTTCGTAACCAATTACCATTGCATATTTCTAAATATATAAACCCAAAGTAGACCAAAAGTGCACACAAATACACCCAATGAAATGAGAATGATGTAGTTTCGAAATTCATTAATGTAACTTAGATTCTGTGTTTGTAACAAAACGCAGAATATAATTAAATTATGTTTACATAGACAAAAAAATCCGATCCGGCAGTTTTCTAATATGTAGAAATTCCTAAATAGTCACCTTAAAAGAAAAATCAGTTAAGGGAAATAACTCTTATTCTTTTAGTAAGAGTTATCGTTCCTTACTTTATTTTTGCATTCTTCTTTGTCTTACGGTTTGTTTTGTTATGATTAAATCAAAACCAGGAAATTGGAACGTAAGGGGTTTCGGGAAACGTCGGATCAGTATAGCCAGTTAATAATTAATACTTTAGTGTAATCTTCTTTCATATATTTCCTTTTTGTAGGGGACGGGGGAACAAATATGTAGTTATCAATGTGTAGTTAAATATAATGTTCATTCTAAATAAAATTCTTAGTTTTGTTACAAATATGCAGACACAATATCTCAAATAAAGTAAGATGAAAAGAATGAGGCCAAAAATCGATGGCTACCAAGACAAATCCTGTTTCCTTTAACAATTATGAGAAACCTTTCCAACCATCCATTGCCATGGCTGATGGCACCCATTCCGAGAATTCAATGTTCAAACTCCTCGCCTAACATTCACAAGCAACATGAATTATATAGGGTGGGCAAAAATAAGGGTCCTATTTTTAAAAATTCATAACTTTTTTATTTATTGATTTAAAAAAAATTTTTTTTTTAGAATAAGTAAAGGACCCCTTCCGAAGCAAGCATGAGCCGTATTAGCCCTAAGGAACGTACCCTCATTTAGAAAACATTATTTTTGCTTAAAAAACTCAAAACTGTGTAAAAAACAATACTTTAGTTTTTGTAAGTTTTAAGAAGTGTTTTTCGGCTAAAATTTGTTTTGTTTATTTCAAAAAATCTCGGAAGGGTCAGTCTACACACACATAAAGTTTGGTGAGTTTAACTTTTATTTTGTGGAAGTTATTCAAATTCAAGTTATTCAAATTTAAAGATAGGACCCTTATTTTGGCCCACCCTGTACTATACTGAATAAATACATAGGAAATGCTACGAAGTCTTTTTTCTTTTTATATACTAATGGATTATCGCTTATCAAGGCCCAGGAGCAACTCGAGAATAAGAGTTAAAGAGATCGTCAGTTGGACGTTGAGTGCCACCAGGCGAGGATTCGAAACCCACGTGGATTTCTTAAGAGCAATTGATGATGAAAGAGGACAGCTCAACAAGCACTTGAAGATGACCATGTTGTAATCGGCTGGGAAGAAGCTTTGTGGTATTTTGTTCCACAGATGGAAAGAAACTTTGTTCATGGACGTTGCGCTTGGTCTTTGGTACGGAGAGAATGGAAAGTCCTCTGCTGTAGTTGTAGCCAGGCAGGTTCTTGCTGTGAATGTTTTACGGGGGGGGGGGAGCAAGGGATTGGAGCTGAGTCGAGCACTTACCATGAACATAACGATAGAGTAGAGAGAGACTAGCAACATCTGTTCTGTGCGAAAGGGGCTCCAGAGAAAAGAATAGATCATCCCCCACTAGATTGCAAAGTCGTTTTGTTTTGTTCTGTTTTTTCTTACTTTTATACACCCCAAACAAGGGGGCACATTGACCACTTAGACGTAAGGAGCTACTGAGAATTAAGGGCCAGATTTATAGGGGGCACCTTAAGTGAGGAGTTGTGCAGCAAGATGGTTGTTCGCATTACATTTACATTTCTGCATGATTGTGCAGTCGGGGAAACAGGGAACAGGGAGGGAATTCCAAAGGCTAGCAGTTCAGGGAAACAAGTTATTAGAGTAGAAAGCCTTACGGCATCTGGGGACCTCCACAGTGAAGGGTTGGGATTTAGCTGAGTGTTGGGTTTGTCGGGTGTATTTTTGTCGAGGGGGCACCAAAGCAGCAAGTTCGTTGGAGCACATTCCATTGAAGTACTTGTAAAACAAGCACAGAAGATGCAACATTGCGGCAATGGGGCAGTGGCTAGAGCTTGGTTGACAGTGCGGGACCTATTAGATTAGAGACTCTTTTTTGGACCCTGTCTAAGAAGAAGAGACTGAAGACAACAATATTAGTTATTTACTTTAACATGGAGGCATGGCGTCTCATTGGCTTGAAGCTGACCGACTGTGTCTGACTTAACTCTACATTTTACATTCTTTTTTAAACTCTGACACGTTTAGCATTGGTCACAACTATCATTCACAGATAGATATTTAACCGTGGTACTTTTATCCATCTCAGTATGGCCCTTTTCTACTGGTGGCAGAATTCGTCCTAGAATAGTTCCCAGATAATACAACGTGAGTTGTATTTACTTTATATGACCCATGCATTCTCTATAATCTGTTTGCCCTGGCAATCCATGTTTATTTCGTTTATGTTATGGGACTTTTAATGTGGGCTTGTTCATTAGTGATTATGTCTGTAATTTTTCATTCTCTTTTATGTATATTGTTTTATTATGTCCCTCCGACGTTTATCTTTGATAAACCTTCACCGTGAGAAATAAATATATATATACATGCATGCAAATTTCACCGTTCCTTTATTGTTACCGTTTCTTTATCATGTTCTTTTAATCCATTATTTAATGAAATCAAAAATAAAATAGTGTAAATACTAAAACAAAATTAAAAAAAAATTCTATGTGAAAAATAATTTAATTATGAAAATTAAATCCGCTAGAATGCATTTCCGTTTCTTCGTAAACAAGTCAGCCATTTCAATATTTTATGTATCTGTATTCAACCGTCTTTTTCTTACATAATTACTTCATTGTTGTCTTTTTCCCCATTATATTCGGACCTCTATATATCCAATATGGTGGCCACATGTTGAAAAAATCCAACACGTGTGTCACAATAAAAACGTTACAATTGGAATAAGAAATATTCGAATTTTATAGCTTCATGAGCTATATCAATGTCTTCTGCTTTTATGACAACAGGTTGAACAAAAAAAATAGTCCAATTATGATTACTTTT
Source organism: Sepiola atlantica (assembly GCA_963556195.1). NCBI lineage: Eukaryota > Metazoa > Mollusca > Cephalopoda > Sepiida > Sepiolidae > Sepiola > Sepiola atlantica. The sequence goes on from OY744515.1 coordinate 11,497,380, forward strand.
ATGGTTTATCGATGAGAAATTATATTTGAATATAAAATCTATTTTCCTGATTGTTGATGTTGCCAAGTGATTGATCACTTTTCCGTCAAAATTATCGACATAACTGATCGATCATATTACATTTTAATACATAACTTCTATACTCACTCCATCAATGGTGACAGCATTTATTTTGTTTTTTTCATTCTTACAATGTTTGAAAAGATAAACATATTTTTTCAAAAATAGAAATCATTTTATTGATCCTTGCAAACTTGTTGGCTCAGGATATTTAGGAGTTATTTCCATTTAACCATATCCAAGTAATCTCCTCTGAATCGCCAATGCTCTCGCTAATTCCAGAAACCAAGAATATAATTTCAACACAGGATTTAGAAACCGGCTTGAGCCTCTTTCCTGGCTAGCGTTTTACCATCTTAGCATGATTTTCATAAAGTCTCACGTCGTTTTCCATCAGACACATTTCACATTATGGTAGCAGTTATCTTGAGACCCCCTTTTCTGGTCAGAAATATATATTCCCAAAACATCAACAAAGTAAGTCTACATTACTGATACAAGGCCCAACGTTTTTCTCTCTCTTTCTCTCTCTCTGTATTTGTTTACCTTGACAATACATGTGTTTTCGATTGTGTTTGAGACAATTAACATAGCCTTTTAACATAACCCTTTAGTAACTATGTATGTGATTTTTACTCCTTTAGGTATCATGTTCCTTACGTTTATGCTTGACAAACTGTTCTCTGTAAGAATAAATGTATGTGTGTGTGTGTATGTATGTGTGTAAATTCAATTGTTTCTTCATTATTACTCTTTTTTATCTTTATTCTGACCCTCGTGTGTACTCAAGAAAATACAACATATAAAATGGCGACCATCTGTTTAGAAAAAACGAACAAACACGTGGAAATAGAATATTAATTATTCATATTTTTTCAACATGGTCACAAATTATCACCAAGAATAAAAACAATTACATCTTCCTGTTCATAGCTAATTTTTAAAAAATAATATTTTTATCAATAACATAAAAAGAAAATGTTATTGTAAAAATCGAAATAGCAATTAACTATAGACACAGAATAAAATATGAAAATAAATAAATTAAAAAAACTAAGCTAAATAAATCTAAAATAGCGACGGGTAATAAAATAAACAGAATAGGTAAATTATTTTAGTCCCCAGGTGTTAGAGTAAGGCCACTTGTTAATCTGACTCACTTAAAAGTGGAGAGCGCTTAAACGCCTCTCAAACAAAGTGCTGTCAAACAAAGGGTTGTCAAACCTTTGTTTGAGAGGAGTTTGGCCATTGGCCAATGAAAATAATAGCCCGAAAGAGGGTAATAATACCAACGAATCTGATTGGTATGTTAGCTAAAATAAACACTACTTAGATATAAATGAATCGCAAACTATACATAAACATAGTGTGTGTTTGTGTTCCTCGCCTATACGTAATGTACAAAACAGACCAGACTGTATTTCTTCTCAATCCAGAGTGCCATTGGAGTCCCATTATAAATTTACCTTATTTCTAACTTTGCTTCTAGGGGTACGACCAGATAAACAAATATGTTCTGTCCTGTCCAATTTATATTTTTCCAACTCAATGAAGAGAGGCATTTTCTGGGGAACTCGATTTTTCCTCCACATTAAAAACCGACATTGTGTCTAATTTTGCACTCTTTTTACATAAGCAAAACATTTATTAAAATAGGACATGTTAATTTCTAAAATAGAACATTTCAAAGCTTTCATTTGAATTCAGTTGATTTAAATTGACGTAAAACAATATTTTTAATAAGTAAAGCTGAAATGTTTTTATAAATTTATCATAATTTCTTTTTATGTAAGTACATTTAAGTTAACTCTCATTTATTTCCAGTGGCCAATACCGTCTTTTCACCAAAGGGAATGAGGTTCGAATCATTAGTTGGGAAGTAAATGGAATCAAAAAATAAAAATATATAAAAATATACATGACGCATCTCGAAATGTTATGTAAAGTAAAGTTCTGGGAGTGAATGTTACCAAAGTGATGAGCAGTGGTTGTAGTGTTGGAAAGCTCCCAAAGAGAAGAAATTTCTTTTGCTCAGTTTGTGAAAAGGGGGTCGGTTGCAATTCAATTTTTTGTGGTACTTGTAAGCATTGGGTACACAACAAAAAGTGCAGTTGAATTAGGTTGAGAGAAGATAACCAATTTGTGTGCAAGAAGTGTCAGACAATGTAGATCGGTGAGAACTCAGATGTGGACAAAGTATATCTGGATGGCAAAGTTATTGAGCTTATCGAGAAATTTTATTACTTTGATTTTTACCATTGGAGCAAAAGGTGGAGCAAAAAGTGCTACTGTGATTGCAAGAATTAACAGTGGATGGTTGCAGGGAACTTCTGCCTTTACTAATCAGCAGAGCGTTACCATTGTCGACCAAGGGAAGAGTCTGTAGCAGTTACCTCCTCCTTTCAAAACATAACTGCACCGGTTGGCCGTTAGGTGTCGCTTTTTCACTGACAAGTGGTGCTGAAAAGCGACATCAGAGTTATCTGCCCTTCTGATTATAAAAACCGGTGTAAACGGAAAATCACTCTCTTCTCTATTCAATTGACCTCGCTGAACGACGCTAAGACACCAGCGCTCCGTCAACACGTGTTCAACAACGGTAAGAGTTCTCTACTCATTTTCTTTGTATACGGTTTTCAAGGACTTTCCCACTTGGACTCATTTCTTCACATACTCTTTTCAAGAACTGTTTTCTATCGACACACATACACACACCACACACGTCATCATCCCACATACACACACGTTCAATAAACCTTATTTGAACTACCTCCTTTTGTTTGTTAATTATTACTCTGTTTTTGCATGCAACAATTGCTTGATTTTATGAACTCACTTATAGTCGGGAACACGACCCGATTCTAACAAGTCTATCAGACATGTGTATGCAATGTGATGATATATGGAAGCGCAACCTGGGCAGTAAGACTTGAGAATATGTGTTACATGGGGAGAAATTATATAAGAATGATATGATAGATGTATAATGCGAGTCTTAAAGACGAGCTTAGTTCTGATGACCTCAGAGGAAGATTAAATCTAGACAGAATAAGGAGATGTGTACAAAGCAGAAGACTCCGGTGGTATGGCTATGTTGAAAGAATGGATAAGAATTATTGGGTTAGTAGATGTAGAACAGTTGAGATAGGAGGGTCAGTTGGCAGGAGAAGGCCAAGGAAAACTTGGGAGGAAGTGAGAAGGATGAACTTGAGAGAAAGAGAGATAGATAAAAACCTGAAAAGAGATTGGTTGGTTTGGAAGTTAACTTTTAAAAACTGTCCAACACATGCCAGCATGTGAAACAGACGTTAAACCGGTGATGATGATGATGATGATGATCATCATCATCATCATCATCATCATCATCATCATCATCATCAAACCTGAAAAAAATTTATAAATTTATAATAATTTTTTTTTTTATTTAAGTGTAGTAAACTTATGTCATCTAAATTATTTCCAGTCTTTATAGCACACATATTTTTATAATAATATTTTTTCTTAAATGTACGTTTTTTTTTATTAATATTCCACATCAGTTTAATTCACAATGTATTTTAAGAGTTGAAAGAGGCGTCATCTGTATCTTTAGTAGGTGATGGACACTAAGTTAAAGCCACTGCTCATGTAGCCAAACTGTCCTATGATCAGCTGTTGTGAATAGTAATTAGACAAGACATAAGCAAATATCTGATTTCACTCAAAGCTCAGTGTCATCATGTCAGAATGTAGGTAGGAGGTATTCGGTCTTGCTGACAGCAATAAAGGTCAAGTAGCTATTGTTCACTAAACAGTAGAGATTCTAGATTTTACATGACAGAAACTAGAAGACTACAAGAGGAGGGGTGGCCTTAGCTGTCCAGAGTTCATGGGTTGGGGGGAGGGGGGGATGCTCCCCCACGAATTACCAGACGTAAATAAACCAGTTGAATAAGCTGGTGAATAACCAGATAGAGAGAGAGAGATAGAGAGAGAGAGAGAGAGAGAGAGAGAGAGAGAGGGAGAGAGAGAGAGAGAGAGAGAGACCAGAATAAGAAAGCCGGCAAGATGTTTCACCCCTTAATAACTGAGAAGAGAAAACCAGGCAGAAACAAAACAATCTTTTCTATTTGTCTCCCCACAAGGGCAATGTTAGACACAAGGTCGGTGTTTAATGTGGTGAATCCAGTTCTAGACTAGGAACAAAAATGACCTGTATATCCCCATCGGCACTCCTTCATAGATGAGGGCGCCTCACATTCACTCTGAGTACTGAGTTGCAGTGAGCAAGGACACTCGGCACAATTATCGATTACTGAGAGGAGCCGGACGAAAGAGTAATAATATCTGACAGCCGTTAACATCAATAGTATGGGAATTATTGTCAGGAATTCAAAAAGGAGTAGGTAATGCCTGGGAGAATGGAGAATGGCATACTAGAAACGAACATATGCTACATTTCGATTTTAGTCAAAAGGCCGGTGTAGAATATATTTACTCATTATTAACTTCAGACACACACACACACACACACACACACACACACACACACACACACATAAGAGTGTGAAAATATATGTTTTAGCATATACCTTCTATACTTTATGTATACCAACCTCTTTCAATTTAAGCTCGATGATTGTCAACTTCCAACAACAGAGCTTATATAAATAAACAAGATTTTGTTACATTCCAAAGGCCAAGATTTTATTTATCTCACGAAACATTCTCAAAACTTTAGTCAATCTTTAGTGCAATCTTTTTACGAATTCGTTTCGTTTATAGGAGACCAACCGACATTAGTATGTCAATATTGGATCTGTCTTCCTTGAACTCTTCAGAAAAGACAAAAAGTTTTCAATTGGAAAAATTAAACATTGTGGCGTGACATGAAAGACAAACGTCCAAAAACCAAAACAAAACTCACAGTAGATTTTCCTTAGTGCTCCTAACAACAAGTCAGTCCGCCATCATTTTTTTCAAGATGGCGGACTGGGTAAGGAAAATCTATGCTCCTCAGCACCTCTTGGTATTTCGTCTAATTTTGGTCAATCTTTGCTTCTGATTAGCCAATTTTCATTTGTTATTGTTGTGCCATGTTATTGGCAATATAATAACATACTGCACTACAATTTATTTAAAAATTATTTAATCCGGCCAAGACGATTTATGATATGAAACATTTTTTAATAATAATGGAAAAATTAAAATCAGCAAAGGAAATAACACATATTTTAAATATAATAAGAGGTATTACCTTACAACTAAAATTTTGTTTCTTTTTCTGTATAAGCTAAAAAAATGTGCAAATAACTAAAATAACTTCACTGTATCCCGGGCAATATCGGGTAGTTACAGCTGGTATATTATATGATAATACATATTTTGCCTCTGTTTTAATATTTCTCTATGTAAATAGCTATTTCGTTACCTAAGGGAGTAACATTTAAAAAAAAACACAGCTAACATCAATCAGCAGCAGCTGAAGTATTAGTACCCTTTGAAAAGAAGACTGATTTTACCAAGTGACTTTAATTATAAAAATTGTAGGTAAACAATAGAAAACGCATGCCGTCATTTATGACAGCATGGGCACACTAGTATGTCTATAAGCCCTGATATGGGAACAAAAGGTGCTGTCAGAGTGACCCGGTCTTATGTGTGTGGTAACTAATTGACCTCTGTATATCTAAAGCAAAACGGAGTTTCCATGAACCTCCCATTTGTGAAACACACTGCCAACTATCACGGAACTGCTTTCCTGAGGGCTACAAAACGGTCGTCTTCAAGTCCAATGTCAACAAATACTATCCGCACTGTCCTCTTAAGTAATCAAATGTTATCTATTTCTACTCATCGTTTTAAATCCTCTCACAACATTGTTCAGCATCCAACTGACAATCTCATTAATCCTTATTCTCGGGTGGCTTTTGGCCTTGTTAAATAGTGACTCGTTAGTTTGATAAAACGAAAATGTCCTTACCTGTTTCCAAATAGTAAAGAAGATTAGCCAAGGCTTCCTTTTCCATTTCCGATGGCTCATTGTCACTCACAGTACCCATAAAATTGGGTTTTGCCGTGTTGCCATAGCAACAACCACAGGTGATGCACCTGAAGAACCATTCCAGAAATTTCTTAAGTGTTTCCAGAATGTTATCCAATATTTTTTCCTTCTCCTTCTCCGGCTCAGAAAAACCAGATGAGTCACACTCCTGGAAAGTAAAGAATTTAAAAGGCAAAGTTAAAATATTGATTAAGTTCATTTGTCTATTTGTCTGTGTTCTGTTACAACTCAAACATTAGAAATAGCATATATATATATATATATATATATATATATATATATATATATATATATATATATAAATGTGTGTGTGCCCTATAGAAAAAAAAGTTAGAGAATCTAGATAAAATCTAAAAGTGTATTCTTATGTAAAATTAACCGAGAAAAATAATGGAAGTATTTCCGAACCTCTAAATGCACACCTAAGGGGACTATGAGGAAGATTTCGTCCGGGAGGAGTCGATTAATTCAGCTACTTTCAGTTTAATTTCAATTTAATTATGTATTAATTTAAATAGAAAATAATTATATTATGTAGTAATTTGTAAATCATTCCTTAAAAAACTGCAAGTCATTCCCTAAAATTCAACCGGAAATGACATCAGAGGATGCGGTGAGGGTATTAAAAATTAATAGGTGCTAATTCTGGGAAATTCCGGTACTGTACTTGATTCTGTCGGTATGAGTCGAGTTCTTGGAAGGAGGAGATCCACTCTCCTTAGCTTTACCTTGATACCCGTGTCATTCCTACAACTAATCCGGAAATGACGTCATAAAAAGTTGAAGATGGGGGGGGGGGAGGAAGAAATTCAAAATCTGATTGATATACTTCTGTACTTCTGTAATCCGTAACCTTTTGCTTCGTTTGTACAACAGAGGCGCGTCTCTAAACTTTTGATTCTTTTGTAAAACAGAGTTCGACTCTTTTGTACAACAGAGGTGCATCGGTAAAGTTTTGATTCTTTTGTACAACAGAGGTACGTACGTAAATTTTTGATTCTTTAGTACCACAGAGGTGCGTCTCTAAAGTATTTATTCTTTTATACAACAGAGGCGCGTCTGTAAACTTTTGATTCTCTTGTACAACAAAAGCGCGTCTCTAAACTTTTGGTTCTTTAGTACAACAGAGGCGCGTCTCTAAACTTTGGATTCTTTAGTACAACAGAGGCGCGTCTCTAAACTTTGGATTCTTTAGTACAACAGAGGCGCGTCTCTAAACTTTGGTTTCTTTTGTACAACAGAGGCATGTCTCTAAACTTAGGATTTGTTTGTACAACAGAGGTGCAGCTGGAAACTTTTGATTCTTTTTGTGGGGTTGTGCAGTTTAGCTTCTCTATGGAAAACGCTTATCGAGGGCTTGTGCCGATTACCCCCTCCCCCTTTATGGAAAACGCTTTTCAGGGGCTTGTGCAATTTAGGTCACATATGGAAAACGCTTTTCGGGGGCTTGTGCAGTTTAGGTCACCAATAGAAAACGCTTTTCGGGTGCTTCTGCATTTTACGTCATTTATAAAAAAAACGCTTTTCAGGTGCTTCTGCAAATTAGGTCACCTATGAAAAAGCTTGTAAGACTATTGACTTCATCAATGTTACATATTTTCTTAATATGTTACAATGAAGTGGGATGAGAAATTAGGTATTGACAGGACCATTTAGTCTAGTTGGTGGATCAAACATTTTAAGATGACAGTATTACTTTTTAGATAATTGGTATATATTACATCTCTACGGACGATTGTCTTCATCATCATTTATCTACATCATATTCTGAAATAGGAGGGGAGGGCAAGACATTAGGTATAGACCGTGACTATTTTGTTCGGCATTGTTTGAGATAAATAATCATTATTAACATTATTTTTCTTCATACTTTGATTTCAACTGTATTTTTGGCAGATTTGTGAAGGCCTCTTTACTAACATAACAGTATTAAAAGAGAAAGGGAGAAAGATAAAGAGACGATTAGAGAGAGAGAGAGAGAGAGAGAGAGAGAGAGAGAGAGAGAGAGAGAGAGAGAGAAGTTTTAACATAAAAATGTTACACATGCTATTTAACTTCTCTTTTTTTATGTCCCGGAGCAATAAATGTAAGATTACACTATTACATTTAAAACAAATGGCTCCGGGGAAATGAATTACATTATTATTAGTTCTTAACACATTAAGATAAGAGAAGAATCAGATGGGAAAAGGGGAATGAGAGGGTTGGGGGAAGGAGGGAAATAATGGCGACGAGGGAAAGAGAGAAGAACAGAGAGACGGCTAGAGTGAGGAAGTGAGATTGAAGTTTTTATATAAAGATGTTACACACACTATTTAATTTCTACTACTTTTTTATTTTTATCACCCCGGGCAACGCCGAATAGCCCTGCTAGTAGATACAGTTATATATATATATATATATATATATATATATATATATATATATATATATATATATATATATATATATAACTGTATCTACACGGCATATGAGGCCTGTCTAAAAAGTATCCGACCTTAGGCCAGAAAAAATATTGCAAATACCTGACGGGGTTGGGACCCTAATCCCCTTTAAAGTAGGCTCCTTGTGCTTGCACACACTTAGATCACCGATCCATCCACTTCCGGAAACACCTTCGGAAGTCTTCTTTTGGAATTGTGTTTATCTCTGCCGTCGCGTTCCACATAATCTCTTCTCTAGTCTCAAAACGGGAACCTTTCAGTGGCGTCTTCAATTTTCGAAACAACCAGAAGTCGCAAGGAGTCATGTCTGGAGAGTAGGGAGGTTGGCGAACGACTGGAATTCCATGTTTGGCTAAGAAATGTTGAATCAATTGGGATGAATGTGCAGGGCGTTGTCGTGATGCAGTTGGCAGTTTTTCGCTGTCCACATGTCTGGTCTTTTGCGCCTAACTGCATCACGGAGACGCCAGAGAACATCTTGATAGTACTCCTTTGTCACTGTTTGTCCTTCCGGTGCGTATTTGTGATGCACAATTCCACGGATATCAAAGAAGACAGTCAGCATAATCTTGATTTTGCTTTGCACCTGTCTCACTTTTTTTGGTCTTGCTTCCATTGCGACGACTATCTTTTTGTTTCTGGGTCGTACCCGTACACCCATGACTCATCTCCAGTTATCACGGTGTTCAGAAACCTAGGATCAGTGTTGGCGGTTTTCAGAAGGTCCTGTACAACTTGAAAACGGAGGTCTTTTTGTTCCTGTGACAACAACTTTGTCACAAATTTCGATGCCACTCTGTGCATATTCAAATCATCACACAAAATTGCATGCGAGGAATCTTAACTCACTCTGACTTTTTGGTTGAACGACGATATTCCATCACCAAATTTTGCACCCTCTCAACAACCGAACAGTTTGGAGCCTGTTAGAACGCTGGTCACTCGCCGCTGATGTGCGGCCATTTTTAAATCGGTTGAACCACTGCTTAATTTGTGTTACACCCATCACACCTTCTCCAAACACCTGCTGAATCTTACAAATTGTTTTGCTTTGAGAATCACCAAGCTATTTGTTTTGTTTATTATCTATGTACGTATACGTTTCGGCCTTTATAATCGGGACTCATCAGCATAGAGATATGACTATTCACTACAGGTCATGCGATTCGAAACCCCGGATTCCAAGTATTTTGCAACTCAAATCCCGACATCTAGCACCACTCGGCCAACGCTAAATAGCGAATAAACAGTGATAATTTTAACACTTTATTCGGCGGCTTTGACGTCAAGAGAGCGTTCAACTTAATGAAAGGAACGATGCATTTATAGCTAGCGACGTCATGTTGTGTTAATACTACACTTACAGTGACCATTTATATATATATATATATAAACATATATATACACACACAGTTATATGCAGTAATAAATGTAGTGATATATAGTTATAGGTAGTAAGATTGCACATTAAAAACAAGAATAGGTTCAATGCCTTCAAAATTCATACTAGAATTGTCCGCAAGGACCCATGGCACAGTGGATATAGTACTAAGTGATAGTCATCTGAAGGTTCAATCCTCGGTGCAGGCGATACGAAGAATTGCGAATTACTGAAGACTTCTCCCAGTCATGGCTGACGGAACAAGAGCATGCTACTCCCGTGGATTAAATAAAGGGTTCTGTTCGAGATTCCGTCCAGATTTCTGAGTTCGACAGAAATACTCTCAAGTTCGAAAAGATATACCTGAAGAAAGCTGGAGGTTACAGTGGCCGAAACGTTGTGAGAATAACACACAAGATGAGAACAGTAGTCCGAATAATCCAAATTATACAAAACAGGAATTATCTTATATTTATGAATTTTATATAAGTGTTTATAGATTTCAAATGACCATTAAATCAAGTTTCAGAAGAAAAAATGTTTTTTTTTACAGATGTTTCAAAACATTCTTTATTATTATTAAATAGACTGGCATAAGGTAAACCATAGAATGAATAAATTCTCACAAAATATGAAGATACAAACGATCTAATAGTTCCAGCTGATAAAACAAAAACTTTTATAGAATAAATTACTATAGATATAAGAATATTTTATATAAAAATAAAAATGGTTGTCGGTTGTCATCCTCGGTTTATAGTGATACAAATGTCTATTCTACTCTTAACTAAAATCATCTTAGTCACAACAGTGCCACATTTACACTAGATACCGTTTTACTTAAGATGCCCCAAAATTGATTGGAAATGTTCATAAATATATATATATAGTAATCTTTCATTGGTATGAAACGGGGAGTGCGGAATAAAAAAAGACAAAATAAATTTGATGAGTAAGACCCTCGCAACACTTGTTTAGAACCGAAAATAAGCAGGTTAATCTCTAAATGGTGTTGGATCTGAGTGGGCGAAAATAGAAAACGAGGGCTGCAGTTTAGAGATGGGGTGGTGTTCTTCAGTAAATATTGTGAAAAAAAATTACCTAGAAGCTAAAGTCTTATTAACAAAATAAAAAGTCTACAAATATATCGAAATTCCTAAAACACCCAAATTCACTTTAAAACCTGATTTTAATGTAAGTCCTTCTATTAGATTAATATGTTCCTCTAGCTCAGATTTAGGTAAAGTTAGACAGAATTATTCCTAAAGTTAAAGATAGAGTAAATAACCCACTATGTATTTAATTTTATAATTGACTTGTTCTCTAATATAATGTATAAACATAATTTAAGATTCTTAGCTTTTGATATAGATGCCTATTATCAGTCCGGTTTACACATTAACAAAGCTCTACAGATGGCTAAATGAATTACTGACATCACTCTTCTTTAAATAGATTTGGGGGGGGGGGTCAGATAATCTATCATTTAATTCGATAACAAATACTGAAGTTATAACCCGAGGATTTTGACATTATGATGGGATAGACGGACTCAGCTTGGGTTACTGATCTGGTCAAAGGTTTTCTTTTGAATAGAATCAATGTGCATTTTCCATCCTTAGTGGAAGACCTATATAGGGATGATGTTCTTTTTACAATAAGAACTTCTGACCGCTCATAAGAGAACTATAAAACAACTATATAAAGTCTTTAAGCAATATGTCGTAAGTATTACCATAGACATTAACCAAAATATCATAAATTTCCTAGATATAACGCTAGATATTAATATCAATATTTATGTGTCGTTCCATAAACCTAATCAATATGTACATAAACAATCCAATCAACCCCATACTTATAATTAAATCTATTATCACTAATATATCCATTATAATCACTAGACTTTCAGCTAATAAAAATATATTCGATCACAATACTAATTATTATAATGGTCAGGGCAAATAAAGTAAATTGTTTAGACACTAATAATTAAAACAACTAAACGGTTTTAACTTATAATAGTAAGATTCATAATAGTCCTAAAACTGGTAATTCATTAACTGTTAAAAGGAAAACAAATTAAAAACAATTGATGAAAAATAAGAATGTAAAAAGTAATAGGAGAAGAAACGTCACATGGTTCAACCCCCATTTTCTCTTAATATCCAAACCAATATCTCGAGAGAATCAACAATATCAACAATAGCACTGATAAAAATACTTTTACTGCTATTGGCTGTACCTTGACACTAATTAAACATAGATATCGACACACAATCTTCCCTTTGTTAATGATAAATACGCTAATACACTTTCGCTGTCTAACCAAATATAGGACCTTGAGCACAGACAAATCCATACCATATAGAATAGTAAATCCTCAAAAGAGTTAATTCCTACTAACCAGGCTCCAAATGTTGCAATATTTGCATGTCTGAAGCCTTAGCTATTATGAAAATCGATTCTAATCTTCTAAATAGAAAATCTGAAATCGTGTTTTATATATTTTTCCAGTCTATTTAATAACAATAATAATAATAATAATAATAATAATAATAATAATAATAATGATAATAATAATAATAATAATAATAATAATAATAATAATAATAATAATAATAATAATAATAATAATAGTAGAGGACAATAAAGCTGGAGGACAACACCTGGCTTAGATAAAGATACAGAGATACATTTTTCAAGGAGATTCCTTATCACCACTACTGTTTATCATAGCCATGATGCCATTCAACTACATACTCATAGTTCATAGGCACAAAAACAAAGAATAAACCACCTCATGTACATGGACGACCTGAAGTTATTTTCAAAAAGCAAAAAGGAACTGGAAAAGCTGATAAATACGACCAGAATCTTCATCTAGGACATTCAAATGGAATTCGGAATGTAAAAGTGTGCACTGATACAGATGAAAAAGGCAAAACTGGAGACGATAGAGGGTATGAAACTACCCGACCAAGAGCAAATAAGGATGCTAGGCGAACAGGACAGTTATAAATATTTGAGGGTTCTGGAAGTAGACACCATCAAATCAACATAAATGAAAGAGAAGATTGGAAAAGAATATCTGAGAAGAACAAGAAAGCTCTTAGAAACGAAATTATATAAGAGAAACCTAATAAAAGGAATAAATACTTGGGCAGTATCACTAATAAGATACTCTGGACCATTCATGAGCTGGACAAAAGAAGAACTCAGGCACCTTGACCAGAAGACTAGAAAATTAATGACCATCCACAACGCACTACATCTAAAAAAAAAAAAACGATACAGACAGACTCTACATGAAGAGAAATAAAGGGGAAGAGGACTGGTAAGTATAGAAGACTGTGTGGACGACACAAAAAAGAACTGGAGAAATACATAAACCAGAACACAGAAAGGATACCGTCCCAACGAACAACTCAGAAAGTACCGAAACCAGAAACAAACAGACAAGAAAAGAAAAGTGGGAAGAAAAACAACTACATGGACGTTTCATAAGAATGACAAGAGAAGAAATAGTTGGCCATGGCTGAGAAAATGACACTTGAACAGAGAAACAGAAAAGCTAAAATAGATAAAACCCAGGGAAACAGTAAATGCAGAGTGTACGGTCAAAAAGACGAAACAGTAAATCACATAATAAATGAATGCCCAAAACTCGCCCCAAATCAATACAAAAATATACGCATGACTGCGTGATGAGAGTAGTACAAACAAATGCATTTTGAACACTCGGACAAATGGTACAAACATAAACCAGAGACAGTACTCGAAAACGAAAAACACAACATCCTCTGAGATATGGAGGTACAAACAGATAAACTTATACAAGCAAGGATGTCATAATAGTCAACAAGAAGGAAACGTCCTGCCAAATCGTAGAGACCATACTATGGAAAGTGAGAAATATAATTGTCATCCCTTCTCGGATATCCTTGTGGAACATTTTTAATTTTTTAATTTTTATTTTATTTTTTAATTTATTTA